>OX421975.1:42274133-42624133 GCA_949128135.1 Parasteatoda lunata | reverse complement strand
AAACTAATCAATCTATTAACATAAGATATTGATTGCTGGCTCAATCTATTTTGGTTATAAACCACTAAATAAAAGTAGCCAAGAAAATGACAGATTTTCTTGGGACAAACAAATTTTTGACATAAAAAACTAATTTAAACGAAGTTTTTGTAAATAATACCCTCTGCGTATATTCTAGAAATGCTTACACCGGTTGAGTAAAAAAAAAATAGATATTGAAAAATTTATAGGAAGTTTTGAAGCTAGTTATTATTGGAAACATTGCTTGGGGCATGCCAGGAAAATGACATTTTGAAGTTCAATTAAATTTTTTAACTATAACAAACAGTCAATGCTTGTACAAAGTTATTTCAAAATGCTAACAGCAATGCTATCTATTAATTTTTTTTTTAAAAAAAGTTCTTTTAGTATTATAGTATTAGATCTTGGAGCAAGGGGCAGTGAATTGTCATATTTCGTGAGAATCACCCATATATATATATATATATATATATATATGCAGTGAAAAAAAATCTAAAACGAAATACTGTACTGTCAGATAATTTCATTTCCGGTAAAAGAGACTGTAATTCTGATTAATAAAAAAAAATTCATTTGTTAATTTTTCCGTTCTCCTGGCAATGATTTAGTAGAAATTCTAGTTTTCAAAATTATAGTTCTTATTTTCACACATTTAGTAGAAAATACAAAAACTGAAGATTAAATTTAACCAAATAAATGGTTTTTATGCTGTGCTCCAAAGTATCGCAATAAAATTACCAAATTTTATCACACATAATCACAAAAACCATATTTTCTGTTAATTTTACTAACATTATTAACAAAGCGCTTCCGTAAAAATTACCGAGTTTTTTGGTGCTTTCATAGAGCTAGAAAGACTTAAAATGTTACCATATTCTAGTAGTCATGGCCATTCTTTTTTCCCCAGAGTAATAATTTTAAAAATAATTTATTCTTAAAATAATGTAGCTTTAGTATAATTAGTATAGATCTTCAACTTAAAATTGAATACAAAAAAATTAAAAAAATATTTTGGTTTTATTTTTTCCCAGTGCAATAGTTTTTAAAGTCTTAATCATAGTATCGTACTGATGTTGTTAATGTTATGCTGTTGGAGTAAAGTAAGTACTGAGTTTTGCACAGGCTTCCTTTGAAATCAATTTAAATTAAACTATTCTTTACAATGTAAATTCAAGGATTTGATTGTTTATTGATATGACAAATATTTTATACTTTTAAATAACTTCAATGCTATCAAGTGAATTCAAGTATGAGATTAGTCAATAACAAGGCAGATGTTTTTTAAGTTAAATTAACTGCATTATTCGTGATGCGACATAAAGAATATGATTGTGAAATATTATGACGCAGATTTTTTTACCCTTAAGTAACTCCATTTTTATAAGATGTGACATCAAGTATGAGATTCGGCAAAAAACTGACAAATACTATAATACTAGAATACTAAATTGTGTATTAAAAATTGTGATTAATATTGAATACGAAAAATATTTGCAACTTTAAATAACTCTACGTTTTAATAAGTGAATTTAAGAATGCAAATTTTTAATAATAGGCACGTTTTGATCTTAAACTTTCTTTATTTTTCAATAGGACGACGAGTATTTTTCAAATTTAAATACTGATTTTTGTATAATATAATTTTTAATAATACAAGGTATGCTTTATAAGTTTAAATAAGAAATTTTTTATGATGTGATTTTTCAATATGACAAATATTTTGCATAGTTTGTA
Organism: Parasteatoda lunata; assembly: GCA_949128135.1. NCBI lineage: Eukaryota > Metazoa > Arthropoda > Arachnida > Araneae > Theridiidae > Parasteatoda > Parasteatoda lunata. The sequence goes on along the minus strand of OX421975.1, from coordinate 42,622,378 downwards.
ACTTTAAGTGAATTTATTTTTCGAATGTGAATTCAAAAATGTGATTTTTCACTTCACAACTTTAAATAATTTTACTTTTTAGACTGGTATTATTTAATAATATGACAAATAATTTTAAACAGCGCAGAGCAGAGGTCAACAAATTCTGAATTCCCGATAGTCTTGGCCCGCAAAAAATCTAAGCAGGCACACGCAATAATAAATTCTAGCCTGACATAAAATTTTGGATATTTCCAAGCTGTTGACTCCCGGAAATATTAAACTTTGGTAGAACCTTGATAACTATTAAACTGTAGGTGGATCCATTCCAAAGGTAATAGAGTGATAGAACTTGTCAAAACAAACACATTTCATCACATATTGGAGGGGCGTAAAGAAAAGAGCGAGCTGTGAAAATCCGTATGCTACGTGAAAGTGAAACTTAAAATGCAGATGAAGGATAAAGAATCTTTATTATTTAAAAATAGCTGCAAATGACTCAAATAAGGGATCCCATGTAGAAAGATATAGGCTTCACACTGACGACACAGTGAATGATGTAGACGCTGAAAGTTTTCTAGCATTTCACAAACGTCTGCTGTTACGACGCTTATTATTTTCATTTTTTATTATGCGACAATATTTCAGCTTTTACAGGATTGTCATTTGGGCGCTCGTTCGTACGAACTTTTCGCATTTATTATCGCCATTGAACAGTCGACCAAATTGTGAATTTACGACTACCTATGTTCAACTCCGTAGCCCTGTAATTTTGAACCCAATCCAGAACACAAGGGAACACTTTTAGGTCGTCAAGTATTTGGAAAAATTTGCCTTTGTGGGACACTTTCTGATGGAACTTATCGGAATTTGCGCTACATGGTGAGCAAAACGATGAAAACCTTCCATGGTCAGTTTGACGATATGGGGGCTCTAACCCATGATTCGTCTACCACTGAGGATATTTTTCGTCAGCACTATAGTCAGCGCAAGGCAGGTACGTATAGACCAGCCATCGTTGGGATTTGAACCCCGGGATCTCAGCGAGAGTTCTCTTCCCTGAGCCACCGCGACTCTATCTTCTCAATTCAAATATTGCTGCATCTTTTTGACGACGATTAGCATCTGAATGACAGAACTTCAACCTGACGTTCACTAAGGGAACGCCTTATCGAGACCTGCTCATTGCTTTTCGTCCATTATCTAATTTAAAAGCTTGTTTTATCAAGAACCATCCTCCCCTTGTAACTAAAAATGTTTGAATACATTGTTTTAAACATTTCTTAAGATAAAATAAATATTTTAAAAATAAAAATTTAAAAATAATATTAACTGGATTATCTTAACATTATTTAATTGAAATGATCTTAAGTGATTTTTTTTATTGTGAATAGAATTGCAAATAATTGAAAAAAAAGAAGAGTTTTGCGATAAATCATTTATTTCAAGTTTAAGACAGCAGAAAAATGATAAGACAAATCGTTTACAGTATATATAAATAACTTAATAGATTTTACTTAAAATCGTTTCTGGAATAACTTTGAATTCATATAATATAATCAATTAATGCGACCAAATTATTTCATTAAAGACAACTTTTATTTAAAATAACTTTAACTATGTGATATGTAGCATTAATCTTTAAATAAAAAATTTGGTGTCCATTGAAAGGAAATTTATTGAAGGGAATTTACAGTACAACAGAGTTATGCTGTAATTCTCAGTTTGCTAATTATTTAATATCATACAAAGCATAATTGATTATAACATGAAGTAATTAAACTCTCCTTGTCTAATTTTCTAAAAAAAGGATTAAGGTTTTGTTTGCCTCATTTGTATAATTCTTTCGCTGAAAATTCATTTACTAATTAAACTTTAATCTTAGTTTGAGTACAATTTCTGTGAGCTTGAACCAATTTGAAATTAATATAAAAAGTACATTACATCGTTTTGAACTTTTTTTTAAAAATTGCATTTTAATAAAAGGTTGTAAATATGAATTTTAACTTTTAAAAAACAAAGTTAAATGCTGAAATATTTGCTTATAAAATGAGCGAAAAGTTATAAATTGAATATAAACTCAAAATTAGCCTACGTAAGTATATTTTTTTTATCTTGATGGTATTATGTAGATACAATGTATTGCTTGCACTAAAAGTATTAAAATTTGTGAAGACAAAACAATTAAAAATATTGATATTATTAAGGGTAATAATAATATATTGACGCTGATAAGTGTCTGAATAATATGTTGATATGATTTAGAATATGAACACAGTGATTGATTGATTATCATTATCATTATTTTATTCCAAAAGTACTATAGTTGAAATTTTTAAATCAATTATATATCTCTATATTTTAATGCATTCAAAGTATTCGATTAAAACTACGACCAAAATTCATATCTAAAATGAATTTATATCTCGATATTAATGTAATATTTTTTTCTGCGATGAAAACTGTGAATTGTGTGATATCGTGGATGGTATTTTAAGATTAAATAAATAAATCAAATCATCAAAAGAGTCAAAAGACAATGAAAAATGATTTACATATAGTTACAGATAGAATTACATATTTGTAAAGTTCTATTCTAAATTACACAGGCATAATTAATGAGAGTTAATTATAATATTTATAAACAATATTGTTTTCAGGATTTTTCAGACGTTTATTTTTTCCCAAAACAAGAAACCGCATTGAATGCACATTGCTTCCAGTAAGATCGTTTCCTCTGGAGGTCATTGACGTCCAAGTTATTTCGGAGTCGGTTTACCATTTGGCGGGCAAACAGGAAGTTTAGAAGAGCATTATCATAAGATCCATCATCATCAACCACCTATTAGAAAATTTTTACAAATCAGCATATGATAGTTGATCAGAAACTGGAATTAGCAATTAGTAAAACAAGAAGTGTCAATTGAATAATTTAACTGTTCTTAACCTTATTAGTAAGAAAAATTTTGTATATATAATTTTAAAAATGAATTTGTTTAAATTAAAACAATGAGTCCAAAAACAGAGCACTAGAGGCGACCTGTTTAAGAACTGATCGATTCAAACCACAATCAGTTTTTTTCTGCTACTCAAACACAGAGGATTATGAAGGGGATAATAAGTCGTCTCAATAGGTAATCCAATGTAAATGACATGTTTACGAATTTATTGATTCAAACGGTGAATACTTTTTTAACGTATTCTCACTGGGACTTATGATATAGATTATAGGTCATCTCCTTTGGAAATTCTTTCTTGATAATCTGTTTACGAACTTATCTATTTAATTGGTTTCAAACGGTGAATAATTTCTAACTGTAACTGGAAAAGAGGTTAAGTGATGGATAAATATCACCTCCATTGAAAACACTTTGTACGTGATCTGATAAAGAACACATCGAATTCAATTGGTTTCAAACAATGATCAGTTTTTTGACTGTTACTCAAACAAGCGAAATTATTTGGTGGATAAAAGATCATCACAATCGGGAGACCTCAGTAGTTGATATGTTTATGAATATTATGTTATAATATTCAAATTTTTTTTATTAGTTCTATGAAACACTCTTCAATATTGAATTATCCAGTTTAATTAATTAATAACTAATGAAACTGAAAATCTAATTAATAATTTTTTTTACTTTACATTGCTAAAATTATTAATTGTGGATAAGAAAAAGTTTTGTAGTTTATTTTTAAACTGAATGCTTAAAAAGTTTTTAATTATAATAATAATTAATTATAGAATAATTAATTATAGAATAATTAATTATAGAATAATTAATTATAGAATAATTAATTATAGAATAATTAATTATAGAATAATTAATTATAGAATAATTCATTTATATTCAGCAGCCTGAAATTACTTTGAATGTTTACTATCTCAGATATGCTGATAATATTTTAATATTCAAATTTGCTTTCCAGTGATTTAGAAGAAACACTCCTCAATTACTAATATTTAGGTCATTTTTATAAATAGTTAAAATCACTGATCGCGAATCAGAGTATAGATTTGTAGTTTCACTAACTATTAACCTGGTTATTTTGTTAATGATTTTCAAATAATTAGTTAAAATTATTAATTGTTGACCAGAATATAGATTTTTAGTTTAGTTTTGAATTGAAGGTTAAATAAAATTATTAAGTATAATTACAATAATAATTAATTATGTTATTTTACATTTCTGTTCTGCAGCTTAAAACTTTATAAAATACATTTAGTAACACTGAAATCTTAAATGAGGTTTTAAATAACATTATAACTATTCAAACTAGTTATCTATTGATCTCAAAATACTATAATAATTAGATAATAATTAATAATCAGATTATTTTGTCGAATTGTTTTTTTTAATTAAAAGTTTAAATTATTTATTGTATATCAGAATATAGATTTGCAGTTTAATTTTGATTTGAATGTTCCATAAAATTATTAAGTATAATTACAAATTAATTAATTGTGTTTCTTTGCATTTCTGTTCTGCAGCTTAAAACTTTATTAAATGAACTCAATATTAGTAACACTGAAATCTGAATTAAAGTTTCATATAACATTATATTATTCAAATTAGTTATCTATTGATCTCAAAGAAATATTATAACAATTAATTAATAAGCATATTATTTTGTTAAACTGTTTTTTTAATTAAAAATTTAAAATTATTAATTGTGGATGAAAATATAGATTTGTAATTTATTATTTAATTGAATGTTTCATAAAAATTTAATTAAAATTTCAATAATAATTAATTATAGTATTATTACTTTATAATCAGCAGCTTAAAGATTTATTAAATGCATACTATATAAGTTACACTGAAACTGAAATAAGGTTTTAGATAACATTATGTTATTTAAACTAGTTATCAATTGATTTCAAAGAAATACCATAATAATTAGATAATAATTAATAATCACATTATTATTAAGTTGTTTTTTAATAAAATGTTAAAATAAGTTATCGTGAATTAAAATATAGATTTGTAATTTATTATTGAATTGATTGTTTTATAAAAGTTTATTATAATTTCAATAATAATTAATTATAGTATTATATTCTGCAGCTTAAAGCATTATTAAATGCATACTTTCTTTTATAAGATCAATTTCTCAGAAAATCAATGGCATTAAAATAATTTCGGGGTCGATTTACCAACTGGTGGGTAAACAGGAAACTCGGAAAAGCATTAGTAACAGAGTCCACCTCATCATCATTCAAATAGAAAATTGTTACAAATCAAGCATTCAAGAATTAAACAGGAACTGGGAAGCAATCAAATACGTAATTTGGAAAATTTATCTGTTTTAATTGGTTTTAAAGGGTGAATAATTTTTAATTGGTATGCAGATTAGGAGCAAGTCTCGAGAAAATTATCATATTATGTTTTATTTGTTTTAATCTGATTTATTTGAATGAAAGTTTGTATCTTATTATTTAACGAAAAAGCTTAAATAGAATGTTTGAGAAAGTATAGGATTATAAACGAATATCTGCAGTTTTAATTTTCCGATTATTTTAATCATAAAATATTTATGAGCTCATAGGTGTTTTATTATAATACGATTAAAGTATTAACAATTTCAATTAAGTTATTTTTTTAAAACCGTTAATTTTGTTTAAAATATTTTTAACAAACGTACATTAATAAGTTTTGATAATAACCAGTTAATAAATGAATAGGATTTGTATAAAAAAATCTATATATATGGACTCATCATTTATTAGGATAAACTAACAAAAGATAATCCCATGTATGACATTCAGTGAGTGAAAAATAGTTATCACTCAAAATAAGTTTTGTTCTAATTATTAAACTTTCTCATTTATTGAATTTTTCAGTTAGCAACGTCATATGTTGAGAAGCTTTGTAAATAAATTTAATGTTGTGTGCTCTAATGACACTTGGGCATGCCAAGCTTGCCAGCTTTTGGCATTTTGCGAACTAAATTAAGAAGGTGCGCCTTTCCTTTGACAAGAAAGCAGCGCAAAGCTGAAAGTATGTCTTGGCCCAGACTCTCACGAATAGATTCGAGAGGCCACTTTCTCAATATGAAGGGGGAGGAAAATTTTTCCCGATCTCAGTACCCATGTTACTGATCTGATCACAAGACTTTTGATTCCACAGATTTAACAAGTAAATATATCGCATGTACTCGGTGGGTCTTAAGATTGAGGTCATAGGTCCTGGGTGTCGAGAATTGAACCCCGGCCCCTCCGGAATGAATTTAATAATTGGTAATAGTAACTTATTATAATTGGTAATAGTAACTTGTAGAATCGTAACACTTGCATTTAATTCAATTTTTATTTAACTGATTTTTCAAATGGTAGATAATTTTTTGGAAAGAAGAAAGTCTACTCGTTATATGGCTTATGTAGTGAAATAATGTGGATTTCAATCAACTTCTACTACTGTTAAGTTTGAAACAAATACGGTGTTTAAAACAAATATGGAAACATCGCATTCAAAAATTTTCGATTAACTTTTCCAAAAAGCAGAGGTTATATTAAGCAGAGAATTGAGCAGAGGTAACTAGAAATATCACATTACACAGTGAAAACAGTTTTTAAAATGGATTGAAAAATGTTGGAGAACTGTTACAGTGCCCTGAGGTGACAAACTAGTTTCGTGTTACCTACCTAACTGTTCGCGTTTTGTCAAGATATTATATGATTTTGAGGTGATATAGTTGTTAAATGTATATGGACAAGCTTTGGATATAAGTTTAATAATTGATAATAGTGAATAAATTAGCTACCGAAGCAGACGGCAGCGAATTCGGCGTTTCTATTCCATTTCAGTTTTACTTAACTCATTGTCAAAATGGTTGACAACTTAAAAATTATTATGTTATTATTGAATATTTAAAAATTATTTAAAATTATGTGACTTACGTAGTGAAATAACGTGAGTTTAAAGCAATTTCTAAAGTTTGAAACAAATAAAAATTTTATCTCAATCAAAAAATACTAACCTACTTTTATATAAAATGAATTTATATTGAACAGAGGTCACAAAACCGAATACTACACCGTCGTTAAAATTTAAACTGTTTTAAGATGCGTTTGAAAAATGCTGGAAAACTACCAGAATACACTGAGAATACACCAGTTTCGTCAACTATCTGAAATTTTGTGTTTCTTCAATATATATGTTTCCGAAATATATGTCAAAAATATATGTCAAAAACAATGAAAAATACATCAAAAGTAATGATATACAGCTCAAGGGTTGTCTAATTGTCAAAAGGGAGAGTTTCATTTTTAATAGAGAATATCGTCTCAATGAACTGAAGAGAGGCATATTTTTATTAAACAAATACTTATGATACTTTATTTTGTTTAAATACATGCTTCATACATGTTTAATTTTAAAATAATTCAATAAAAACTAGCTATAGTTTAAATCTTCAATTAATTTTATTATAATTTTAAGGAAAATTAAATTAGTAACTTTTGATTAAAGTTGTCTGAGATACATTTTACATTTATCAAGTTAGTTTATCAAATAGATAAAGTTATTGCTTAACTGTATTTTATAGTTGAAAGTTTCGAAATAAATAAAATAGGTTCAAAATCTTCACTTTTTCTTATACGTTTTAAAAAAAGAAAATAGCATCGTTTGTACATTTTCTGAGAAATTGTTTCCTCCAGAGAGTTGTAATGCAGACCAAATCGATTCGATTAATCCAAATTTCCAAATCGATTTAAAATTTGATGAACAAACAAGAAGTTAAGTATATTTTCGATGAATTCAGGATCATTAACTTTCTAAAAAGAAAATAGTGGCAAATAAGCTTTAAAGAATTGAAGAGATAATTAGGTATGTAGTTTTGAAAGCTTCATTTTTAAGCCGGTTTTGGTGAAATATAAAGGGAGAACTTTTTTCAAATTCGTATGTTTAAAGGATTTAATAAAATACGAATCTTCGAATTTATCAGGCCTTATTTTATTTGTTTTCTTCTAATTAATTTGTATAAAATTTTAAAGTTTGTGATCATCAGAGATCTAAAAGCTTCCATGAAATGTCTGATAGTATTGAAGAGATAATAAATTTAAAAAGCGAAATATTGTTAGACATCTTAAAAAAATTCTTAAATGAAAAGGTTGTTATACACATTTATAACATTTTCGTTCATTGATTGCTTTAATTATAAAATTAAAATATTTTTAAAGAATAATCGGCTTTAATCTGTTTCCTTTTTTTAAATTATTAAGCTATTTGTTATTTTTTATAAACTATTTATTAAAAATTGAATAGCTCATTAGTTTCTGAAACAAAAGCAAGTTAATTATAGTTTCCAATCCGTTCCAGGAATAATGTTACTCAAATCATTATACTCATTATAATATAAAAAGAATATTTCATTTCCCTAATGTAAAAGGTAGCATTTAACTAATTTCGAGCCAGTTACCGGTTTCCGATGACTTCATACCTAAGACGTGGTATTCATGCCAATTTCTATTAATTTGATGCTAAAGACGTAGTAATCTTACCAAAATTCGACAAATTGATACTAAACATGTAGTATTCTTCCTGATTTCCGACAACTTGATACTAAAAACGTAGTATATTTGCCAATTTTGGACCACTTAATACCTTATATATAGCTATACCATATATTAGAGCTATATATATTGCTCTAATGCGACGTAAACCAATACCAACAAAATAATTTTATAATTTTGATAGATGATAGCTTATAGCTTACATAGTTTGACAATACCAAAAACATCAAATATAATGTTAACAAGGGTTTAAATTAAAGAGGGGATATCAAACTGAAAATTTTTGCGTTATTACAAATTTTGCTTGTTTTGTTATAATTACTATTTTTTTTTGTTGAAATTACCAAATATTACCCCATTTACTACCAAACAGCATGATAATAAGACTATATTTTACTGTCAATTTTACCGGCAGTCTTTACCAAAGCACTAGGGTGAAAATGGCCGCACTTTTTTGTGTTCCCATACGAGTCAGAAACAGAGTAAAATTTACCATATTCTGGTCATTTTTTACCATTATCTTCACGTGATATCTAGCTAGAATGATATTACAGCTCAAGATGGTTCAATATGTTGAACAGAAAATGGCAAATAAATTTATGTCTGTTTTTTCTAAGATAAATCATGTCAGTATTTTTTTTTTTTTTACCAATAGTTTCTCATAAAACTCTGAAATTGTTTTGGATTTAATCGATAAGAAACTAATAATTGAAAAAGCAAAATAAAAATTTCTATTTCATAATGGATATTCTGCTTAATCATCTTCTAAGTATTAAAAGTCACAAAAATAAACAATTCTTTTATATTGCTTTTTTGCATATTTAATACAAAAAAAAAATGATGAGGTACTTCTTACATAAGTTTCAGCATACAATAATTCCGAAATAAATTAAAATGTACATAATTTATACGTTTGTTTTAGCGTTTCGATTTATTATAAACAAGAAATTTTAAATTTATCTTTATTGAATCAAAAAGAATAATGCATTATAATTCATTTGTTTTTGACTAAAAATGAAAGTTAACATTTTTACCAATGAATTATTCGGTAAAATTTCGTTTCGTATTATAAATTATTCTTTAGTTTTGTAAATAAATATTGTTTTAATGCATGTATAGACTGTTTGTATTATAAATCTTATACAAAAGTTTTGATTTCCTATTTTTATTTCATTGAATTTTTAATCTTTATTCTCTCATCTTGCGTTATATACATGCATCTACTTTGTTTGAATTTATGGTTTACTCTCAGTATTGATTACAATATTTGCTTTTAAATTATTTATATATTTAAAATAGTAATTATTAGGAAATAAAATTTTCTATCAATATAGTTTAATTTTTATGTTAAACACGATCTTTTATTAATAACAATAAGAATATTTATAATTGCTATTACCATAAATATTCATGAAGTTTTAGCTTATTATTAGTATAATTTAATAAGTTTTAATGTCTAAAACAGCTTTATTAAATGTTAACGATATTTATACAAAAGTTTTGATTTCCTATTTGTACTTCATTGAATTTTTAATCTTTTTCTCTCATCTTGAATTATATACATGCATCTATTTTGTTTGAATTTATAATTTACTCTCAGTATTCATTTAAATATTTGCTTTTAAATTATTTATATATTTAAAATAGTAATTATTAGGAAATAAAATTTTCTATCAATATAGTTTAATTTTTATGTTAAACACGATCTTTTATTAATAACAATAAGAATATTTATAATTGCTATCGTACTATTCATGAAATTTTAGCTTACATTTCGTATAATTTAATAAGTTTCAATGTCTAAAACAGCTTTATTAAATGTTAACGATATTTATACAAAAGTTTTGATTTCCTATTTGTATTTCATTGAGTTTTTAATCTTTTTCTCTCATCTTGTATTATATACATGCATCTACTTTGTTTGAATTTATGGTTTACTCTCAGTATTGATTTCAATATTTGCTTTTAAATTATTTATATATTTAAAATAGTAAATATTAGGAAATAAAATTTTCTACCAATACAGTTTAATTTTCATGTTAAACACGATCATTATTTTTAATAACAATAAGAATATTTATAATTGTTTTCGCACTATTCATGAAATGTTAGCTTACATTTTGTATAATTTAATAAGATTTAATGTCTAAAACAGCTTTATTAAATGTTAACGATATTTGTATTAATTATTTATTTAATTTTGAAATAATTTTTTACGTTCTTAATGTTCAAAGAACATTATATTGCTATGCAAATGACTTTTATTCAAAATTCACTTTTAAAATATTAAATGTTTTGTCAATCCTTTGATCGAAACTAAAAGTTTGATCCAAAATATTTTCAAAAGAGGTCTGTTGTTATTACTACCTGTTAACCAATAAGTACCATCCAAACTTATTAGTCATCAGTAAACTCGAAGGTAGAGATGATAGTTTTATAATGAATAATATAGCTTCAAAAAATGGAAATTAAAATTCAAGATTGTTTCGCACATTCTTTCATGTTATTAATATTTTTTTAAAGTTCAGTCAACAAAGTGAATAGTAGGTATATAGGTGCTACGTCACCTAACCAGCATTCCTAAAGCAATCTGAAACCACGTATTTATTTTTGTAGTAGGGAGAAATAAGGCAGAATTTATTTCAAAGAGTTAATGAATCCTAAGACAAAAATGTTTGAAATAAAATAATTTTAAATATTTTTTAAAAAAAACTTTTCTATGGATCTGCACGAATGAATAAAATATTAAGTTTAACTTATAAAAATCGAGTTTATGTAGTCTCGGCTAATTTTTCAGGTATATTATGCTTATTTTATATAAATTTTATTTTAAAATGTGTTCGAACAATTTCTTATAAAGTTTTTAAAGAAATCAGATGGAAAGCCAAGGGTTTGAATTTATTATTTGTCTTCAAAAACCTCCGACTTTTTATCTGCATTCTTAATTCTTTCTTGAAGTAAATCCTAATAAATTCTTTAAGAAAAGCTTTATATGAAATGAATATAATACCCGAAAAATTGACCGAGGTTATATAAAATCGATAGTTACATTCAATATTTTATTTATTTTACTTTAAAATACTTTAAATTTTTTGTTTATTCCAACCTTTTCTTCTTACGATTCATTAAGCCTTTGAAAAAAATGCTCCTTATCTTTTCTGAGAACACGTAATTTTTAACAAAACAGTTAATTTTTTAATAGCACGTAATAAACACGTAATTTTTAACAAAATAAACACGTGGTTTCAGTTAGCTTTAGAAATGCTAATTCCGTGGCGTAGCACCGATCTCCCTCCCATTCATTTTGACGGCTGAACTTGTAAAAAGTAATTAAACATTTAAGAAGTGTGATATAATTTTAAATTTCATTTCGCATTTTTTTAAATAATTTTTACTATAATTATTACTTTCAGTATATTCATTATATTTTAGTATAGTTATTACTTTTTCGTGCCAACCTATAGAAAAGTAGTTTTTTTTTAAAAATTCTTAAAATTATTTTATTGTTTTCTTTAACTAAATTACTTTGATAAACACACTTAAATATAAGTTTTCGATGTAAGGGAGAGGAGATTAACACTGATCTTTTATGGACTGTTGAAAGAATTCCATTATTTATCAGTCATAATTTCTGACTACATCTGGCAAAACATTCGATTATTAAATTGTTAACCACAAAATAAAAATTTTATGTTGGAAAAGAAAATTCTTAATTTGCTTATTACTTGTTACTTAAAACTATTATTTTTTACTACTATTTTTTTTAATAAAAAAATGTATTATGTTAAAAATAAATATTATTCCTAATTTCAAATTTAAATATTTAACTTTAATTTGTGTTTAGGTGATTCCATTGTTTTCTCTCGCATATGATGCATAAATTTAATTAATCATATTGTAACAATGCACACTTGCTTGAAATATCTTAGAAATGAATTTTAACACATAAAATATATTCTTAGTTATATAAAAACTGTATTTAAGTTATAATTTCTAACTCTCACTCTGGCCAACACCTCTTTGAAAAAAGAAGACCTCTCCATGGGTCAATTTAAATGTCCAACGTAACTAACATGAATTGCCCCATTGGGGTATAAAAAAGATGTCACAATGTTCGGACTACTACTGGTTTCTACCAATCCGCGAAAAATCTTTCTTTCTTCTAACACGTCTGGCCTAGAATCACAAATTTGTTTAATTCACAAATACTAAGCATAAATAAACAGATGACTTAATGTGGATAGGGGGAATATATGGTTTTGGAGCTACTTTGGACAGATCCTTATTAAGTTTTCCGTGATAATAAATTGAATAATTAATAACTCATTACAAAATAGAAGTAAAATGTCACTAAATTAATAAAATAATAACTACTTAATAAATATTAAAAACATATTTCTAGCATCTTTAAATTTTTTTTACATAAATATAATGAAGTTCAATTTTTAATTAACATTTATTCAAAGATATTTTTTATGAATATTTGCTATGGAGCATTCTATTTAGGTCAAAAATAGTATCATTTGGTTTCACTTGCTTTCATTTATTTTCATAGAGTGCCTAATTAACTCTATTCCTTTTCAAAATTATCCTCATGCTAGGGGGCTAGATTTTCAAAACAAAAAAATTTCAAAATAATGATTAGCAAACAATGATTTTAAAAATAATGATTTTAAAAATAATGATTTTAAAATAATTTTAAATTTATAAAAGAAATAATCAAACTTAATTAACTCCAACATCAAAATTGATTTTTTTACGTTCACCTTTAAGAAATAATTTTTTTAAATTTATTATCCATTTCTGTCTATGTAGAAAGGTATTCTATTTATATAGATTTTAGAAATAAGCCTTTTTTGCAGTGGTAGGTAATTGTAGCTGTTATTAGAATGCATGTTCTAAATTTTATAAATTTCTATGTAATCAGGTAAAGACAAAATTTTATTTATTTCATAGTTTTATTAAAATTCTTTATCTTTGCTAGATTTTTATATCCAATGCCTTAATGATGAGTTTCATAAAAGCATGTAAAAGAAAGGCATAGTTAAACGCAATTCTTATTTCTTTACAAATATAATACTTTTGTACTTTTAAGTTTTAAAATTCTTTTATAAAGAAAAGTTATAACGTATAACATGAAAAAATTAAAAAGAAATAGTCTATTTCACACTGTTAAAATTTTCGTTCTAAAAGTATGGTAAAACTGGCAGCTGTCTGTTTATCCGATTAACCGTAAAGTTTACAGTAAAGAACATTTTTTTTACTTTATGGTTTTGAAATCATTTACAAAAACTATGGTTATAAAACCATGAATATAAGACTATACGGTTTTTTAACCATTTACAACTAGCATTTTTCAAAACCGTAAAATTTTTTTTTAGCTTCATTAGGTGGTTCTAGTTGGTGCGATAAAATTCTAGTTGTTTAACCGTATTAGGTGAAAGCAGTTAATAAAAAATTTTTCTCAAACTTAACAGTTTGATTACCATTCTATTTATGGTTATTTGACTGTTTTGATTAAATATGGGAAAATAACCATTCAATAAATTGTTATTTAATCTTTTATCCGAGAAATTTCTAACAGTGTAGTATATATAGATTAAAATGTTAATTTCTAACAGTGTAGTATATATAGATTTCATGTTTTAAAACATTTTTGATGTATAATAATATCTGTGAGATTTCGTGAAAATCTTACTTAAAATTATGATTTAAATATTTTTTCAATAATATATAAAAGCCAAACTAAATTTATTTTTATAAAGTGAGACGCACTATGCCCAAGTGAATTTCCGTAAAATAGAATTTACATTTTGAAACAAAGAATCTAGAATATCAAATATTTTCTTGCGTAAGTCTTGAATATCAAAATTTACAATGGTTTCATTGAAAGAAAGTTTTAACATTTTTAGTCTCGATATTTTCTTAAACATGGTCTTGTGATACGGCTGAGTTTAAAAATATTATTTAAAAAAACACGAAAACAGTGATGAAGCAATTTGAATTATTATTTAGTTTAATGAATTATAAGATATTATTTGACGCTATGTTTCCTCGAAGTTACTTATGAAGTTACTATGATATATGAATAAAACAGAAATTAATGTTATAATGATAATTATTTAGTTTTATAAATTCTAAGATATGATTGGTAATGAAATATTGAATTTGGCTCTGAATAAAGTTTATAATTATATATTTATTATTATAGTTATAATATAATTTTTTTTATTTAAGCTAATTAATTAAAATCATTTTTACTTGACACTAAATTAAATTTAATGTATCTTTTAATATTTCATAACAATTTTCTTAATCTTAGTCTCATTATTGGTTTACTAACGAAAAGACAATGTAAAAATAGAAATAATTTAATTCTATATAGCTAAATAACTTTAAATCATCATTGAATTTTCCATAAAGCAATAGCTATATATAGTCTATTTAATTAATGTTAAAGCAATATTTTCATATAGATATATTTCGATATGTTAATCTATAATAACTTTTATTATAATTTGACGTATGGAATAAAGTAACTTTTTTTTTAGAAAAATTATAAGTGAACAAAGGAGCATAAGTATCTTTTAAAAATAAAACACTAAATTTTCACTTAATGAAAATGAAATGGAGTAGTACGCCTACTTCACTGCGTTTTAGTTAGAATAGAGTTTTTAAGAGATAGTAATTGCTTTTCGGATATGGCATCTATGAAAGAAATACTTTTAAGAACGTTAAAGTAACGGAATAAGGAAGAATATTTTGACGCTCATTAAAATTATGGGTATTACTTCTGAAGTTAAGAATATATTGGAAATATTTTCCTATGAAAGTAAAATGTAAAACATATTCAATTTTATTCCTCCTTTCCTTGTCCTAATTTCAAAGATGAATGCAGTTGATTAGGGTAGTAAACAAATTTAATATTCTTCTGAAAATCAATTGAAAACTATTCAAATGCAAATACTGGTGCTTTTTATAGAAAATTTTGCTAGAATAAATTTATTTCATGCATATAAGAGTCTATAATTTCAAAACGTATTCTTATTATGATCGTTAATAAATGAGACTAGATTTGCTTTATTAGATTTATGAATGAATGTAGTTCATTTTGGAATAAATATTGAATTTCTATTCATAAGCAGGCTTGATACTATTCATCTTCTTTCTCTGCTCGATTTAAAAAAAAAATTGGTTTTTGGACAAATTATTGAGGAGGTTGTTATCAGATTTTTATGTGATTATTATTGTAGGATATTCTAAAATTGGAAAAATGTTCTGCAAAATTGAAATTTCGGCAGAAATCGCCCAGAAAAATGCTCAAAATTTTTATATAACTATTCTTGTCAGGTATTCTTGACAAATTTGGGACAATTTTGTACAAAATACAGATTTCTGGCCAAAATAACTCACAAAACTGATAAGGGTTTTTGACACGTCTGCTTTTATTTGATATTCCTAAATGAAATTCGGGATTATCTTTTACAAAATGTGGGTTTCTAGTACAAATAGCTCTCAAAGCTCATAAGAAATTTTGTAGCGACAATTTTTATACAATCTGAACATGTTGATTTCTGGCACAAGTAGCTGTGAAAAATGTTAGGAGCTCAATGCGATTATTTTTATAAGATATTTCTGATTGAAATTATGACAATTTTCAGCAAAATGTGGATTATTGTCATAAATTACTCACAGAACTGTTAAGAAACTTTGATGAGACTATTGTTACGTGAAACTTTGATGAGACTATTTTTGCATGAAATTTTGATGAGACTATTTTTGCATGAAATTTTGATGAGACTATTTTTACGCATTATTCCTGGCTGAATTTGGGTTGATTTCTGCGTGAGTTCTTTGAAATGAGCATTTCCATTCGAACAAAAATTATCGAACTTTTTAATATTCCTAAAGAGACAGAAACACGGTAAATTTGACTATATTCTAGTAGTTTTGACCATACTGTTTTCAGTTTACATCTTGACACAAATAAAGTTATTTTTTACTTCTTTCTTTTGTACAGTTAGTTTATTTGTACTTTCTCTCTATCTTCTACTGATCAACTATTTTTTTCTTGTGGTAACTTGATTGTAATTTATTTCTGCATCTTTGTTTGGACATTGAAGTTTCTGCGAAATAAAACAAAAAACTAAAGTATGTAAGATTATGTGTTATTATTTGTCTTTTTACGTTGTTTAGATTTATTTCTATATTGAGTTGAGTTTAAAGTTTCTTTATTTGGAAATTAATAAATACTTACATCCAACTGTGAAGGATAGAAGATTCGCTCTTGTTGTCCAATATTTTTGGCTCTCACCGCTACTGTAAGGACAGCCAGGGCCATCATCACAAGAGTAGCAATTTTTAGATAATATTTCATTTTTTTATATTTGTTGAAGAGAGAATAGCAAATAAAGCCTGCAAGAAACAGAAAAGAGGTATTGTTTAAAAAAATTCTTTTTACCACTTTTTATTGTACTTTTCAGTTTTAAACACCATTGATTGGCGATTAATTTTTTGCTTTTTTCGCAGAGGGGATATTGGTCCATAGGATCGATAAATACACATATTGTCAAAATATCGTTAGTAAAGTATATATTGTGATATCTTTTACTTTACTAATTACCCAAATAAAGTTTATCTTACCCAATGAAATTAATTGTTATTAATTCCAGATGCCAATTCAACTTTTATTCAAATAAAATTTATTAATACAAATACTATAGTTTTCAATAATTACACTTGAGTCGGGTACGTGGATTTCAAATATGAAATTATTTAGACAATTTGAAATTGTCCTGAATATTGTTAAAATAGAATCAAATTGAAAATGAAATTGTTTTGACACATCAAATAAAATTTATTAATACAAATACTATCGTATTCAATAATTACACTTGAGAACGCATTTTGTTGTTGCATTTATACAAATACTTGATCTTGCTTTATCGGGTATAGGGATTTCAAATATGAAATTGTTTTTACTTTAATATCTGCAAATTACTTAAAATGATACATTTAGTCTATTTTTTTGGCAAAATGTACAAGCTTAAAAACGTTATATATAACAGAGGGTTCCTTAGAAGGTAAATTTGTTTGATTTGAGTTGTAAAATTGAAAACGATTTAATGATCAGTAAAAACTATCACTATTGCATATCACATTATTTGTACTGCATTGTTTTCACTTCTTAGCTTTCATAAACTTTATATTAAATTAGATCATAAAGCATTAATTCTTAAAATTACTGCGCAATTCACACCAGTTTTTAATTACAGAATAAAACTTTTTCGTTTAGTCACTTATTTTACTGTCTGAATTAATAAAAATACTCTTTATAAAAGCTTAAAATATTTCTTAATAATGACTCTACACCAAGCAAAGAAGTCTAAGCAAAAAATGCTCTGGTTGTTAATAACAATCAGAATATGGTAAAATTTACCGTGTTTCTGGTTCTATAGGAGCACCAAACCAGGTCAGTAGTTTTTACTAAAGCGCTTAGATAATGATGTCAGTAAAATTAACTATAAAATATAGTTTTATAATATCTGATAAAATTCAGTAAATGTGATAATTTTATAATGATACCTTAGAGCATGTCACAAATTTTTTTTTCAGTTCCGCTTTTTCTTTACTACACTTGTGGTTTTAAGAGCTATATTTAGGAAATCCTGAATTTCTGATTAACCGTTACCATATTACCAAATTATCAAACGAATGTTTTAAATATCTTTAGTTCTTAATAACACAATTTTGTTTTTTTATATATATATATATATACCAGAAATATCATTACATAACAGTACGGTAATGTTACTATTCTTTCCACGCACACTTCATCCATAATTGTTCCATTTTAAAATCCTTATGAAAACATATTCTTATAAGGAAAATAGCATCAAAAATGAACATGGTGATTCATTTTGAAATGTTTAATAGTAGTTCAGTTAGGAAAGAATATTTTTCATTCCAAAAATTAAGCTATTCTAAACTCGTAGAATAACTCATTAACGTAAAACGCTCCAGAAATTTGGATTCATTATTTTTGATAAACAAGTTAGACATTCAGGTAATGCACTTAACTTTCCCTAATGCAATTAAATCTTTTTTGAAAAGATAAGAATGTTGACATTTTAATTACTTTAAGACTATTTGAGTTCATTTTAATACTATGCTTCATAGTTGTTATTCTCTGTTTTGCATTATGGTTGTTTCAAATCAAAACTCAAACGTTTTGTTGATTTTAAAATTATTATTCGGTAAAATGAAAATTCTGTAGCAAATTAAAGGAAGGATTATTTTTGATTTAAAAAGAATAAACATATTAAATTCTGGAATCAGTTTGTTAATTCTTCTTTAAATTTGTGAATTCAGAGAAGTAAATTAGATTGAGTAGAGATGTCTTAAAATTTTTAGTTTAGCTTCTGTCACAGAGTGTTGCGTTTAGCACCTATATTTCAGAAACACTATTAAGTTGAATTTAATATAAATATTAAAAGGTTTTAAAGCGTTTCCGAAAGGAAATATTAATGGGAAGCGAGGAAAATTTTCTCATAAGAAATTTAAAAAAAAAAAAAAATGTCAGAAAAATTTCAAAAAGTGTGTCTGCACAGGAAAAAAAAATTCTTGCTAAGTTACTGTACTGTTTGGGAAAGACATTTCTTTAAAAAAACCATACTTCTGGTTATAAACCAAAATATACGCTATTTAAAATATTCACATCGTAACGATTTCCATTTAGCTGGTAACGATTAATTGAAAATGCTGACTTTCGAAATTGCAGTTCTTATTACCACTCATTTAGTAAAAATACAAAACTGAAAATCATATTTGGCCAAAAAATGTTTTTTATGCCATGTTCTAAGATATCATGATAAAATTACCAAATTTTACCACATTTACAAAGCTTTAACACGCATGATAAAATAATTATTTGTTAACAAAACAAGTTAACAAAAAGTAGAGAAGTCGTACTTTTAAAATTCGATTTCTCAGGAAGTATTCGATCGATTTCACTCAAATTTTGTATTCCCCATGTAAAATTATATTTCTTGAAATAAAGTAAAAATTGTGTACCGTACAATTCAAAAACTGTTCGACTATATTAACTATAGTAATAAAAAACTATAGTTAATATAAAATAATATATATAAAATAATATATATAAAATAATATATAATATATATATACGTTTATATAAAATAATAAAAAAGTCTAACTATTTAATAAAAGTTAATGTTTTTATATTTTTTAATTTCTTTAAAAAGTTCTCGTGTTATAACAAAAAACGCAAGAAGTAAAATTAACATTAAATGGTACTAATTTAGGACCGCTCTCCTGACCAAACTCCATATTTTATGGGTTGCGGCTGCACCTTTATTTCTGGAATCAAAAATCCAAATCCGTCGAAAAAAAGATATATTTATTCAGAGAAAGTGTGTTTTTGTGTCTGAGTTCGTAACTTAAAATATCATCTGCACTAATTAATTAGCATATTTGACGTCACCCCCTGGAAATATTAAGTCATGATTTCAAACCTTTAAGATTGAGTCTTAGAAAGTAAAAATTTTATCATTAAGATTAAAAGTTAATGAAAGTGGACCGTTTTCTACTTTGCGCACTTTTCATTTTTACTTTCTGTTTTTATTGCTTACTTTTTTTTTTATCAATAAAGCATAATATAATTTGATAAGCAGTTCATTATTAAAAAATATTTGAACATTTTTTTTCATAAACTTGTTTTGACTTTACTATATGAGAAATCGGTAAATTACTTTTCTATTTATTACCTGATTACAGCATATTCTTCTTATGTCCCAACATTTTAAACAAAGAGCTTCTGCACTTTCATATTTTTAAAGGTGAAGTAATGCTAATCAATCAAAAAATTTTAAAAAAATCATGTTTTTGTGTCTAATTCCGTATTTCGAAATATCAACAGCACCAGAAAAATTAAAATTTTAAGACTTGCTCCTGAAACCATTTTGATAGAATTGTATAGCACTTGACAATATGGTTACAAGATCACAAGTTATTAAGTTTTTCCTTTTGAACACTATACCTATTCCATACTGATAGGAATATAAAAGGATTTCCTGTTTTTTTTTTAAGTAAAGGAACATGATTTTCTCACACTGACAAAAGAATATGACTTGCCCTCAAAACATAAGAGAATCTCGAGAAAAAAAAGAACGTATGTAACTATGCACTTTTACTGTCAAAAAGTTTACTTTGTGTAAACAATGTCACATTGTTAATATGCGAGTCAATATTACGACTATAAGAAATGGACAGGTAACGTTTTATTGTTCGTTTTCCTTCTGTCTCTAAGACTTGTTAATCTATGTTTTTTTTTCTTATCCTGATTTATTTTCTCCCGTCACTTCGAAACGAATTTTGCTTTTTTTAATAATGATTTATAGTGTATATTTTAAATTATTAAGATTTCCTTTTTTAGTTTTGACCAATTAAAATTAATAATATTAAAGCCCGAATATTTATTGATTTTAATCATAAAAATAGTAATTAAAACACAACAATTTTATATTCCAAGTATTTTTAATAATGCTACTCAAATTCTAAGAATCATTTCATAAGAATTGTTTGTTATTCGTACATATAACCCAACAAATTAGTGGTTATACGTAAAAGAATATATCAAGCTTTTATTTTGCAATATATTTACTACCGGAACCTGTTACTCTTTAATTCAATTTTATTTATAATTATGTATTTATTGCCAAGGACGGCTTTCAATTTTTCTTAATATATTATTTATTCAATTTTTATATTTTAAGTTCATCATAATTATATTTATCATAATTTGGAAAAGAATGAAATTAATTCATTGAAGCTTAAGTTACTTAAAAAGCTTATTTTCGATTATAAGTTTTAATTTTAAAACTCATATTTCTGATACATTTTTTGACGCAAATAATATTTCTATTCACTAGTATATTTAGTTTATTTTCTTTATTTTCAACAATTAAATTGATTAATTATAAAGTGCATGATAACCAAAATATATAATTTTTCTTTAATTAATTTTTTACTTCATATGTGAATTTTTTAAAACAAAGTTATGAAGGAAATTAACCAGTATATACAGTAAAAAAAATTATGGTAAAAAGATCCGACACTCAGGGTGCTGGTACTTTTTATCGTCTTTTTATTTTTTTCTTCCAAAGCATATTACGCAACAAAAAAATCTGATATATCGTAATTTAATAGTAATAATTACTGCAAAATCACTAAAACACTATAATTTATTAAGTAATACTGCAAAAATTACGGTATAATAATTTACGGTAAAAAGGGATTTTTTCAAATAATGATCCCAAAGTGCCAATATTTTATATTGCAATTTTATCTGGAATTTTTTACTGTATAGAGCAACGTCGAATTTACAATGCATAATTATATACATTTTTAATAATTTTCGAATTTTTATTGGTTAGTTTATATTCAAAATAAATTTTTAAACCTTTGTGTTAGTATATATATATATACATATATTTACTCTTGATAACTACTTTTTTATTTCATTTTTAAATGCAAAATGTAACATCTTAATCCAAAACAAATTCTTAAAAATTACTATATTATGATATAAACTATTAATTACTAAAAACCGGTAACGGAAAATTATATTTATAGAATATTTTTTAAACAATTTTTGTATGTGTACATCATGTTAGTTGTCCTCAATTTTTTAAAATTTGTATTAATAGTTTTATATCTTGTCTTAATAGCTAAGAAAAATAGAATTGCCTTAATAACTATCACTAAGAAAATAAATTGCCTCATACAAAAGTAAGAAAAATGGAATATTTAAGTTAAAACTAACGCAAAATGCTGTTTTTTTATGCTTTAAAGTAGTAGAACGGGAAAACACATTTCAGCAAGAAAAAAGAGTAAACTATCAAAATATTCTCCTTGCAGCTGTTGTAAAATACTTTTTGACAAGAAGAAGAATTAATTTACTCTCTCTTCCTAATCATTTGTTTTAATTTTCTCAACACGAATAACACTTTTAAACTTTTTACTTAGAGTTTCTTGAAAGAATAGGTTTATAAAACACGCCTTGCATACATTGTCAGAAATATCATTTTGAAAAGTAATCAATTTAAAATCCTTGTGAAAGTTAACAATCTATGTCAATCATGCTTCTATTTAGTCATAATTTTTTTTTTTTTGTATTTTATTGATTTTATTTTTCTTTAACCAATACGAGTTTTTAAAATTTAAATCAATTAATAAAGATAGATTAAAACAAATTTAGAAATTTTAATTATGTGAAATTTTAAAAATAAGTTGAGGCTGTCAGAAACATGAATATATGCTTTAAGTAATTATCTTTTTTATATACATATTTCTCTTACGGGGTATTTTAAATTGAGATGCACTTTAGAGTCTCTGAGCACAACTGTTATCTATTTCGTTTTATATCAACTCACGCTCACCAGTTTAATGATGGGCATTGATAAAAGAAATAAAAACCTTGTTTGTGATGTTCGTGCAATCCATTACATATTTTATATAAATTATACGCTAATGAATTAAATAAATCGTATATCTAACTCTGTATTTTTTAAATCATAATTGCAGAAAATAGTACGGGGAGAAAAAATTCTGATATTCCGATAAAATTACAGTTCTGTATGGTAAACCCATTTATAATAAAAAAAGAAATAATTCTGGTAACAAAATCAAATTCTACAGTATTTAAATCAATAATTTGATAATTTTTCTGTTTATATAGAAACGGTTTACCGGAAATTCCGGTTTTCAAAATTATATTTCTTGCCCCCCCCCCCCCCACACACACACATTTAGTAAAAATTCAAATTACAGAACTGAAGGGTAAATTTAACAGAAAAAATGGTTTTCATGCCTAGCTCTGAAGTATCATGATAAAATTACTACATTTTACATAATTTGACAAATTTTATCACATATCATAAAACTATGTTTTATTGCTTATTTTATCAAAATCATTACTAAAGTACTTCGATAAAAATTTACCAAGCAAATTGGTGTTCTCTTAGAGCCAGAAACATGGTAAATTTCAACACAGTCTGATAATTTCGACAATGCTTTTTTTTCTTAGTATAAAGCGTAAACATCTTCATATATATATTTATTTACACGGTACAACAAATCTAGCTGTATTTAAGGGTTTCCGTTGACGACAACTTTTAATTATTTTGTAACCAATCACTTGTCACACTTAAAATTTTTAATGGTAGACCTTCTTTAATTGAAAGAAATTGAAAAAGAAAATATTGGTTCAATCTTGTAAAATGAAGATTTGAAATAGTGTCGTATTTTTTTTAGAACCATACTATATTTTATATAATGAATAAAGTGACTCTTAAATCTAACTCTTATTATTTAAGACTATGATACCAATAAAAAGTAAGAAGAAATTTCAGCTTTATAAAGCTTTGAAATAACTATAAAATTAAGTTTAGAACAGATTTCAATTCCCCTATGCATAAAACAAATACCATGGCTTGATGAATCCTAGTTTACCATCTTCAAAACACAATTTAGTCACCTTTTTCTTCTGTTATAATTGAGAAATATCGCAATTAATCGCAAATTAACTCCTGCCAATAATTTAAATAAATTGCCCTTATAAATAACTCGAATGTAAACAGATTACAAGGTCTATTACTATTCCGTTTGCTAAAAGACTTGAACATCAAAACGTTAAATTTTACAAATAAATAGTTAAAACAAGTGATAGTTCTGAAAAATATTTTGATAATTCTATCACGAACCTTTAATGCATAGTATGAAAACCATTTATTGGGCTATATTTATTTTTCAGTTTAGTATTTTCAAAAAATGTCTGGTACTAAGAACAATAATTTTAAAAACCCGAATTTCCTTTAAACTGTTACGATAACGAACCGAAAAGTTACCAAATAAATGGTATGAATAGCGTGAACTTTGTTTAGTTACCAGAATTATCTTTAATTTTACTAAAATGTCTTTACCATGCTAGTATAGTAATTTTAATTTTTTCTCTTTTCACTTAATATCGCTCAGATGCTATTTCTCAATTCGCTAGTTACAACTGATGAACGAGTAGCGTCGGATTGTAAGTTTTTTCCCTACGTCGTAATGTTTCTCATGATGATATAACTGTGTTTCTAGAAATGCAGAACCGATAACCTTTGACAACCGATAATCTATGTCAAAATTTAATACTTAATCTTAAACTGTGTTTTAAGAAAAAAAAATGTCTTTATGTTGCCTTAAACATTTATAAAAATTGACAAGTTGGCAAAATTGAAATGATATAAAAGCCTCCTTAAACATGCAATCAAGAAGAATGTCTTAGTCTAAGTAGTGAAATTATTAAAAAAATATGCTAAAAAAGGAACTACAAACCATACAGAAGTTTGTCCGAATTAAAATATTTCAGATAAAAAATTATAAACTATAATTTTTTAATTAGTAATAATTTACTTTTATGACTTAGGTTATAACATATAAAATGAATTTTTAGCATCTTCGCAAAATATATTTTGAATTTTCATAAACTAATTTTATTCCTTATAAATCAAGAATGAAATTGTAGCAGTTAGATTACATTTTATTTCAATAGCATTACTCTTCATTTTGCCATTTTCGATAAGTGAAAAGAATGTTAAATCTTAAATCCAAAAGTATAAAAAAACATTTGATCAGGATATTTATTTCAATTTCCAGGTTCTTAGGAAGAATATGATCTGGAAAGAAAATACTAAGGAAGACGAATGAGGAGAAAAACAAATATATGAAAAGATAAATGAATAATAGTAAATTAGGGTCTTGGAAAGAAACTGAGGGGGTTTTATAATTCATATATCATAGAAAAACAACAAGAAGAAAATAAGCAAATAATAACATACTAGAGAATTGAAAAGTTAATGAATACGGTTTTTAATTGATAATGCGTTTAATTGCATCAAACTTAAAGGAATTAAGAAATTCACAAAAGCGAAAAATTGAATTGATTTATTGTAAAAAAATTTTCCTTTTCAATGATAAATATATTTTAATATTATGAATGCAGCATATATAAAAAAGTACTTGTTAACGATACTCAATAAAAATCAAACTTTAGTACAAATATTTTTATTATGAATTTAATAAGCATTTGTTTTAATCATTCAGAGCACTCATACCTAATTCTACTTCCTACTAATATATAATTCTACTAATTTGCGCTCTGCTATATTCACCTATATATTCTGCTATATATTTAATGAAGAAGTCATAATTTTCTTATATTTTCGTTTAAAATTTTTTTTAGACAGGAAGTTTCATTAAAAAATTATTCTATTTTTAAGTTTGAGATATGTTGTTTTCATATTACCATTGTATTATATATTCATACTTCATGGAAAAATAAATTAGTCATGGAATTAGCATATTGTTCACAAACAATATGCTAATTCTCAGTGACTTTATTCTAACAGTATTGTTTCCCCCTACCGTAAAATAAATTTTTTTTTGATAAATGCCAAGAATCATTACATTTGAAAAATATTCATGGAAAATAAGTGCCTGAATGTTTGAAATAAAATCTTATTTTTGATGAACAACACAAGAAAACACTTTATATATATACAATATTGAAAATATTGAGATGTATTTACTAAAAGAAAATACTACCAATGGTAACTTTTCTAATGGTAAAAAAACGCAAAATTTCAATCGAAAAAATATTACCCCTTAAAGTGTAATACTGAAAAATTTCTTTAAAACTTGATATAAAAAATTATTATAAAATATGCGTAGGCCTTCTAAAGGCTTTTTTAAGCCTAATAGGAGGTGTACTAAAAGATTCGTGACACCCAGACTACCACCCAGCCCAGCCAGTCTTCTAAGAAAAGATGAGATTCTCGTTGATTTAGCGATAAATTATTAACCGTGTAACAAGATATAGCAAAAGTATTAAATGTTCCAAAATAATTTTTTAATAGGAGCTCAAAGTAAAAAATTTAAAAGCCATTAAGTGTATTTTTTAAGCAGATCGATATGAAATAGCTTAAGTACCCAACAAAGTAAGGACTTAGCTAGTTCCAAAATGGTTTAACGTAAATCGAATGTTTTACACATATGTTTGAGTGCCTTTATATAAAATTCTGAACTAATTTTCTGTAGAAGCTCAAAATAAAAAATAAAGAAACTCATCAAACGTACTTCTTACACTGGTTGTTATGCGATATTTTATGTATCCGACACGGAGGCGAGTAGTTTGATAGCCCCAAAATGGTTTAACGTAAATCGAACTTTTTTTTAAAACACAAATAAACCGTTACATGTTACATGGACTGTATAGAAAGTGGTCCCCAACTCCCAAGCTGCGAACCGGTGCAGATCCTTGGATCGAATGGAACCTGTCAGCCAAAGAAACGTTAAATTAGTGTTTTTATTTTATTTACTGTGGCGTATTTCTCTTGGATTTGCGCAACTTTCTACGGTTAATAAGTTAAATGGGAACTGAGATAAAACTTAATCTAAAATAAACTTAAAACAAAGCTCAGCCACCTAAAACCACATCCTTACTTTCATGTAACTGTATTTTGTTTCGAATGCAGGTTTAAATAGAATTAAATTAAAACTATTAAGACAAAGCCATCTGAAATATAACAATGGACGCTCGTCACCCCCTTCCCTCATCAGGCCCTGGTTAAATTAGCAAACGTTTACCAGTCCACGGTGACAAAAATGTTGGTAAGCACTGGTATTGAACACGTGAATAGAAATGTAATACATAGTATTAAGATGATGCACGTTCAAAAGTATTGTAAACTATATGCAGGATGTCCCAAAAGTTTCAGGATGGTCAAATATAAAAATACGCTTCGGTTTAAAAAGTTCAAAATGACTCGCAATATACTTTAAAAATATCAATTCAATAACACGAAACGCACTCTAACCCCCCCTCCCTTCAACTCCAGCTTAGTCAGAAGTCATTATTTTTTGTTTCAGATTTGGAATATCCGGAAAAAGTATATGACATATAGTTTTCTTATTTTTTATTTATGCTTACAGATGATACTGTAATTACAAAATAAAATGGGTACAAATTGTTTAAAATGGAGATAGATCGAAAAAACGAAAACAAACAATAGATTTGTTTGATATTTTAAAAATATGGTTCAAATAATAGGTTAATAATAGGATTTATTATAATAATGAGAACATCGTACGAATGAATCTTTTGTGGAATAATAATAATGAAAGTTTCATTAACATCGTGCGAATGAATCTTTCATTATTATTATTCCACGATATTATAATTTCACTTTAATCAAAATATGGTATATATATTTTATATTTTAGCACTTATTGGTAGCAAAATATATATTTTAGCACTTTATTAAGATTTTAAGAAGTTTGGATGATATGATGATTTCATGGGGAATCGGTTAATATTAAGTACGAAATAATATAATACTTTAGCATTAATTAATCAACTTCTAACTAATTGAAAAATTCATTAGCAATTGATTGAAAAAATTGATTCTGAAATATAAACGAAATTCTTTATTGTCTTTCAACTGAAATTTTTTTTCTCTATGCTTACTTTTGGTTTAATGGCTACGTTTCATTATTTTACTTTATCTAATACAGTAACCTCAATTATTATAAATTCCCCCTCATTTTTATTTTGAATTCAGTAATGGTTTCACTATGACAACAAAATTATAACCACTAAAATTATTGTTCGTTTTATTATTGTAATATCAATTTCTCTCTATCAAAATCAATAGATTGAATGACTTTTCGTAAAGAGAGAAATTCTGGATACCTGTAGCGTTAAAACTGATTGCAGTTGAAACAGCAGCTCTAATTTTTCTAACTGTAATTAAAGGATCAGATTTCCTCGATCATTTGATTTAATTATGAAGAATGAATCCTGGAGCAAAATATGTCATTCAGGGGAACAATTTCGTTCATAAAATGGTCTTTTTGCATTTATACATATTGGGGATGTATTTTATTCTTATATTATTTTAAGTTGAACTATACCTTTAACACATTAATCGTAATTAAATAAAAAACCATTTCAGAAGAAGGGTGAACGTTTACTTTTGTTTGCTTCTACTCTCAAAACGGTAGTTTTTCATTTTTTTTAGTTTTAATTATGTAATTATTTTAATAGTTTTTAAAATAAACTCCATACTTTTCTACAAAAAATAGTTTTTGAAAATTAAAACTTCGGCAAAAAATAAGGTATATATAATTTAGTATCTTACATAATCCCTCAAATCAATATGTGTCTTCGAATCATTATCTATTTTACAAAACATTATTAATAATTATTAATTTTGCATAGTGTTTGTGAAACTTAACATTTAATTTCGATTGCATCTTGGATGAAGTATTCTATCATGTTGAAAACTTATTATATTTCATACTTGCTTATTTTAAACCTATTAACGTTTTTTTTAAAGTAATCATAAAAAAAAAAAAAAATTTAAAAAAAAATTGCGATAGATTATTGAAATTTCTTTTATGTATCTTACCCATTTAAGGGATATAGTAATACTTCTAAGTCTCAGAGTTTGGGGTACAAGACCTCGTAACGAGCATATTAATGAAAAACATTAAGTTTAAAGAAATCCTCAATATCCTCAAGAGTTGTGAGTATGACATGCTTCAAAGCTTACCATTATTTTTTCAAACAATTTTTTAAAGTGCTTTTTTTTAAATCTAGAATTTCTTCGGGTCTCTAATAAATAATTTCCAAACGCCAGAGGCAAAAAGAAAAAGAGGAAAACCTAGAAAAAAAATGGTTAAATTGAGAAGAGAAGGGTTTAAAAGACTTAGGATTTAACAGATGAAGAAATAAAGCATCGGATAGATACTGATGGGATAAACTGACTAAGAAAAGGCCTTGGCCAGTAGCAGGATGTTGTGCCTAAGAAGAAGAATTTATTATTTCATGTTATTTTATGTTATAATTATTTTATGAGTTTCATATACTTCCAGCTCATGCGCAGTGAATAAAACTTATTAATTTTCTTAATTTTCTTCATTTTTCTCTTTTCTTTTTATCATTTTTGTATTTATTAAGTTATAATTAATTAATATAAATTATTAAATGTATAATATGTATATTACGATATTTAATTCCAATTATATTAAATCTAGAAGCTTTAGTGAGTTGGATTGTTTTCTCAAATTTCAAATATTTATTTGAATTTTGTAAAGATCATTTTAAAGTTTACCAATAAGCAAAAAAAATTGCAACTTATATTTTTTGGTTTTCTATGTTTTAACGTTAATTATTCAATTGATTATTTATAAAAACTAAAGCTTTGAATTTCTTTCCTTTAAAAGCATTAAATTTAAATAAATATTATATGCTGGCCAAAAATAAGTTAGCAAATTTCATGAATTATATAAATAACTTAACTCAAGTATCTTATAACTAAATTACTAATATATAATAACTAATAGTTAACTTAATATCTTATAACTAATAGTTAACTTAATAACTAAACTCAAGAATCAATACACTAAAAATTTTAATTGATTTTTAATGTCTTTTATTTAAATAAAACTTTTAAACATCAGATTCCATGTTTTAGTTGTATTTTTTGAAGCAAGCAAATCCGTTCGAAATTTATTTTAAACCTAGCAATTACCGTTTGTCAGAAGTTTAAAATATTTCAGAAGAAAGTGCTTTTAATTAAGATCAAACGCAAAGTTTTTTTTTTATTTTTTTAATTTTTTTTTAAATAGAAATGTCAAAATTTTTTTTTTTTTTGATCAGGCTTAAAAACCGAGAAATATTAATGAGATGGGTTTTAACTAAAGAGGATTCTTCAATTTTTTAAAATTATTTTCTATTTGATTTGGTATTAAACTTAATTTGTGTGAAATTCCAAAAGTCATTAGATTCGAATTTAAAGAAATTTTGGTTAAAATAATGAGTAAAAAAAAAATTGAAGGAAATTAAAAAAGTATAAACTATGAATGTATATTAGAGCCACTGGATAAAAAAATCTAACAATAATAAAGATCTATTTTACAACAACTATGTTTCTCTTTTAGTTGTTTTTATGAGATAAGATTTTGTTGCTTTACTTCATAATTCTGAAGCAAAAACTTAGCTTAATTAGTTTAATAGATTTTCCTTATATAAATATTTAAAAACTAAAATATTTTAAATCTTTTTTAAAGTTATTTTATGATGTTTAGGTTCACTGTAAGAATTTTCCTTTTGAAAATAACCGGCAGCAATCTTTTCATCCGATTATCTGTGTAGTTTATGGTTAGACAAATTTTTTTATCTTTACGGTTTTGAAACTGCTTACAACTGGTACGATTAAAAAACAGTAAATCAAAATTATATGGTTTTTATGTACATTTACAAGTACCATAGTTTCTAAACCAGAAAAATTAAATTTAAGTGGGCATCGGAGTGGGCATTGTATTCTAATAGTCCAGGAGCACCAATCGAAGAGTGCAGGGCACTGAAAACTCTTCATTGATTAGCGAAATGAAAGAAATATTTTGAGTTCAATTGCTATTTAGTTAATTCTGTTATCCGAACCCCTGTTCAACCGGTCATGTGTTTGACCGTTTAGGCCTTTCAGCTTAAGTATATACCTAGTTGCACGGAATAAGATGGCTTCATAAGGGGGGTCTAGTTGGCGCGGATAGAATTCTTGTTGTTACGTTTGTACAATGAACGTTTTTTCTTCTAAATTCGTTTGAATATCATCTTTTTTACGGTTATTTGACTGCCTTGTTTTCCTCCATGGAAAAGATTGGATTAGATTGGACTTCCACCTGTTGGTCCAGAGGATGTGTTTTATTTCCTTCCAACCACCCAAAGGAGATTACTGTCCGTGTGCTTTGAACCCCTGGGTATATTTGATCTTCCATTTACACGTCACCACCAGTGTTTTGGTTTAATATGGTAAAATGACAATTAAATATATTACTATTTAAAAAGTTCTACCGAGAAATATCGAACATTAATTTTTTTAAATTTTTTCAGTTGATACAAAAGGTATTTTCCTTTGATAGTAAATAAAACTCAAATTTCTCTCTTTAGGAGGTAATTCATCAAAAATCACTGTCTCATTTTTGTTTCCTTTCATGTCATTATATGAAAATATGAAAAAAATAAAGACTAAATTGAGACGCTGAGCATTTTCCAAGAAAATGGGATTTTTGATGATTTTATCTTTTGCTTGCGGCAATATTTTCCCAAGAGATTATCAAAATAACAGTATTTCGCGGAAAGAGTCTATAAAAGAGTCTGCGTTTGACATGGTCCTTTATGTCAATCTGTTTTATGTTATTATTTCTATGTTGCGTTAGCGCTAAATGGTTTTGTTAAAGGGTTCTTCCCTATTCGTTTATAAGTAAAATGAGTTTGAGGAAAAACAAAAAGAGAATAAAATTGATTCTTTAATGAAACTTTTAGTTCGAAAAATGCTATTAAGCAAATGAAATACTCGTTTGGAAAATTTTCTTTCTGAATATGATTCGCAAATGTAAAATTTTGAGTCCAGAAATTCGCATTACATAATAATGCTTAAAAAAAAATTCATTTCTAAGAAATGTATTTACCTTATCATGATAAGAATATTTCAATTTATAATAATATAAAATATCTACAAAGAAAACCTGGTCGTTATTGAATAAGTCATCGTAAGATGCTACAAAAGTGTTAAAATATTTTAAGCAACACATTAAATCTAATACTACTCAGGTCTGAAGAAAGTTTTTTGAAACTTTTAATTTGATATTTGCTATTTAATAAACGTAAATTGATTTACAAAATATTATTATTTGGATTTAAGTATCACAATTTAAATACCATTAAAAAGATTAATATTTTAACGATAAGATTAAGAGATTTTTTATTAAAGAGTTTTTTTTCTAACACACAGGAAAATAATTATGATAGAATTGCTGTACTGTACGGTAATGATATTTCTGGTTTAAAAAAAACCGTAATTCTGGTTAATAAAGCAAAAGTATACGTTAAAAAAATACGTATACAAATTATTCGTTTATAAGTTTTTCCTTCCATATAGTAACAGTTCAACGAAAATTCTGGTTTTCAAAATCATAGTTTTTTTTGTACAACACATTTTGTAAAATATACAAAACCTAAAAGTAAATTTAATCGAATAATAATTTTTATACCATGCTCAAATGTATAACGAAAAATTTTCTGCATTGTACCACATTTACCAAATTTTATCTCAAATTAAGAAGCAATATTTCATTGTTAATTTTGCAAAAGTCCTTATCTAAGATTTCAGCAAAAATTACCCAGCTTTTCCATATCGCAGTGCACAGTAAATTTAACCATATTCTGGTAGTGTTGTCCATACTTTTTTTCTCAGCGCAGGTTTTATGATTTAATAGAAATGTAGAGAAAAAGTATTAAAACTAAATAGAAGTTCTCGAGAATGCGTACACTGTAAAGAATTCTGTAAAATTTAGCGGCACTCAAGGTGTCAGAATTTTTTACCTTAAAAGTTTACGAAAATTTACTAAAAAAAATTAGATACCGTAGTTTTTGCAGTGATATTTAATTTAAAATTTTTGAATCACTGTAATAAAATACATATTACTTTTAAGACTACGAAATAAAATTTTATGGTAAAAGGAAATTTGCGTATGCTATACTTAGTGTACTAGTACTTTGTTACTGTACTTTGCACCTGAATTTTTTACAGTGAACTGATAAATATGATGTAAGAAAACATCACCAGCTCTTAAAGTACTCTGAAAGTGGAGTTGCTTTTAGAAGTCTTTGAAATAGCAAACTATTCCATATATGAAATAAAATATGGTAAACGCTTTTGATATTTCACCACATTTTTAAATATTATAAATTAAAACACTGTTATTAGGAGATTTTTAGTTACCTTAAAAGGTTTGAGATTGTTAAAAGTCAAATGTTTTCTATTATTATCACAAATCAAGTAAAAGCTAACGGAAGAAAATATTTATTTAGTTTTAAAAAAACAAAAACACTTTTTTAATTAGAGCTTTTTTGTGTTACGGCATATGACAAATTAAGGCGTTAATGGGATTTTATTATGTTGAAGTTCTCTATTTTTTATTTATCTAATACTAAAATTTGAGGTTTTATTTGTTTAATACTTTATTTAAAAATTTACGACTATATCTTAACGTTCTACAAGAAGTGTATAAACGGAATAATCAACGGAAATAACCCATTTTCTTATGAGAATAAAACTATATGCGATAATTTATAGATTCACTAATTTTATTTAAATTTGTAAACATTCAATATTTTAACAACAGGTGTTAAACGTTTTAAACTCTTTATTTTTTTTTGAAGTTTAGTAAAGAGGTAAATAACCTAACTTTGTCTAATCTACTAAATCCAATTACTATCTTATAAAAACATAAAAAAGATCTTTCCTAGAATTTAAAAATTCCTGATAGTAAATTTTTCCTTTCTTTCTTATCACTTTACACTGTTGAATAGAATTATTGATTTAAGCAATAAAATATAATTTATATAGACTAGAAACATACATTTCAAGTATCAAGTACCATTTAAATTATTAAAATTTACATACCTTCACTCCTTAAATAGCAGAGAGTTAATGACAATAACTAATATGTTCTAAATACAAAATTTTTAATAAGCTGGCGAATAATGTAATTTTATCAATTTTACTAAAATCAATAATTATTTCTTGAAAATTAGATGCAGCTTACCGAAATTCAGATATTTCCTTTAAGTAAATTGTTCATCTTTTGTTTATCGGTTCACTTTGTTCAAAAGGATTGTTGATTTTCAAACACCTAACATCTGTTAACACGTCTTATATAAAATAATAAATTCCTATCTTAAATTCCCGATTGGGTAACAGGCATAAGCATATGCGTATAATTTACATAATTATTATCAGCATATTGTTTATTTTTGTGTTGAATTCGTATGAAAACTCTGTCTTCGAAAATTTGGAATAATGTAATTGAAACTCAAATCTTAATGAGATGCATGCAAAACTGATCCGTTCTCGAACTTTCCACTACGCCATAAACACTTTCACGGAGAATCTTGTTCCAGGCTAAATTTCCTTGTTCCCTCCGGTGTGTTTTCCTTTCTGCAAATACATTTTCGAACTCATAACCGTCGCTGAAAACAGGACTTTGGAACTAAATTCGATATACGAAGGATAATAGAAGGACTGGTGTTCTAGAACATATCACGAAATCGAAGAATAACAGGCTGACATATCGTTTCTCCTGAGCTTTAACAACAATTGTTTTAGAAATGAATGTCAAGATCTTCTATCCGAGAAATGGAAAAAAAAAAGTCAAAGACAGCTCAACTCGTCTCTATCATATTCCATTATGATGAAATTCTGATTCAAAAATAGAGGCAGTTACGCTAAAAACCTTGAACATAAATATTGGTATAAGAACTTGAGAAATTGATAAAAGTAAAATGCATTTTAGTTTCGATTTCCCCCCTCCCATTTTCTATGAATATGATTTCTTTGTCGTCACGAATTGAGCAGTCTCGTTATAAAACTCGTTACTCACAATCCAGACTGCCTTATTTTTATATGGAAAAAAAAATAACGCGTGTAATATTTTTAATTTTCTTTTGTTGAATAATTGAAATTTTTATAAGATTTTATGATGCGATATTAAATCTTAGGCAATCGTTGCAGAAAAAAAAATATTATCTTTATCAGCCATCAGTTTTTTTTTAAAACCTTCTGGAAAAAAGCTGTGTTTCGCTCCACGAATTCACCTGGGATTCAAAATTTAATTATTTATTCTGTTTTATGTATTATATGGAACACGTGTTTAAATTTTTTATGCAATTCCGAAGCAAAATGCAGTTCGTATCTCTACTTAAGTGATGCAAAAGATGAGTTTGATATTGAAATTAATTTTGTCAATTTTCAGAGAAGTGTTGCTAGAGACAAAAATGACTCTCATTCAAATATTTGCGAAATGTTTTAACTTTTAAAACATCATATTTTTATTATTTTACGTATTTTATTTAA
Source organism: Parasteatoda lunata (assembly GCA_949128135.1). Taxonomy (NCBI): domain Eukaryota; kingdom Metazoa; phylum Arthropoda; class Arachnida; order Araneae; family Theridiidae; genus Parasteatoda; species Parasteatoda lunata. Next base: position 42,586,843 of record OX421975.1, on the reverse strand, counting down.
TTAATTTTTATTTTATTGCAAGTTTTATTTTTTTACTATATTGAATAGCCATTTTTTTTAAATTTACTGCAACCAAGACCTAAAAGACGAGTGCTTTTTAATATATCATTAGAGCAATTTCGCCTTCGTGGATGACTTTTAAGATTAAAAATACGGAATCCTGCTACGGTGTCTTGATGTCAAAAGGATCCAAATATAAGATACGTTTACCAGCAAGAAATTTTACTTTGGCACTGTTGTCGATGTAGTAGGTAGTATATGAATCAGTGACTAAGGTTCGAATCGCTAAGAAACTAAGAATCCACGTAGTATATGAATCAATCAGAATTTGAACATGCGTTAACTGAGCTTTATCTTCTAAGAAATTCTAGATTCAACATAAATATTATCTACACACATCATAAAATAAAATATAAAATAAATGTCTGTACGTTTGTCTTTCTGTGCGTCTATATACCAGATTGCTGGTAAAGTGTAGGTACTAAAAGTACGACATTCAACATGGCTAATTTCCAATTTTTTAATTACGTTTTTTATTCAGAGACATTTAAAAAAAAAGGATTATTGTCATTGATTTAGCTGAAGCCATTGCTCTGAAGATTAAGTTTTAATTCTAGGTTATCTGAATGGCAAACCTAATCGTTATAGCATATAGGCGGATTATTTGACCAAATTAGTATTTCTAAGGTTGCCTGAAATAACGTAATCATAGTTATGTTTTTCAAACGTGTTATTACAAAACTAAATATTTTAAAATCAACCGTTTGAAATAATTAAAAAAATTGTACTGTATCTGCATTGTGAATTAATGGAGAAATAGTTCTAATACGTTGAGGTTAAATGTAAAAAAAAATCACCAATATATGGTTTTTTATAACCGTCGTTGAACAGCATGGGTTTACGACTACTAACGTTCAACTCCGTAGCCTTGTAATTTTGAACCAATCCAGAAGACAAGGAAACTCCTGGATCAGTACCCCCAGAGGTATTGATTTGTTGTGGGAACATGGAGGACTTTGAGACTCGACAGATTTAACGTGCATCAGTCACCATTTACTACACGGGGAGTCTTCGGCCGGCCCAATATATGGTTTCATTTTATTTTATATTTTATAACCGTCGTTGAACAGCCGACCCAACTTAATGGGTTTACGGCTACTAATGTTCAACTCCGTAGCCTTGTAATTTTGAACCCAATCCAGAAGACAAGGGAACTCCTGGATCGAGTATTGGGAGAAATTTGCCTTCGTGAAGGACTTTTTGATGGAGCTAACCCGCATTTGCGTTACATGGAGAGGAAGACCACGAGAACCTCCCACGGTTAGCCTGACGGCAAGGGGACTCTAACCCATGATCCGTCTACCACTGAGGATATTTCACGTCAGCACTGTGGTCAGTGCAAGCCGGATGCGGAATTCGTATCGACTGGGATTCGAACCCGGTTCGCCTCATTGGAAGGCGAACGCTCTATCCCCCGAGCCATCGCGGCTCCCAATATATGGTTTTTTTTTTTTTTTTTTTTTTATAACCGTCGTTGAACAGCCGACCCAACTTAATGGGTTTACGGCTACTAATGTTCAACTCCGTAGCCTTGTAATTTTGAACCCAATCCAGAAGACAAGGGAGCTCCTGGATCGAGTATTGGGAGAAATTTGCCTTCGTGGAGGACTTTTTGATGGAGGTAACCCGCATTTGCGTTACATGGAGAGGAAGACCACGAGAACCTCCCACGGTTAGCCTGACGGCAAGGGGACTCTAACCCATGATCCGTCTACCACTGAGGATATTTCACGTCAGCACTGTGGTCAGTGCAAGCCGGATGCGGAATTCGTATCGACTGGGATTCGAACCCGGTTCGCCTCATTGGAAGGCGAACGCTCTATCCTCTGAGCCATCGCGGCTCCCAATATATGGTTTGTCAAAATACGGATTTGACTCTAATTGTCATTAAATTTGGTTATAGCTATTCTTTGAAGTAAAATAATAATCTATGTACTATTAGGAACAATTAATGGAGAAATGGTATTCGAATCTGAGGGCATGAAAAGTCGACTAACTATTATTGATGACAATGATGCTTAATTAGTTTTGGTATGAGGTACTAATTGAAATTTTTAAAAAAAAATCTATGTACTAAATAGAAAAGTTAAAGCAGAAAATGCACTTATTTGTTATAGGGATTACCGTATAAGGTTGTCATGCTAATATTGAAACCAATGATGCTTAATTTTCATTGTAGAAATTGATGCAGTTTTAATATGTACGAAATATACTCTTATAAAGGTACAAGGTATTTTATACGTAAATTTGGTAGTAATGACAACTTCATCAATGATGTATATTTTTATGAAAGATAGTGAAAAAATAGGTTCTTACATCCTCTTGAAGATACAAGAACAGGAGAGAGTAGCTTGATTGGGGTTTATTTGAAATATCATGAGTAGTCTTGAACAACAACGTTATGCTAGATGATACCGAATATAGTTAATCTGTATTTTATCGGATGAAAGACTAATTACGAGTTTTGCTTTATCAAATAACGTAAAGCCACTGAGAAAGGAAACAAATAGCAATAAATAAACAATTATTAGAATTATTTTTGCCGTAGGGTTTGTGTCGACATTGGTCGTGAAATTTTGTTCACGATTTTGCAGTGTTGTTCCTTACAGATTTATAAATTATTTTTTTTAACTCTGTAAGAAGAATGGGAATTTTTCTACTAGAGAATACTTATAATAGTAATAACAATAAAAAACATCAGCACTTGTTTTTATTAAAATTCCATTTAATACAAAAAAAAAAAAAAAAAAAAAAGCAAATTACTGATAAAAATGTAGAAACATAATATTCTTCTGTCGTATTTACATGAATCCAAACATATGAAGTTTGAATATTTCGATTTTCAATTCTTTTTCTTGATATACTGTAGCATTTTAGATTTCCTTTCAACTAATAATAGATTTTTAACATTATATTGAAAAGCGGGTATATCTTTTTTGTAACATTTTGATCAATAATAAACATATTGTAATGCAAGCCTCAATATTTTGAGATATTTTAAATTTAAAGATGATTTGCAAATAGCAGAATGAGTTAGTAAAATTTTATTTCTTTCACTGAAATTGAAAGAAAATGTTTTAAAATAATTACAAATAAACAAAGAATTGTATAGAAGATAAATTAAAATAAAAAAAAAGAGAGAAAGAACCAAAATTCTCATTTCTATCATTTTATTCTTTTTAAAAGTACTTTGATGACTATTTAAAAAAAATATTTTAAAGATAATAATGCAACAAAATAATACGAAAAAGAAGACAAGAATATTTCTAAAATCGAAAAAAACACAGTATTTAAATTAAATTTAATGAAATAAAATATTCGCAACAGGAATTATTTCTTTCAGCCAGTAGAACAATTTTGATAGATATTTCATTTTAATTTAAATAGAGGAGAAGCTACATGAGGAATATATATATATATATATATATATATATATATATATATATATATATATATATTAATTACAAATGTGGATAGATAAAAAAAAATCTAGCTTAAGGCTAAGCACAAAATTTCAAATTTCAGAAAACAAGCTGAATAAAAACATTTTACTTACAAAAGAAGGCAAAAAAGCGCATTCTGAAGGCTTTGAATTTAATGAGTACCAAAAGTCTCAGGCACTCCACCTCCTTCAACCTTCAGTCACATCCGAAACCAGAATTATACTTGGGACATTTGCTAGAACATGTGCCAGATATAGAATTCCTGATAGACTTGGTGCTGCCCTCACTGTAGCATTACCGTTTGATTTACAGAGAGTAAAAACGAAGAAGGAAATACGAAGAAAAAAAATAAAAGATTAAGTTACGAAATTCAAAGAATCTTCGATCATCATAGACATATGTTGAGTACACAAAGGAAGCAAAGAAATGACGAAAATTATCCTCAGTGGTAGATGTATCAGGGGTTAGAATCCCAATACTGTCGGGCTAACCATGGGTGGTTCTCTTGGTCTTGGTTTCCCTCTCCATGTAAAGAAAATGCGGGTTAGTTGCATCAAAAAATCTTCCACGAAAGCTAATTTCTTCAAATGGTTGATCCAAGAATTCCATTGTCTTCTGGGTTGGGTTGAACATTACAAGGCTCTGGCGTTGTACATTGGTAGCCGTTGACTCAGAATTTTGTCTGCTGTTTATCACCAATCAAAAAATCATAAAAATAAAACAAAATAAAATTTTCCTTTTAAATATAATAAGATATGATAACTCACTATTACTACTGAATACTGACATTCAATTCATAGATGATAATGAAAAATTAAGTGTAAGAAATAATTTTATTCACCCAAAACTTTTGAGAAACACCTTTTTTGACTTGAAAATTTTCTTAAAAAAATCATGCATTTAGATAAATAATCGTATTTCACAAGCATGTGAATCTGTAATGCGTCCTTTTAGTTTCAAACGAATGAATTCAAGTCAAAAAAAAATTTAAAGATGAAATATAAAAATGCAAGCATGAGTGAAATATGGTGAATTATATCATGGATATCCTTTGTATGACATCATGGAACACTGGTTTTATTGAATGAGAATTCATTCTTCAAAGAATGAGCTACTGCACCTGATGCAAGAGCAAGCGAAAGAAATGTGTTTTAAAAGTTGAGCATTTTAAATGTATCACAAAAAGAGAATCGATAAGAAATTTATTTCCTTGAAATTGAGCATTAGAACGGAAAGTTGAATATTCAAAATTTATATTTAGGTAAATGGAGATAGGATATTGAATTTAGCCAAAAAGGGTTCAAATATGTTTTTAATATAAAATTTCCGTATTGCAACGAAAATCTCAATGTCTTTCAAATATTTAATGCATTATTTTGGTGAAAAATGTACATAATTTTTTTCATGTTATCTTAAATTGTTTGTTAATATTCTTTTTTGCCGTATACATGTTTTAGCAACAAACAATTTTATTACTAAAATTAGGGTTTTTCTTTAATTTATTTATTTTTTATTCCGGTAATTTTACTAGAGCCGTTTCTTTACATGTTGGCTGGTCATTATATTAATTAATTTTCCATAATGTTTCAAAAATCAGGTTTCAGCATACTTTAAAAATAATTTATTTTTTCTTTAAAATATTGTTTTGTTTTTTTAAGTTAAAAAAAAAAAAATTTTGAAGCCAAATGAATATTTTTTTCTTTCAAATAAAATTTGAAGCAATTTCATTCATGGAGTTTCTTAGGAAAAATAAAGAAGCATTAAATACTCATATGCATTCGACTTTTCTCTACTAAAAATAAATAATTTAATATTGTAACATAAATTTACTGTTTCATCTGGAATTTGCAGAAATAATTAAACCAATTGAAGAAATATTAAATATTTATAAGTAGTACTAATTTGTATATCTTGTCTATATAAGAGAAATTAGTAGTATCAATTGGATTGAATGATATTTTCTGTACAGACCTAGTGTTTGGAGAATTTCTTGCTATTCCTCAGCGTTTCATGTAAATGTAAATTAGTTTCAATCATAAAAAACTCTTCGCTGAAAATTAGATTATCATAATATATTCCTTGACAGTTCTGATTTGCATTGTACTTGTATTGTACTACAACTATAACAAACACATAACTAATTAAAAAATTCATTTAAATAAATTGTTCTACTAGAGTTAAACTTGAAAATTTTGGTGTTTTGCTTTTAAAAAAAATTTCTTACCCTAAACGTTTTACTCATTTTTAAATAGTTTTAAAACCTAAATATTTCAACATTTATAAAACTTCTTCAATTATGAGTTTTCGTAAATTACTGAAATTTGTAAAAAGTATTAATTTCTCTATGGAAGTATTTTTAATAAACAGACTTTAAAATTTTAATATTAATCTAATATTTATATTAAAGACAAGTTCATACTCTCTACCAAAACATTGAGAGCATTAAATTTGGAAACTTATTGCTACTTTTAAATAAAACAAGGAATAGTTTCCCTTCTCTATAGAATGTTGTTCAGAAATTGATTGATTGATGCGTGAAGTATTTTCAGAAAGCTTGAAGATATACTTCTGAAACGTTCTTTAAAGTTATATGTACTGACTATTCAATAGCGTTAACGTTCATTTTGAAAATTTTTAGGTTTGTTTGTCAATAATAAAATTAAACAAGAGAAAAATATTTAAATTTTTAAAAATATTAAATACTAAATATTAAATATTAAAATATTATAAAATATTAAATATTAAATTTTATAAGATATAATTATCCGTAAAAGAATGCATTTTGAATTACTACTATTTGAAGGTAAAATAGATAGATAGATAAAATATATATTTTTTTATTGCTGAAGATGTCGTTTATACTTGTCCGAATTTACACGCATTTTAAATAATTGATTTCTTTACAACTATTTGTCAATAGGCCTGTTTTTTTTTTATTTAAATATATTTTAGAAAAACATAGAATTTATCAGATTTGCCTGTTTAAAACTTTCAGACTTGATTTGAACTTCTTACAGTGTAAGAGATTTTCGTTTATCTGAGCACCAAAAATTGTGCAATTACTTTACTCGAAAATTGTGTTCCATTACAACAAAACCGAAGAATAGTTTCTGGTGCAATGAACACCTAGAATATTTTCTTACACTATTTTGTATAAAGTAGTCGGCCCCAACCACTATTTTTGTTATTCAATAACACTATAATTTGTAGATATGATAAACATAAGAATCAGTAAAGTTATTTTTACAAGACAATATAAAGTAATGATCAGCAATTTATGTTGCATACATACATTAATTCATAAAATCAAATTAGTTATTAAGTCAAACAAACGCGTAGCACATAGAGAATTCGAACTAGGCTTAATAGAGCAGAAGCAGATAAAAATTATACATTATAAAATACAGTTTATAGCGACTTGAAAACTGAGATATAAATATCCTCATTACATTATTATAAACATACATACACATTTTTAACGGCGAATTTACATTTCTGTAGAGCAAAAACAATACTGAATATGATCAAAAATGCTCACCATTTTGCTATCGATTGTAAACAATTAAAGAGAATATTAAAACTCGCCAACATCGGAGTTTCTGGAAACGAAGACATTTAACGTACACTGTTAACGTACACTGTGGTGTATTATCTTCACAAATAAGATGTTGAGCAACCCAAACAATTGTGTGAAGGAATATTTTATTCTTGGTCAACAGCAAATCAAGCGTTCGTATGAGATTTAATGGGTGAAATTTAAATCTAAACGCTAGAAATTGAGTAATCTTTCACGCTTTAACATCATACGAGATATATTTTCCCTTCGGAAAACACCAAGGGTGGCATTTTGCGAGCTTTGAATATCAAAAAAAGCCAAGTTAAACATAATGAGTAGTTTCTTCACAATCTGGAATAAGCTGGCATAAGTTTGTTGTAACTTACAACACTGATATTCATTAACGGAAACAAAGATTTGCCGTATATAATGAATGTATGTTATTAGGTTGCGTTATAAGCATAATTATCTTTAAATTTTTAAGTCTCTTAGAACGATATTGACTGATTGAATAATGTATGATTTCTACCAGCTTCCATTAAGTTTGTTTCGAATTCCTCTGAAGATTCCTCTGTGCTACGCGGATGTTTGATTTATGAACTATTTTTTCTTAAGAATTAGTGTATGCATTCCAAATGATGATATTTACTGATTCTTATGTGTATTTTATCTTACTGTAATCATAAATTTTAATGTTATTGAATAACAAAAATGGTAGCGGCTACTTTACATCAAGTAATGTAAACAAACACTTGAAATAGTGAAACACTTGATCCAAGAGTTATGTATGGCGTTTCACTATACCATTTAGGTGCAAAGTCATTTTTATGGTTGATTACTAAATAGTGTAGGCATTAATAAAAGTAATAGACAAAAAGTTACGACAAAATTTCAAAATTAGATATCACTCTTCAATAGTAACTCTCAATGAAATGGAATAGCATACATTAAAAATTAGGGTGTAAACATTTAACATGTTTCGAGCACTCGAGGAAAAAAGGCACCCGTTTTCAAGATCCACCACACGAGAATAATAAAAGTAAAATAGATTTCAGCAAGTAAAAAAAAAAAAAAAAAAACGGAAAGCAAAACTAGGAAAGTGGCAGCTAAGGGGAATGATGGTGGAGGAGTACCTCAAATTGGGGTGGGATGTGCTTTCAAGGAGAAATTGTTTTTCCCTACTTAGGTTTCTTGGGAGTACTCCCTTAAGCTTAAATGATTTTAAGTTGGGCAAAAGAAGCAAAATATATAAGTTATTTATCTTTCTTATATATAATATTATAATTATAAAGGGGAATGTATTATAATAGGTATTACGCAATATTAATTTTTAAGGTTATTGATGGTTTTGAAGAAAAATTATAAAACTAAAAATCATTTATCGCGTGTTTATGAAACAACGACAGTAATAAATTGAATTAATTAAATCATCCAATTTCATATGAATACATAATTTCTGCTTATTTTCATTTCTTTCTACTTTCCTTTTTGCTTATTTTCATATCTTCCATCTCTTTCTTCTGATAACTTAACTTAAATACTTAAAGATACTTGTTTTGAAATAATCCAGTCAAACTACATAACACGATGTTTAAAAAAAAAAAAAAATTTGAGAAATTTTTTGAAACCTGAAATTTAATCAAGTATTGGAACTAAATTGGCTTCTAAAAAACTAAAGAAATTGAATTGAAATGCATGTCATAATTAAAGACATGAACTAAATTGCAAACACATGACTTTTTACTGGAAGCTATTTGCTCATTTTAGAAAGCAAGCAAAAACTAATAATCATTTAATGTCAAAAGATGTTTTGGTAAGTGTTAAAATAACACGAACATAGCAGCTTACGTTTTAATCTATCGAATAGTTTTTAATTTATTTTTATTTATAAAAAAAACTCGATTTGGAATTCAGAAATTAATTTCACTTTTTATCCGTTTTGTTTTACTGAAATGGTAAAGTTACGTACTTTAGGTAGATTCAAAAACTGTTTACTTAAGGAAATGTTAATTTTTATTTCTTATGTTTCCCATGTACTGAAAAACCAATTTAATTAAATTAGAATGATCTTAAAAAACAAGTACTTACTCATTTTAAGTATTTAATTATTTTTGCAATGGTTAAAAAATCATTTCCAATTTGGTAGGAATTCATATTGTGTGGAATTCATGCGGCGAGAAAAAAATATTGTCAAAACTACTAGAATATGGTAAAATTTACCGTATTTCAGGCTCTATGGGAAAAATAAAAAGGTCAGTTATTTCTTTCAAAGTACTTTGTTAAGGATTTTGGTAAAATTAACAATAAAATTTGGTTTTATAATATGTGATAAAATTTGGTAATTTTATCATTATACCTAAAAGATGAAATAAAAAACATTTATTTGGTAAAATTTACTTTTTAGTTTCGTTCTTCTTCAGCTTTATCTATTGTAATTCGAACTAAAATTTTGAAAACGAGAACTTCCAGTAAACCGTTATTATATGATAGTAAAAATTACCAAATTAATGGTTTAAATAGTTACAGTTTGGTTTTAATAACCAAAATTATGGCTCTTCTTACCTGAAACGCCATTACCATACAGTATAGTAATTTTACAAAAATATTTTTCTCTGCGTGTAGATATAATTATAAATAATTAAAAAAAAAAAGCCTGTATGAAGAATTTTTAAGTCATTTATCCTCATTGACAGGATCATTAACAAGAATTATTTATAGAATCACAATGACAATACCAATCATTAACAGGACAAGAAGGATAACAACAATCATTAAAGTTAAATGGACAAATTAGCTGGAAATTTTGTTTGTAAACCATAATGGAAAAATAGTAACATGAAAATCTTTCATAATAAAATGAAGAATTTGTCCATGATTTTGTGTTTCTCTTACAACTATTCAGACCGTTTGTGCTAGATCAACGGGTGCAAGGAAAATTTTTAAAAAATAAAATAGTGCGTGGAGTCCCTCCGCGCGGAAGAAGTGAAACTTCGTAATGTGGAAATGAAAATAGGAAGGGGTGGAAATTGATTTTTAGTGAAATCATATTGTTTCTTTAAGACAAACTTTATTAACATTGCTTACAATTCACAATTGATCGCATCTTTTAATTATCATTTTCTACGCGCATGCGTTCGAGTGCCAAGCATTCACTCTCGCTCTGTCTCTTTCTATTCCCCCTCCCCAGGAGCGTTGAACGTTTAACACAACAGTGCTTTCATAACCCTTCCATGGTAGCGTTAAACGTTTAACGCAACCTTGTTGGAAGTCGCATTAGAAGTTTCACTTATAAAATAATAATCGGCAAAAATAAAAAATAGAAAAATAAGTATCTAAAGCAGAGTATCTATGTGCATCAAAGTATTATTAACTTTTTAAATACAGTACTTTGTTTCATTTAAAAAAAATTTTTCGCTAAGTTAAAAAATATTAATAATAAAATATATTTTAAAAAAATTATAAAAAGAAATCAGCTTATTTCTAAATGTTCTAAATTTCAGTAAGGTATTCTTGGCAAATTTAAAAAAAATATCGCTCTGTTTTCTTTAACGCCAATATTGCCTACTATGTTTTTCTCTTACCTCGTGCGCTCAACGAACGTAAAGAGAAATCTAGTTTCCATGACAACGGTAGCGTTATACGTTTAACGCAGCCTTGTTGGAAGTCACATAAGAAGTTTCACTTCAAAAAATTGCTTAAAAATTTCAATCAGTCGAGAGAACCATTTGACACATGCGTCTTATGCATGGAGTTAGAATTAGATTGTTGCATATTAAACTGAAAATCCTTTTTTCTTCAAATACTTAAAATATAGTATTAAGTACATTTGCTCAACCTAATATTTATTTACATTTGATTCACTATGTCAGGAAAGTTCAAGGAAAATGAACGTGGAATGACGTCATTAAAATAATAGAAACTAATAGACATAGAAACCATCTTTAACTACGTGATTATTTTATTAATTGTTACGCTTTTTAAACGTGTTTCCATGAAACCATATTATAAAAAATCAACAGTAATTGAATTAAGAAGATTAGAGTTTTTATTAAATCTGAATTATCACACTATTACACGGAGAAAAAACTCTGGTAAAATTAGCGTGCCATAATTCTGGTTAAACTAGACGTCCAAATTAACATGGCCAACGGTATCTCACCCATTGTGGTGGTCCTGAAAGAGTGGATACCACTTCTGGAGAACGCACTAGGTCTGCTCATCGGGAAGACTGATTGTGCAGCTCATAGGAAATAAAAATAATTCTGGTGAATAAAATCTAAATATACTATATTTAAACTATTTATTTGGTAGTTTTTCCATTGGTATGGTGATGGTTTATCTGAAGTTCTGGTTTTCAAAGTAACTGTTCTTGTTATCATACATTTAGTAAAAAAAAATGCTAAGTTCTGCTAACCGAATAATGGTTTTCATGCCATGCTTCTAGGTATCATGATAAAACTACAAAATATTACAAAATTTAGCAAATTTTGTCATAAATTATAAAACTATGTTTTAATTGTTAATTTTGCCAAAATAATTTCCAAAGCGCTCCTTTAAATTTACCTAGCTTATTTTTGGTGTTAACATACGACCCGAAACACGATAAATTTTTCCGTATTCTAGTAGTTTTGACTATACTTTTTTTTCCTAGTTCAAAAATCAATAGCTTTATTTTCGGAATCGAATTATGCTGAGTGAAGATCATCTTTATTTTAATGAGTTAAAATTATAAAAACGTGTTTTGCGTGGTAAAATAGTGTAAAGCCACGGAAAGAGCAACAAATAATAAAAAAGTAATTGAAATTATTTTAATTGATTTAATTCTATTGACTTTCAGTGATGTGTGTAGTAAGTAGTTTTTTTTTTATAACATACATACATAGTTTTACATAGAAACATACATAGAAACATAGTTTTTTTTGTTGATTTAAACAGATTTATCAGATTTATTATAAATAAATTGTAGCTATTGTTTGCTTTTTTGCTAAAAAATTTAGTGTATAAGAAACTGTTTTTATTATCATGGAATTTTCTCTATTTACTCTTAGAAAAGTGTATTAAATATTTAACAATAATATCAATACCGTGACCAATAATACGGTGCAAATTTTAGACAATTTCTGTCAGGTGTAAAATTAAATCATATTCCCAGTTAAGTTGAATCATAGTATAGTGTAAGAAATGCAATGGTTCATTCAAACTCCTTATTAATATTGTAGCAAATTTGTACCAAATTATGCTACAACAATTTATGAAACATTTGGTAGTGTACTTCTATGCAGAAATATTTTTATTCATGAACTTAAACATTTACAAAATTCTCAATTCTCATATCTGTGAAAACCTACTCATGAAAATTTCGTTAATTATTAGTTTTTTTAAGCATGCAAAGAAGGCATTCCAATGTTATTCTGCTATAAATGTCTAAATGCTTCAAATATGGAAAATTTTGTAAAGAAATAAACTTTATTCTTTTAGATACAAAACATAAACACATGCATTTTATTTCCTTTTATAATCGTCATTGAACAGCCGATTTAATTTTGAGTTTACGACTTCCCATGTTCAACTCAATAGCCTTGTAATTTTGAACCCAACACAAAAGACAAGGGAACTCCTGGATCATGTAATGGGGGAAATTTCGCCTTTGTGGTGGACCTTTTGATGGAACAAAATCGCATTTGAGTTACATAGAGAGGGGAACTATAAAGGACTTCTGCCGGCAGGGGGACTCTAACCCATGATCTACCACTGTGAATATTTTATGTTAGCACTGTGGTCGGTGTGAGCTGGGTATGGAATTCGTATAGACCACTCAGCACTGGAACCTGGGTCACCTCATTGAACTCAGGTCACCTCATTGAAAAGTGAAAGCTCTATCCCCTAAGCCACCACGACTTAATGAATCAAATAGTGTGATAAATAGACTTCTTCAAGGACTTTATCATAGAAATTTCTTACATGGAGAGGAAAACTTCCGAAAGTCAGCTCGATTACAAGGAGAACGGTCGGCAGGAGCTGGGACCTGATTTGGCAGTCAACACTGACATCTATCCCCTGAGTCATGTCATTGTTCTCTAACATATTAATAAGATTATATTCTAAAATACTTATTTTTACTTTTACATGACTTTCTATTTTCTTTTCATAAAAAAAACAAAAACATTTTGACCATTCTAAGCAAATTGCTTTGAAAAATCGAAAGTATAAAATAATTTTAAAATTAATTTTTGCTATCAATAGTTTTAAATTACTCTTAATCACATTATGAGGCATCATTATAAAAGGTATAAGAGTTGAAAGATACACTACTCAAAACTTTGTCAATTAAAAATGCATTAAAATAAATGAAAATTAAATTTAGATTTGAATTAATGTGAGTCATATAATTTTGTTTGGAATGTCAAACATTTCTCGAAATATAGGTAAATGAATGAAACTTATATTTATAAGCAATTAAGTTTGCTTCTTATTGTAAAGAAAGATTTAATTAACTTAAAATTTTTGAAGTAATCTGAAGCTAATATTTCGAAATAGCAAGCATAATAAAGAATATGCGGGTGTTTGTTATTTAATCACGTTACATAATTTTCCTAAAAGAAAAAAAAAACAACAACACTGTCTTAAATTTAATAGTTGGTATTTTAGTTTTACGTCTGTTTTGAGAAACAAAAGAGTTTCTAACGTAAAATTGTAGGAATACCTTAAGAGGATTGGTACAGTCGAAAGAAAATAACTAAAAATGAATTTTCTGAATGTTTTAAAAATTTTAAATTTTAATAGCGCTGAACATATGATAAATTTAATTTGGTGTATGTAATTTATTTTTACTATATTATTTTTTGAAATATATATTTCATAATCTCAGGAATTCTTAATAGTTTCTTCCAAAGTTTAAACTCAGAAATTCTAATTAAATCGGAATTCCAAACCGAATATAAAAATAAATTGCAAGTAACGCTCTTTACTATTCATTTTATTCTCGTGTAAGTACTCAAAAACATTAAATATTAATAATAAACTTTGAAACTGAAGTAATAACCGTTTTAACCAAAAAACATATGAAAACATTTATCAAACTTCCCTAAGAAAATATGTAATTAAGCCAGAAAAGTGCAATATTCGAATTTTGAAATATCTTATAAAAATATTGAGTTCCTTTCTAAATTTAAATTTTAATTTAATACCATCTCGAAAACTTTCACGCATCTGGCAAAACTATTTAAATTGCATTTAAGATACTTTATTAAGATGTTTTGTTTCATGTCTTCAATATTTTGAAATTTAATTTGGGCGTTTGGTTCAGTTAAGCTTTTTTAAAACAAAAATAAAATTTCGTAAAATAAAACTTCGTATTTCTTTATTAATATTATATGTTCCCATAGCCATATTGACATATTCTTGTGATAGGAATTAGATCATAACTCATTTTACATTGGCTTACCTTAATATTTATATGTATTTAATACACGCCTAGTTAATTTCTGCTTAAACAGTTTATATGCTTTACTTGAGAATAAGCTATTATTTAATGATCGTATTTATTAAACTTACATCATAATTTATCTTACATAAACCGACTTTAAAAAATATGTATTCAATACTCACTCCTTTAATTGTACTTAATTAATTCTAAATAAGTATTAAAATAACAACAGTTTCTAAGCATTGTTTAAAATGAGTTTTAAATTAAAGAACGTGTTGATCGCATTTTCGTGATTGAACTTAGTAATTTAATTTAAAGTAGCCTAATAAAAATATGTATTTAACGCATAATTAATTAATTGTGTTTAAACAATATAAAATCGATCTTAGAATTTTAAATTTCGTAAGCACTGCTTGAAAATATGTTTTTAATTAATGATCACATTGATCATATATCCAAAATCAGACTTGGATTATAATTCATCTTACATATACCTACTTTAATATAAATACGTATTTAATATACCCTTAATTAATTTTAGTTAATTAATACTAAGAAAATCATAAAATTTTCACAGTTTAAGCATCTAGGTTTTATCGTATTAATCATATACCCATGATTGGATTTAGAACATAATTCATCCAATTTAAAATAAAATATGTAAGCCAATTTAAAATAAAATATGTGTTTAATGCACAAATAATTGTACTTAAATAATCAAAGGTAAATTAAAAAATTATGACGCATTTTAAGCTTTGCTTTAAAATAGGCTTTAATTTAGAAAATTAATTAAAAAAATATTATCCATCAAAATGATCGATTGTCGTCAGTAAAAGTATCACACGATCGTTATTTATATTTCATAACGTAACTGTTAAGGAAACATTAGCAAAAACTGCAACAAATATAGTTATTAAGAATTGTTTAAAAGAAATATTCAAGTTTATGCTAAATTACTCTATAGTTATAATAGATAGATATTTTATTTGTTTATTCGTTTTGGTTTATTTTTTAAGCATCCACCCTGGATAAACGATCTTGTTGTTTTGCCATATGTGCTGTTGAATGGAGGTAGTAGGTTTGAATCTCGCCGTATCACTGGATGCATTCAAAAGTCATCAGTGAATTGAAGCGAAAATTGTGGTTTCTGCTTAAAAATAATTTTTTGTCTGTCGGAAAATGTTTGAAATTTAAGGAATACGAAGTTTTACATAATTTTAAAATATTTAAATTTAAATTATGAAATAAAAGAATTTGAACGAAAAAAGTCGAATAGTTACTGAGAAATAAAATTTAAGAGAAGTTGAATTTTTAATTCTTTATTTATCAATATTTGTTCAACATACTCCTTTCAAAGTTTGGATTTTATCATTGAAAAATTACACAGATTAAATTGGAATGAAAATTTGTTCACCGTACCATTTAAAAATTATCGTTCATAACAGTGATGTATTTCACGCATAAATTATAATAAGTGTTTATTTGCTAAAAACATGCAAAAATTTATTTTTTTATATAAATTTTGAACGAAAGATTTTCTATGAAGCGAAACACTTTCCATTTGAATTAATAAAATGCCATTTTTTCATGTCAAAATATCAAAACTTTCCAACTACGCAACTAGAAAAGTGATATCTTGGAAGCACTATGAACCACACTTTATAACACAAGAATTGCTACAGATAACAAGATATTTACTTAATATGATATTGGCGAGAAACTTTTGAAACTTGCTGCCAAACAGTGAGAAAACTGTCAGTTTTACGCAGAGATGTCTGAATAAAATTAAATTGCTTTCGAAAAACTTACGCTACAACTTACGCTTACGGAAAAATGAAAAAAAAAAAAAAAAAAAAAAAAAAAAAGAAAACTAAAATCACACAATATATATATATATATATATATATATATATATATATATATATATATATATATATATATAAAGAACAATATTTTATACAATATTTTTATACAATATACAATATACAATATTTTTTATAACAATCTTAAAGTAAATAGAGTATGTAATAAATTGTTTTACTTTTAAAACAAATAAAAAAACAGCAAAGTTTTGATAAATTGACTGCAATTTGGAAAAGATGGTATGATTTTATGATCGGATGGTTGCAATTAAATTGTTTTCAATGTTTGTATTCAAATTTTAAAAAAAATATAAACTATAAAATATATATGGAGAATTTTGGAATGGTGTTGAACCTTACTGTAGCGTGAATTTGGACAAACCTTAAAAGTTCAATCCTGTTATCGAAAAAATTAAGCCTTCTTATATTTTATCTCTTAATGGTGAGGTTAAAATTGATCGGAAATTTGTGTCAAGGGAATAATTTTAATGTTGTGAGTATATTATTATTCAAAGTGATAATTCAAAGTTTGGTATACTTAATCTTTTATATATTAAACGCAATTTTAAAATTAGATTTTGAAATTTATTATCTTTAATTCAAATTTAAATTAATAAACTTAATTATATGAATCTAAACAACATTATCTTTGTTTTATCATGACAATTTTAAAAAACACGGCCTTTAGCTTTCTAAAAAATAAAAAAAATTACTCTTTATATGAAAATTGAAAGATATATAATATATTTCGAGATGTTTTTCTCTCACCATTTTAACTTAAAAATTGGCCCACTTAAGCAGTGTTCAAAAAAGATAATACTTGAAAAAGACGAGAATTTCAGGGAAAAGAGTGTGTCAATCACTTTTGGAAAAAAATGATTTTAAATTACTAGTCAAAAATAGAAAAAAAAAAGTTGCATAACATGAACCATTACCTGGTCTTAATAGATTAATAAATTTTAACTTAGATTATGGAATGAAAAAAATGTGTCACTGAAATATACTAGATCTCGAAATTCTAATTCGATTAAGAAGTGAAAGAAAATATGTCACTGAAAAGTACTATATCGTTTTAACAGTAAAATAAATCGAAAATATTGGAGCACTACATTTAGAGTTAAGTGTGTAAAGGTGCATTATGTGTAGATTATTACACAATATAAAAATTATTAATATGTAATGCCACTGAGGCATTTTATCGACAAAAGTAATATTTCAAGTAACTAAAAAATATTTTTTTAATTATTCAAAATAATTTGTTGCATATTTTCAAAGATATCATGTTTTCTGAGAGCATTTTACAAGTTAAGGAATGTCGCTTGTTTAATTTCCAACTGCTTAAATGACTGTTTTTGATGCATATTTAGTTAGTAAATTGAGAAAATGGTAGAAAAAAGACCAATCCTATTTTTTACAAAAAAATTATTTAATCTTTGCTTTCTAGTGAATTGTCAAAAAAAAAAAAAAAAAAAAAAAAAAAAAAAAAAAACACCCACGTCAATGCATTTTGCGTTTTTAAGACATTTTTATTCAATGCATTTTGTTGTTTATAAGAATTTTAGGATATTGCCTAAATTAAAAATTTAAGTAGTGATGCGGAAAATTAAATCTTCATTCGTTTCAAGAAGTAAATATGAAAAATTTTGGATTACTTAAATAATTTTTTATACATTTCATGTGTACAAACACGACAGATTTGTTTCTGAAAAGATTTGCGCTTGATTTGAATGCTTTTATTTTTAAAACTCAAGATATATATTTGGAAACAAATAGAAAAGAAAATAATAAAACTAAACATAAAAAATTCGTAAAACTGCTTTCAAAATCAATTTTATTTAAGTATTTTTAAATAATGACATATTTTTTTTACTATTAACCCATTTATGACTCATTACTTTATTTTACAGATCATTAATTATTTTTCCAATTGATTAACAATCTCTCAATTTCTTTAACATGTGAAAGAAAAAAAAAGTGAAATTTTATGAATCAACTTTAATATTTTGGAATGATTCTCGAGCTTTTCCCTAATCATTAGCTGGCAATGGATGCATTTAAATTTGTATTAACAAGCGAAACACCTTAGGTTTTTTTCTTTCTTTAGTTTTGAATACTCTTATTTTAAAAATTGTTTTTGAGGCTTAAATTGATTTATAAAAAATAAACATTGAAGCATTTACGACGTTTCACAAAACTTTGATAAAGCTATTTTCACAGAATGCTCATTTTAAATTCAATTTATTTCAAGAATTTCGCAAGTAAATGCAACAGAATGCATTTCGTGAAAAATATTTTTTAACATTATTTCTGAGGTATTATAATTTGCAATTTCAACTGTATCCTAACTGAAAAATACTCAATAGGAGTACAAACTCTGTTGCATTTCATTGATGTTTTGTTGATATAGTTCAATGCTTGCTATTTAATTTTTGTGTCTATTAATTTACTTATTTCATTTGTAAACTTTAAGTTATATAAATGTACCCATATTTCAATGTATTACTTGGATATTTATTAAAAATATTTATTAGTATATATAGTTAATTTATATTAACATTATTATATTGAGAAATATTTAAGAACATAAAGTTAATCATTTCGATAAAAAACTTCATCTAAATATTTTAATTATCCTATCTTAAGTTTAAATTTTTTAATTTTGTCGCGCATGCAGCATAAAATGCAGAAACTACATTTTTGCTAAGAAACTTTTACAATGTTTCTAAAGTAGATGAAATAAAGTCAAAATGTCCAAGAAATATTTTAGACAGATTTTAAACATGGCAGAATTGTAAGAAAAGAAATTCAGTGTTATTAGAGAGGTAAAAATGTACTACTTTTATTTTTGATTATTCGTAAAGCTTATACTCCATACATTACTTTTCCCAAAAATTTTTGCAAGTGTTTGCATAAAGTAATTTTTTTTATTGTAAGACAAAGCAAAATAATAATAAAAAAACACGCATATCTCGATTTAAAGAAATAATTATACGTCATGTTCTGATAGTTCTACATTGCAAAACAATTTTGATAAAATGAAGTACCGGCACTCAGGATGTCAGTACTTTTTACCGTAAAATCCATTTTTACTGGAAGATGTTAAGGAACAAAAGATATATATGCTGTAATCTTTCTAGTAATAATTACCATAAAATCACTGAGCTATTCTAATTAAATAAATATTTCTATAAAAATTGCGGTATAATATTTTACGGTAAAATGGACTTCATAAATGATGCATCCAAATTACTTTATACCGTAATTTGATCCAGAATTATTTTACAGTGTGGAAGTCATCGAAAGTTAAGAGTATTTTAAAAAAAAATGTCATAAGTATATTTATGTAAACATTATATTTAAAGAGATTTAACGAGATTTAGTTTTATTAAATATTTGGTTTAAAATAAATCAGAGGCATGCTTTTAAAAAAAAAACAAAAAGTAGGACATACATTAATTGAATGTTATGCTAAGTTAACTATATTTCAAATGCCTAATTAACTACATTCAAAGTCTGTTTTTAAGCTATATAATAATTATTTTATACTTCCTACTTAATGCCTGTATTATTTTTTATGCAATTATATTACTATTTATCAAAACTGAAACTTTTATCATGAATTAGTTGATAAGAGATGTTATTACAAGTGCATTAGTCTCAGGCAAAAACTATGATTAATATGAGTGTTGGTTACAACATTAAATGAAATCTTAACTTATAATCTTAACTTTTGTAAACTCATTATAATAAAGTTAGTATTAAAAAAGTTTACGAATAGGTTTTGTTAAAATATATATAGAGAGAGATTTCATACATTTTACTGAAAAAGAAGGATTTTTTGGTTAAATTCCTCCTTCTTTGGATCGAATATTTTATTTGAATATGAAAGTGCTTATCAAATATTTTCAGAAAGGCGTTGTTGTCGACATGTTGACCACAAATCACGAGCAATAAGACGATTGTATTCAGTCGACACACGTTCTGCACGTGCGAAGATAAACAGCTTCTGTGTCAAAATTTCTCGAAAAACTTTTTGTGTATTCGAGTATTTTTTTTCATATTTGATCTTTAAAATAAGGATATTTTAAAACATGCATTTTTAAAATTTTATTGAATTATTTTTTTAATAATTTAGATTAAATAAAATTTTCATGTTAAAATTTTTTTTAAGTTAATAATAAGTATCTTTTAATAAATGTTAATGTGATATGATAATAGCGTAGCATTAGAAAAAAATTGGAATCAAAAATATGGTAGTATAGGTGATTACGAAAAAAATGACTATTTTATATGTGCATAATTAAAAGTAAATAATTGATGAAATGTAAACTTTAAATAAAATGATTAAAAAAGTTAAGATTAATTAATTAATAAAAAAAATGAAACTATTTTAATACGTATGTATACACATTAAAATTTATTGTAATATAACTTTTACAATATGAATTCAAAATACAATGTATTGTTATGTGAAATTGTTTTTATTTGTATTTTTCTTATATATCTGAAATATATATTTGGATAGATAAGAATATAGATCATAGAATTGTCAAAATATAGATTATAGATCTATTTCAGATATATAGGAATATTGTTCAGAGAATTACTTTTACTCATTTAAAATAGTTATTTAAAAAATTAGACTCAAAAACAATAAATGAGGGCATATTCAATAATAATACTTAGATATTAGTTCATTATAAGATTAATTATAAAAGGGATTACAAGCGTAAAAATTTATGACTACAACACAAAATACAGGCTCATAGAACCACATAAATTGTAAGTAAAGAAATCACATGAGAGTTTTTCAAAAATCACTTATCAAGAGTCTTATGTAAAGCCACAGAGAAAAAAAAACAATATATAGAAAACACTTCACATGAGACCTAGAAATTTTCCAGAAATAAACTAAACAATAAAATAAACTAAACAATAAAATAAAATAAACAATAAAATAAACTAAACAATAAAATAAACTAAACAATAAAATAAACTAAACAATAAAATAAACTAAATAATAAAATAAAGTAAACAATAAAATAAAATTACTAGGCACATTACTCTCAAGAGAAATTAGAAATAAATACTGTAAAAGAAAGTGTGAATAGATTAGATACTCAGACTTTAACACTGGAAATTGAAATTCGAAAGAAGTTGTGGTAAGAGATTGCTAATTTCTCAATCCACCCCATCTAGCAGGCAGTTAAATTACTAAACTCAGTGGCGTGGCAGCCCATAGAGGGCCAAGGCCTACTGTGCCCATCTCAGTTTTCTTGACCTTGGGTTCTGGGGTGCAGGAGCAGATGTTCCATTCAGGTGGTCAGCCGAGCACGGAACCCTCAGTGTTTAGTTCCCAAGCATGCTTGGTACTCATTTATCGACCCACTGAAGGGATAAAGAGCTGAGCCAACCTTTCCCGGTCCGAGGATCGAACCAAGGACCTGTGGCACGACAGCTTGAAGCGTTACCGCTCAGCCACCGGGCATCAGGCAGTTAAATTACCAATGAATAAAAAAATAATGTAAAGAAATATTTGAAATCAAGTTCCGCTGAGGCACGTCACGGGGAAAAATCGTTACTTTTCGTAGCTCTGAAAAACTAGATTATATGAATTTGAACCTAGACCCATTTTTAAGGACTTGGAAAAAATGTCACATAATTTTGACCTTCAAGAGGGAACGTGGACAGTTCCTCAGCTGGTACCTCTCTCCAAACTCTTACGCAGAAGCCAGCGTAAGGAGCTTCAGATACGACAGATTTAACGTGCAACTTGCTGCATCTACACATCGGTTATATTGTGAGCCATCAGGATCAAACTCACGACCCCTATTTGGCTTTCACGAAAGATTTTATAGAAAATTATACATCTTTAAGTAACTGTTTGACAACAAATTATTTATTTCTATTTTATCAAAAATCAGGTTTAAACAATTGTAATGAGGGTTCAAAATCGGTATAATGCTCTATTAAAATAAATTTTTCATAAAACACTTATTATTGCTATAATAAAAAACTTAGTTATTCGTGAATATGATTTCTCATTTAGTGCATTTAAATAAATTTTAGTCAGTAAGGCCGAATTTGAGTATAACAATCTATTAGTGCTCAAAGGATACTTCTGCTGTAATTATTTTAATACTATGCAGGGACATAAAGAAATAAAAGAAATAAAGAAATGAAAATAAAGAAATAAAAACATAAAACTACTAACTATAACAAATCATTTCAAAATGTAATAAATTTTTAAAGTTCGTAAAATTACTTAAATGTATTCAAATATTTCGCTTCAACTAGAGCTTTAACAACATCTACATTGAAAATACAGGAAATAGGATTTTCTTTGTTAAGTAGAATTTCATTATTTTATATATTTTATGCTTGGTTAAACTTTTTTAACATCTCAATAATTTCTCGTACTTTGATTTTTAAATAGAAATGAAATATTTTTTGAGTAGATATTTTTGTTAATGTTTCTCAAGATGAAGATTTAGAGAAATTCATGGTTTTTTTCCATTTCGCATCCTTTTTATAAATTAATTATGCTATTTAATTCCAGCATAAATTTCAAAAAATTATTATTTTCTGGAAATAACAATTTTGTTAATAATCAATATTTCAAAAATCACTATCATAAGAAAATTGATAAGCCATATAAATTACAAGTGGTGAGGGAAAGTGGTTAAAACCGAGTCCCTAAATTAAATTAAAATAAAGACATTTTTAAAATGTTTCTATAAAAATTCTGTGTTTAATGTTCAGCAATCATTTTGACAATTCGAAATACAGTCTAAATTAATTAGAGTGATTTAGTGATATTTACATTATTTTAACATACAAGGTGTCTGGTGAAAGTGCACTTGGTTTTGAAATGCAATAATTTTGAAACAATCGAAGATAAAAATGGCAAAATAAATGGTATATTGATAGGAAAAAGTAAAACTTTTATATGCAATTTTCTATATTATTTACTATCTTTTATACTTTAAAGATTAACAATAAGTAACGTAATTTTAAAATTACGGTATATCAGATTTGTTTGTAATGTCAGATTCAGATTTACATATCGTAGCGTGTTCCGGTAAAAAAAAAACAGTACTTTTTAAAAATTTGATCCGGAATTTTGTATAGAGTATAGATGTAATATAATAAATGCAGAAGAGATTTCGTTATAAAGTTATTTAATAAAAAGTAATATTCTTTTAAAATTCATATTTTTAAAAGGGGGAAATCATCCATTGTAATGCTCTTTGTACTGTTTCAAAGAATGTTTAGTTTAAATGCTACTTTTTGTTATATATTAGCAGCAATTTTGATTAAGTTTCAGCAATTTTAATTAAGTTTTAATGCGTGCCTTTAACAGCAAATTTAGATAATTATCAAAACTATTAAGCAATAATGAAAACTGGCACTTAGCATGTCGGCACTTTATAACGTGAATTGAACCGGAATTTTTTACATTGTATTTTTTATACAATACAAAAAATGCAGAAGACATTGAATTAGAAATTTCTGAATTAAAATAATTATTTAATTTTTAATTGTTTATATTTCTTAAAAAGAAAAATTAATCACATCATAATTTGTTTAAAAATATTGTTTCAAAAAAAAGAAAAAAAGAAAAAAAAAAAAAAACTGTTTCAATGATATTTAATTTTCGACATTAGGGAAAAAACCATTATTTTCAGTAATTTATATCCTGTTTAACGAGAGCCAATAGTTCCAATTTCAGATATTAATCAAAGATTATTTTGTACTGATAAATTCTTGTGCTGGAAGTTGCATAACGAGAGTACTTAATAATACATCGCGGTTATAAACTAGGTTAAAAATTTCCCCACACTGATCTTCCATTACCCAGATAATATAAAAGATACTCATTTACACCAAGGACAAGCTGCTAGCGGGAGTCCATAACATTTTAGTTTTGGAAGCAGTTATCAGATTCGTTAATAGCCTAGAGTTTTCTAAACACCAGCGTATGATGCCAATGTTAATGTCCCTTCTATATCTTTCATTTTGAAGCAAGAAAAGATAAGTAGTTCTTTGGAGTTAAGCCTAACGCACGTGTTTTGATTATCAAGGTGTGTTCATTAAAAATTTACGCTAATTAAATAAATTGAGATTTTAGATACTTACTAAACTAAACAAGGAAGATTTACTGATAGATGATTGTAATTGTGATATTTTCCAACCCACTGACGGTTCTGCGCTTAAAAAGTTGTATTTTAACCTGCAGTCTTCTTCGCATAAAACTGGTTTTTCAATGTTATTAAACAGGGAAATAGAGTATTATTGGAAAGAACCCTCTCTGAATTTTGCCAATTAGCTAAGCAGACAGTGGGTTAAAGAATGCCGATTAAAATGAAATTTCCACCTTAAATTCGATCAATTTTTGAACAGAGAATATCATCTTTTCATGCATTACTAAATGAAACTTGGAATTTACGCAATGGGAACACCAAAAAGCTCGGTAATTTTTACTGAGGTGGTTTTGGTAAAAATTTTGATAAAATTAACAATAAAATATGGTTTCATAAATTGTGATAAAATTTGGTAAATTGTGGTAAAATTTGGTAATTTTAACGTGAGACCTTAGAGAAGGGCATAAAAACTATTGATTTGATTGGATACTCTTTTCAGTTTTGTATTGTTTACTAATGGTGTGGTAATACGAAAACCATAATACCTTTTTATGAACCATTACCGTATTTTTTGCAAACTATATTATATATATATATATATATATATTTATATATAGAATATACTTTCATCTTTGTCTACTCATTCAACCTCTTAACTATTCACTGAGAAATGTTCCCTTAGTGGCATAAGTGCGGAGTTCAGTGTTGGTGTGCGTGCCATTTACTGTACTGTTAAGATTTTTTTCCTTGATATATGTATTAAGTTTCTAAGCAAGAATAGAACAATACTTCCCTAATGTTTAGCCTTATGAACCTGTTTTGAGTGTTAAAATTCTTTTATTAAAAAGTTTGTTTTTATCAAATAAATTAGTATTTTATCAATTGTAAAAGTAAAAAAAAAATGATTTTAATTAAAATAAGTAATATTGCAATATTTTTCACATTTCAACAAAAACTTTCTTGAAATTCAACAAATATTTCAACTATGGAAAAAAATTTTTAGATTCTGATTAAAAATCATGAAATTTTACAATAGCATCCTCTGTTATTTCACTGTTTCTAATTTTTCTCCTTTAGACTTGAAGCAAGAAAAAGAAGTAAATTTATATATTTTATCTAGGCAGAATTTTATTAATATATATCAAATGAAATTCAGGAATAAATTATCTATATTTAAATCTATATCTATATTAAATAGGAATAAATATTTATATTTTAGGTGCCAGGAAAGTTGTGATAATTATTATTTAATTATTCTTACTTAAGAATAATAAAATGAAAAAGAATTTTTTTCGGTGGGACCAAACAAAATACAAAAATAATAGTTTCAGTTCATTTTAATTCGAGTTTAATTTCAATAATTTGGGGGGAAAAGGAAAATACATATTTTTTAGTATTAAATTTACATTCTCACCATGTCAAAATCAAAATAACCAGTGTATATTTTTTTTATAATAACAAATACAAATATATTATATAATACACAAATTTAGAAATTGAGCTAAAATTATTTTTAAATTCTTATAGCAAAAGGAAATGAAATTCTAAAAAATTAGTAGTAATTAAATAGTTGAAAAGTTTGTTGAAAATTCTATTTTAGGAATGCATTTAGATAAATCACGGTTCAGGGGAAAAAATAAAAAAAAATAATACAACTAAATAACTAAAAGAAAATAAAAGTAAAATAAAAATGATTCTTTGGGAAGTAAATATATTTAATTTGCTAATATTTACGGTATTGGTAATCATTTTTTATTCATAATTAAATTTATCTTCAATTTTATTTCTTATCTTCATCTTATTTTCTGTTTTAAATTAATCTTGATGAATCTAATAAAAATATTTCAGAACACTTTCAGACACAAGCATATTTAAACATACTTCAAAAGAATGTAGTTTTAGCTTTGTTAAATAACAAATTGTTTCAGACTGAATATTTTGCTACTTTATTAGTTTTACCACCAAATATTTCTATGTAACTGAAAATGGCCTTTTATTTAATTATTTTAGATGAACTATTTTAACTTAAATACGTTCGCTAACTGAAATCAAATAAATCATTATAAATATGTGCTTCGAAATGAAATGAATTTAATACATCATAATTTTATATGAAATGCAAGTGTTAATATTTAGTTTAAAGATTATATGGAAATTAATATTTTCAATAAATAATATTTGCTACGAATTATATCTTACAGTAAGTAAATATACGACATAGAATGGATTGACATTATTTGATTATTTCATCTATATCAAAACTGTTATATTTTAAATTAACTTTAAGTTAAATTTAATTAAAATGTTCATTTAAATTACTCTTAAAATCATCATTATAAAATAAATAGGATTAATGTACAATTAATTCTCAAAATATTTATTATTTAAGTTTTCTAAATAAATTATAATTAAAGTATTTTTATTTTATATCAATAAAAACAGGTTCTTACAATATAATATTATGCGGAAAATGATATAAATATTTAATATAAAAAACTGTACATACATATACATATATATATATATATATATATATATATATATATATATATATATATATATATATATATATATATATATATATATATATATATATATATATATATATATATATATATATATATATATATATATATATGAAACATAAAATTGATATGAAATGATGCATAAGATTAATATGATATAATAAAGCAATTACCAAGAAATAATTTTAAACATAGTAATTTGGTTCTTTTAAATAGTCAGAATATAGAGTTTTCTTGAAAGTCAAATAAAATATATAATGAAAGATCCATAGAAACATTTCATTTTGAAAGTTTTCTAGTCTTGCATTTTATTTCAGATTTTATCAATTTTTTTTATATTGTATTAGAAAAAGAACAAGTTAAAAAAAATATTAATTTTTAATTTTTTTTGTATTAATATAATTAATAGCCTTATGTTCTAATGCCATATTTAGAGCAACTTTGATGATGACCAATACTTTTTAGCCAAGCTTTTGAAAATTTTGTTCGTGTCCATGATTAACTTTTATAGTTAAATAGTGTGTTTTTTGTTGATCATGTTAAGCATGAGGTAATAATACTGAGAATGGAATTTTTCTTTTAGCTTAACAGCTTTACTTTTAGAATAGAAAGAGCCGCATTAACCTTTTTAAACCTTAAGAACAAACTGAAATCTTCCATATTTACGGGAACTTAGTCTACGAATAAATGACACTTTTTCATAGACAGTCACACTTCCTCTAGGGACGCAAGAAGAGAAACTTTCTATTGGACTTAATTAGCACAGTTTGGGTTTTATTAAGTTACTTTTTATTTCCCAAAGTTTCAATCAAATTACACTGAATACAGATTAAATAAAAAAATTGTTTGCAAATTAACTCTACAAATACATTTTGCAATTCAGTTACAATATGAATATCAGCATAAATAATATTGACTTTACAATTGCTTCCTGACTTCAACTAATTCTAAATAAAGTACGAGCGAAGCTAAGAGTACTAATAAATAGTATTATTCACTGCATAATATATTATTTCATGCATCATGAATTAGTATAACATTTAGAAATCAACGTATAGCATACAATATTCAAAACTAAATAGTTTTATCTTTTCAGTTTAAAAATTTGTTATGATAAAGAAAATTATTATATTAAATTTTGTCATTGCAATTAAAAAAATGTTTTAAATTATACGTTATTAAAATAAAGTATGTTCCCAAATATATGTTTTAACACATAAGTCTATACAGTTAACTACCTTAGAATAATCTCTAAAAACTGAATCGTATTCAACAATCTCTAAAAAGTACATCATTTTACATCTTGAATATCTGAAGAAATTGTAACAAAAAAATCAATATTGCAATCAAAACTTGGAAAAGTTTAAATTTTGACAAAAATATTTGTAACGAAAATGAAATATTTAAATGATGAAGATACTTGCTTCAAACATCTTATAAATAACATTATTTACATAACATCATTGCATACATCAAATGATTATAAAATAAAATAAATAAAAGAATAATCTATAATCATAAGAAAAAATTTCTTTTAACATTTTGATTTTAAGCATACTTTTATGTTTAATTTAAAACTAATCTAAAGTAATACGGAAATAAAATAAAGATAAGTACAAAACAGATAAATCTGTTTAAGCTTATAATTTCTTATAAAAGTATAGTCTATAGAACTGAACATGACTTGCTGATCATTATATGCAAAATTAAAAAAAAGGTAATTAACCTAACATCTTGATTTTGAAAAGTTATCACTATAAACGCAATAATTTTTTTTAAAAAAAGAATATTTATGATCTGAAAAAAATTTTTTTTTTACAGATTTACGTAAAATTACTTTGTCTAACTGTTCAGTAATTTTCTAATAGTGTTATCCAAATGGGACTGTACTATTGCACACATCTCACATCAGTATTATAAATGAAGATTGAAATATAAAACCTATAATCATTTAAATCAAATAATTAAGCAAAATCGGAAATATTTAAAAGTATATTCAATAGATTTGAACATAACTCGATGAACATTAAATACAAAATTAAACAAAGTACATTTTTTAACATCTTGAATTTAAAAAGTTATAACTATAAACGCAATTATTTAAAAAATAAAAACATATTTATGATTTGGGGAAAAATGTAATTTTTTTTACAAATTTGCAGATATGCGTAATCAAAGCAAAAAAATTGTCTGACTATTAAAATATTTTCTAAACAGTAATAATAAAAATAGGATACACATCACACATCAGTATAATAAATAAAAATTTAAATATATAATTTATAATCTCTTAAGAGCAAATAATTAATAAAAATTGAAAAAAAATAAAAATAAAAATTAATAAAAATAATTTTGCATTAATTATAAAAAACATATTGCATAGAATATAGCGTTTTTCACAAATTAACCTTTTATCTTCAATAATGTAAATAAACTGAATATTACTTTTATCTGAAAAACTAATTTTCTAAGTAAAATGGAAAAATTAACAGTTTGTTTCAAAATTGTTATGAATATAAAACGTGATCTTAGTTGCTTTAAACTTTGTTAGAGTAAACAACACCGGCTTGTTTATAATCAAGTTATTCTGAAATTACTTGCTCGCTTAAGTTTTTAAAAAGCTAAATAGTTATTAAATAATTACTGACCTTTAACTAAAGTATGTGGGGATTATATTTAACGAGTCAGCTAAAATATTAAGTCTGGGCATTCAGACGAAATTTTTGTTGAGGGATATAATTTCAATGGCAGAAGAGACAGAGATTGTGAAATTAAGAGACTTAGTTTCAATTTTATTATTTTCGTTTTGAATTAGTCTAAAATATAATAATAATTTATTCTTAACATAAAGAGTAAAAGTTTTCAGATAAAAGCTACGATACATACAGCTTTTACGCGAAAACTTAATAACAGTTTAACCGAAGTTTTTTTAAAATATATTTTAACTTATTAACTTCAATGACCTTCTAGTTCAGTTTTCTCAGTTTGTTGCTGACCTAAATTCATCTTATTATTACATTAAATTAGGCACGATAAATGTGAGAAACGTTGAAAGAGAAATTTTGAACTTCTAAACTCTCAAAGTAATAGTAGCAATGTAACAAAAACTTTCTTGTTAAATTTAAATTGATTGTCAACATTTCGTTTGCAAAAAACTCTAAAAAAATTATGGCTAAATTGGTATTCAGTTGTGAACCACACAGTGTTCAAAAAACAAGGTGATAAAAATCGATATCTTTCGAGCATTCTGAAGTAAACGTCTATACTCAACACTTGCTGGACGTGAATGACAAAAACAAAAAAAAATAATTTACAAAACTTCTGAACTGAAAAATTTGAAGATGAAAACTGAAAAATTTGAAAGAAGATATAAAAATCAGAAGTAGAAAAACCGTGGTAGCCGACTGAGAAAAATAAGGGCATATTACATTTCCAAGAGCTGGATAGTGAGAAACAAAAGTTGTTTACTGAGAAATCTGCTTTCGTTTAATTAAAACAAGATTCTAAAGCAAGATGAGATGATGTGATAAAGTTGGGAAAAATACTGCCAATTATAAAATTAAATTTCCGTTCTAAGTTTAAAATTAGGCTAATAATAATATTTCTTCAGTTTCTTGATTTTGTTCTTTTGATTCTAAATATTGTTAATAAAAAAAAAAAATTACCGGGAACATTATGCTTTAGTATTGCTTTTATAATTTCATTTAATAACAACAAAAGTAACGACTTATATTTAATATTTAAATTTTTAAGTGTTATTTTTAAGAATTTTAATCGATGGTTTTAGATTAGTAAGAAAAGCACTTAAGGTATGAAGATTTTTAAATGGTATAAAGTTCAGCCTCTGTCATATGACGAAGCTTTGTATTAAGAAATGTATAAAAAGAAATCCGGTAAATTGATTCTGAGAATTAAAAATTTTAAAATCAAAATTTTTGATTTTTTATTAATTGACTATTTTACTATATTTTACTCTTTTATGTATTTTTAAAGTCCAAAAAATAATATTATATTTTTGCATTGTATAATTTTTTCACTATGTGTTGATCAAAATTAAACAAATCAGTAGTTTTTTTTTTATCTCAATCAATTTTCGCATTCATAAAGGAAACAGTGTATGCATTTTCAATATAACTTTCAATCATTTTAAAAGTGTTACTTAAATATATATGCTAATGAAAAATCTTATACCAGTAATGTTATTTGCAATTATACGATTGATTTCACAATTTATTAACTTTAATTGTATGTACTTAGTCCATTGTGGTATGTAAATCAATAATGAAGATTTACCTTAGTATACAGAAGATGTCAAGAACAGAACGATCGTGTTTGATATCGTAGCTCGTTGCTCATAAATTCAGGGAACATAATGGCGCAGAATAACTGTTTTCACAATAACAGTTAGATTATATGATCAAGGTATAATACGCATTAGATAGATACAATGTTTGTATAATTTATTTAAAGCTCTGTAATAGTTGCTTCCAGAACGTTTGCGCATTACATTTAATAATTTAATCAACAACAAAGCTTATTATTGTTATTTCCAGCATAGCGGAATATTTTAATATTTTAAATAAAACACTGTTATAATTTTTATTCCTTATTAAAAACAGATAAATTATCTTATTTTTTTAAAAGTAAAATAAGCATTTCTTGCATTGTAAACATTTTGTTCAGTGCATTTAGATAAGATATAACTATTTTAGTAATAAATTGAAAATATGTTACTTTTTAATAGCAGGTGCGGATTTAGAGGTAATTTTTTTTTAAAAAAAATAAACAGTAACAGCTAAATGCAACAAAAATAAAAAATAAAATGTTTTTTTCTCTATAATTACGAAAGTTTCATTTTTCATTTATTTCCTGATCTTACAAAATTATTTCTTTATAATTTAGCATAGTTGTTTATAATTTGTTTTAAGTTAACATCACTGGTTATAATTTATAATAATTTAACATCGTTTGTAGCGTTTGTTTTAACTTGAAAAATAATGCTTCATTAAAAAGGGTTAATTTTTATTGTTCTGCATTTGATTTGAAAATATGTAAATTTCGCTTAAGTTTATTTATTTTTTCAAATTTAATTTTTTTGTTTATTAAATAAGGTTAAGTTATTTATGGATTTTCCAGTTTTTTTCTTAATGCTTGTTGAAATCAAAGAGTCACTTGGCATATTTTTAGAAGTACCTTAATTTTAATATATTTATAATTTTTATTTTTTTATTCAATAATAAACATTAACAACTAGATCTAAAAAACAATTTTTATTTCAGTATTTATTCACATAATTTTGACATCATGATGTTTAATTTAGTTCAACATCTTGCAAATTTTTTTTTAGTATTTCATCATCGTTGTTTATAATCTGAATAATTTAAAATAGATTTTAATATTATTTTTAACTTAAAATGTAATGCTTCATTAAAAAAATATTTTTTCTTGTTCCGCATTTAATTTTAAAAAAAAATATGTAAAATAAGATTGCATCTTTTCCATTTATTCAAATTTTTTTTTTAACTAGTAAGAAAAACACAAGGGATAATTGTTGCTGAAGCTTGTTAAAATCTTTGTCATGATTGTTTAGAAATAGCACTAGCAGAAAAAAATAGAGGAAAACAATTGTACTGTATCGTTACGTATAACAGAAGAAGTTTCAATACGAAGTGACAGAAGATAATTGTCGTTGAAGTTTGTTAAAGTCTTTATCGTAATAGCTTAGTAGTGGTGCATGGAAAAAACTTATTACTGAAGAAGAAAAACACAAAAGATAATTGTTATTGATGCTTGTTAAAAATCTTGTCTTGTTTAGTAATAGCGCACGCAGAAAAAAAATCGATTAAAATGAAGGAGTTGAAGAAGAAATGAAATAAAATGAAGAGAAGAAAAATTAAGTAAAATGTTGAAGTTTGTTAAAGTGTTTGGCGTAATAGTTTAGTAGTGGTACATGTAGAAAAACATTTGAATAAAATTATCGTACTATGTGGTGCAGACATTTCTGAAAAATGAAACTTAACTTGCTACTTAAACCAAAATATATGGTATTTAAACCCTTTATTTGGTAATATTCTCATAGGCTAATGGTTTATTGGAAATTCTAGTCTTCAAAAAATAAAATTTTTATAGCTACACATTT
This sequence comes from Parasteatoda lunata, assembly GCA_949128135.1. Taxonomy (NCBI): domain Eukaryota; kingdom Metazoa; phylum Arthropoda; class Arachnida; order Araneae; family Theridiidae; genus Parasteatoda; species Parasteatoda lunata. The sequence continues at coordinate 42,553,688 of OX421975.1, read as the reverse complement.
AGTAAAAAATACAAAATAAATTTAACCAAATAAATGGTTTTTTGCGATACGTTCTTAAGTATGATGATAATTTACTAAATTTTTTCACAACTTAAACCATATTTCATTATTAATTTTACCAAATTCACATTTCCAAAGGGCTTCGGTTAAAATTTTTAAGCTCTGTTTTTAAGCTAAAATTTTTAAGCTAGGTCAGATGTTTCAATCGAGACAAAAACATGGTAAATTTTACTATATTATAGTAGTTTTTATCTTTTTTTTTTCTCAATGGGGCTTAAAGACAAAACAAAACTAATATAAACGAAATAACTATAAATTTGAATTCGCGCTTATATTTTTTTTTAACTAATTACAATAGTCGTGGCAGAGCCGCGATTGCTCAGGGGATAGAGGGTTCGCCTTCCAGAGAAGCGAACCGGGTTCGAATCCCAGTCGATACGAATTCTGCATCCGGCTTGCACCGACCACAGTGCTGACGAGAAATATCCTCAGGAGTACATGGGTTAAAAACCCCTTGGCGCTCTGACTATCCATGGGAGGTTCTCGTGGTCTTCGTCTTCATGAACCGCAAATGTGGGTTAGCTCCATCAAAAAGTCCTCCACGAAGACAAATTTCTCCCAATACTCGATACAGGAGTTCCCTTGTCTTCTGGATTGGGTTCAAAATTACAAGACTACGGAGTTGAACATTAGTAGTCGTAAACCCATACAATTGGGTCGGCTGTTTATCGATGGTTATAAAATAGTCGTGGCAAACCCATTAAGCACTACCCACTATGCACCGCGCATAGTGTGATTGCATCGTGCATAGTATGTATATTTTCGCAATTATACTAAAATTCACATTTTTATTGTTTATCATCTTGTTAAATAAAGGAGGTAAAAAAAAATACTGATTCAATTGATAAGAACAGTTCTAATTATAAAAATCAGAAAGAATATGAAAATAATTTTTATTTATATTAATATAAAAAAAACATTAAAAATACAAAATGGATCGGATCACTTACCGGCACGTGTTTGAATAATTGCAAGTAGTGAATTTTGATTTATATTTAATTGTTATTTAGTATGCGTGTGATATTCTTATTAAATTTGTTCCATATGTAATGTTTTTAATCTTAAAATGTTGCCAAACTTAGTGATAAAAAAATATTGTTTCGTAGAACTATTATAAAATGAAGTGAACCAGCTGTCGTAGGTAATAATTAAAAGTTTGCTTTGTCGCTAGTATTAAGTTTTGAATATAAATAATTCATAAATCCGTGTTTGTTAGTTTCTTTCCTTTTTAAAAAAAGAAATATCGAAAAAAAGATTAAAGTTGCAAAAAAAATTTTTTCGTTTCTTGTATATAATTTTATACTGTGTTTGTATTTTTGCACTTATCTTCCTTAGAATTTAAATTCTCAAATTGCTCTGTCTACCTCTCTATTCTCATAAAAGTTTAGCAAAAACGAAATAAACATACATATAACAAAACTTAATGCATATAAATACATAAAACATATCACGAAAAAAACATTTTGAACACAAAATAATATTAAAAATGAAGTTATTTTCAACCAGTGTACATTTTTAAGTTTGTTATTCAAGTCATGAATGTGAATAATTTATAAATCTAGGATTTTATTTCTTTTTTCATTATGGTAAATTAAGTGAAAAATTATTAGAAAATACTATGCAACTTCAAAACTAAATAGTTTTATCTTTTCAGTTTAAAAATTTGTTATGATAAAGAAAATTATTATATTAAATTTTGTCATTGCAATTAAAAAAATGTTTTAAATTATACGTTATTAAAATAAAGTATGTTCCCAAATATATGTTTTAACACATAAGTCTATACAGTTAACTACCTTAGAATAATCTCTAAAAACTGAATCGTATTCAACAATCTCTAAAAAGTACATCATTTTACATCTTGAATATCTGAAGAAATTGTAACAAAAAAATCAATATTGCAATCAAAACTTGGAAAAGTTTAAATTTTGACAAAAATATTTGTAACGAAAATGAAATATTTAAATGATGAAGATACTTGCTTCAAACATCTTATAAATAACATTATTTACATAACATCATTGCATACATCAAATGATTATAAAATAAAATAAATAAAAGAATAATCTATAATCATAAGAAAAAATTTCTTTTAACATTTTGATTTTAAGCATACTTTTATGTTTAATTTAAAACTAATCTAAAGTAATACGGAAATAAAATAAAGATAAGTACAAAACAGATAAATCTGTTTAAGCTTATAATTTCTTATAAAAGTATAGTCTATAGAACTGAACATGACTTGCTGATCATTATATGCAAAATTAAAAAAAAGGTAATTAACCTAACATCTTGATTTTGAAAAGTTATCACTATAAACGCAATAATTTTTTTTAAAAAAAGAATATTTATGATCTGAAAAAAAATTTTTTTTTACAGATTTACGTAAAATTACTTTGTCTAACTGTTCAGTAATTTTCTAATAGTGTTATCCAAATGGGACTGTACTATTGCACACATCTCACATCAGTATTATAAATGAAGATTGAAATATAAAACCTATAATCATTTAAATCAAATAATTAAGCAAAATCGGAAATATTTAAAAGTATATTCAATAGATTTGAACATAACTCGATGAACATTAAATACAAAATTAAACAAAGTACATTTTTTAACATCTTGAATTTAAAAAGTTATAACTATAAACGCAATTATTTAAAAAATAAAAACATATTTATGATTTGGGGAAAAATGTAATTTTTTTTACAAATTTGCAGATATGCGTAATCAAAGCAAAAAAATTGTCTGACTATTAAAATATTTTCTAAACAGTAATAATAAAAATAGGATACACATCACACATCAGTATAATAAATAAAAATTTAAATATATAATTTATAATCTCTTAAGAGCAAATAATTAATAAAAATTGAAAAAAAATAAAAATAAAAATTAATAAAAATAATTTTGCATTAATTATAAAAAACATATTGCATAGAATATAGCGTTTTTCACAAATTAACCTTTTATCTTCAATAATGTAAATAAACTGAATATTACTTTTATCTGAAAAACTAATTTTCTAAGTAAAATGGAAAAATTAACAGTTTGTTTCAAAATTGTTATGAATATAAAACGTGATCTTAGTTGCTTTAAACTTTGTTAGAGTAAACAACACCGGCTTGTTTATAATCAAGTTATTCTGAAATTACTTGCTCGCTTAAGTTTTTAAAAAGCTAAATAGTTATTAAATAATTACTGACCTTTAACTAAAGTATGTGGGGATTATATTTAACGAGTCAGCTAAAATATTAAGTCTGGGCATTCAGACGAAATTTTTGTTGAGGGATATAATTTCAATGGCAGAAGAGACAGAGATTGTGAAATTAAGAGACTTAGTTTCAATTTTATTATTTTCGTTTTGAATTAGTCTAAAATATAATAATAATTTATTCTTAACATAAAGAGTAAAAGTTTTCAGATAAAAGCTACGATACATACAGCTTTTACGCGAAAACTTAATAACAGTTTAACCGAAGTTTTTTTAAAATATATTTTAACTTATTAACTTCAATGACCTTCTAGTTCAGTTTTCTCAGTTTGTTGCTGACCTAAATTCATCTTATTATTACATTAAATTAGGCACGATAAATGTGAGAAACGTTGAAAGAGAAATTTTGAACTTCTAAACTCTCAAAGTAATAGTAGCAATGTAACAAAAACTTTCTTGTTAAATTTAAATTGATTGTCAACATTTCGTTTGCAAAAAACTCTAAAAAAATTATGGCTAAATTGGTATTCAGTTGTGAACCACACAGTGTTCAAAAAACAAGGTGATAAAAATCGATATCTTTCGAGCATTCTGAAGTAAACGTCTATACTCAACACTTGCTGGACGTGAATGACAAAAACAAAAAAAAATAATTTACAAAACTTCTGAACTGAAAAATTTGAAGATGAAAACTGAAAAATTTGAAAGAAGATATAAAAATCAGAAGTAGAAAAACCGTGGTAGCCGACTGAGAAAAATAAGGGCATATTACATTTCCAAGAGCTGGATAGTGAGAAACAAAAGTTGTTTACTGAGAAATCTGCTTTCGTTTAATTAAAACAAGATTCTAAAGCAAGATGAGATGATGTGATAAAGTTGGGAAAAATACTGCCAATTATAAAATTAAATTTCCGTTCTAAGTTTAAAATTAGGCTAATAATAATATTTCTTCAGTTTCTTGATTTTGTTCTTTTGATTCTAAATATTGTTAATAAAAAAAAAAAATTACCGGGAACATTATGCTTTAGTATTGCTTTTATAATTTCATTTAATAACAACAAAAGTAACGACTTATATTTAATATTTAAATTTTTAAGTGTTATTTTTAAGAATTTTAATCGATGGTTTTAGATTAGTAAGAAAAGCACTTAAGGTATGAAGATTTTTAAATGGTATAAAGTTCAGCCTCTGTCATATGACGAAGCTTTGTATTAAGAAATGTATAAAAAGAAATCCGGTAAATTGATTCTGAGAATTAAAAATTTTAAAATCAAAATTTTTGATTTTTTATTAATTGACTATTTTACTATATTTTACTCTTTTATGTATTTTTAAAGTCCAAAAAATAATATTATATTTTTGCATTGTATAATTTTTTCACTATGTGTTGATCAAAATTAAACAAATCAGTAGTTTTTTTTTTATCTCAATCAATTTTCGCATTCATAAAGGAAACAGTGTATGCATTTTCAATATAACTTTCAATCATTTTAAAAGTGTTACTTAAATATATATGCTAATGAAAAATCTTATACCAGTAATGTTATTTGCAATTATACGATTGATTTCACAATTTATTAACTTTAATTGTATGTACTTAGTCCATTGTGGTATGTAAATCAATAATGAAGATTTACCTTAGTATACAGAAGATGTCAAGAACAGAACGATCGTGTTTGATATCGTAGCTCGTTGCTCATAAATTCAGGGAACATAATGGCGCAGAATAACTGTTTTCACAATAACAGTTAGATTATATGATCAAGGTATAATACGCATTAGATAGATACAATGTTTGTATAATTTATTTAAAGCTCTGTAATAGTTGCTTCCAGAACGTTTGCGCATTACATTTAATAATTTAATCAACAACAAAGCTTATTATTGTTATTTCCAGCATAGCGGAATATTTTAATATTTTAAATAAAACACTGTTATAATTTTTATTCCTTATTAAAAACAGATAAATTATCTTATTTTTTTAAAAGTAAAATAAGCATTTCTTGCATTGTAAACATTTTGTTCAGTGCATTTAGATAAGATATAACTATTTTAGTAATAAATTGAAAATATGTTACTTTTTAATAGCAGGTGCGGATTTAGAGGTAATTTTTTTTTAAAAAAAATAAACAGTAACAGCTAAATGCAACAAAAATAAAAAATAAAATGTTTTTTTCTCTATAATTACGAAAGTTTCATTTTTCATTTATTTCCTGATCTTACAAAATTATTTCTTTATAATTTAGCATAGTTGTTTATAATTTGTTTTAAGTTAACATCACTGGTTATAATTTATAATAATTTAACATCGTTTGTAGCGTTTGTTTTAACTTGAAAAATAATGCTTCATTAAAAAGGGTTAATTTTTATTGTTCTGCATTTGATTTGAAAATATGTAAATTTCGCTTAAGTTTATTTATTTTTTCAAATTTAATTTTTTTGTTTATTAAATAAGGTTAAGTTATTTATGGATTTTCCAGTTTTTTTCTTAATGCTTGTTGAAATCAAAGAGTCACTTGGCATATTTTTAGAAGTACCTTAATTTTAATATATTTATAATTTTTATTTTTTTATTCAATAATAAACATTAACAACTAGATCTAAAAAACAATTTTTATTTCAGTATTTATTCACATAATTTTGACATCATGATGTTTAATTTAGTTCAACATCTTGCAAATTTTTTTTTAGTATTTCATCATCGTTGTTTATAATCTGAATAATTTAAAATAGATTTTAATATTATTTTTAACTTAAAATGTAATGCTTCATTAAAAAAATATTTTTTCTTGTTCCGCATTTAATTTTAAAAAAAAATATGTAAAATAAGATTGCATCTTTTCCATTTATTCAAATTTTTTTTTTAACTAGTAAGAAAAACACAAGGGATAATTGTTGCTGAAGCTTGTTAAAATCTTTGTCATGATTGTTTAGAAATAGCACTAGCAGAAAAAAATAGAGGAAAACAATTGTACTGTATCGTTACGTATAACAGAAGAAGTTTCAATACGAAGTGACAGAAGATAATTGTCGTTGAAGTTTGTTAAAGTCTTTATCGTAATAGCTTAGTAGTGGTGCATGGAAAAAACTTATTACTGAAGAAGAAAAACACAAAAGATAATTGTTATTGATGCTTGTTAAAAATCTTGTCTTGTTTAGTAATAGCGCACGCAGAAAAAAAATCGATTAAAATGAAGGAGTTGAAGAAGAAATGAAATAAAATGAAGAGAAGAAAAATTAAGTAAAATGTTGAAGTTTGTTAAAGTGTTTGGCGTAATAGTTTAGTAGTGGTACATGTAGAAAAACATTTGAATAAAATTATCGTACTATGTGGTGCAGACATTTCTGAAAAATGAAACTTAACTTGCTACTTAAACCAAAATATATGGTATTTAAACCCTTTATTTGGTAATATTCTCATAGGCTAATGGTTTATTGGAAATTCTAGTCTTCAAAAAATAAAATTTTTATAGCTACACATTTAGTAAAAAATACAAAATAAATTTAACCAAATAAATGGTTTTTTGCGATACGTTCTTAAGTATGATGATAATTTACTAAATTTTTTCACAACTTAAACCATATTTCATTATTAATTTTACCAAATTCACATTTCCAAAGGGCTTCGGTTAAAATTTTTAAGCTCTGTTTTTAAGCTAAAATTTTTAAGCTAGGTCAGATGTTTCAATCGAGACAAAAACATGGTAAATTTTACTATATTATAGTAGTTTTTATCTTTTTTTTTTCTCAATGGGGCTTAAAGACAAAACAAAACTAATATAAACGAAATAACTATAAATTTGAATTCGCGCTTATATTTTTTTTTAACTAATTACAATAGTCGTGGCAGAGCCGCGATTGCTCAGGGGATAGAGGGTTCGCCTTCCAGAGAAGCGAACCGGGTTCGAATCCCAGTCGATACGAATTCTGCATCCGGCTTGCACCGACCACAGTGCTGACGAGAAATATCCTCAGGAGTACATGGGTTAAAAACCCCTTGGCGCTCTGACTATCCATGGGAGGTTCTCGTGGTCTTCGTCTTCATGAACCGCAAATGTGGGTTAGCTCCATCAAAAAGTCCTCCACGAAGACAAATTTCTCCCAATACTCGATACAGGAGTTCCCTTGTCTTCTGGATTGGGTTCAAAATTACAAGACTACGGAGTTGAACATTAGTAGTCGTAAACCCATACAATTGGGTCGGCTGTTTATCGATGGTTATAAAATAGTCGTGGCAAACCCATTAAGCACTACCCACTATGCACCGCGCATAGTGTGATTGCATCGTGCATAGTATGTATATTTTCGCAATTATACTAAAATTCACATTTTTATTGTTTATCATCTTGTTAAATAAAGGAGGTAAAAAAAAATACTGATTCAATTGATAAGAACAGTTCTAATTATAAAAATCAGAAAGAATATGAAAATAATTTTTATTTATATTAATATAAAAAAAACATTAAAAATACAAAATGGATCGGATCACTTACCGGCACGTGTTTGAATAATTGCAAGTAGTGAATTTTGATTTATATTTAATTGTTATTTAGTATGCGTGTGATATTCTTATTAAATTTGTTCCATATGTAATGTTTTTAATCTTAAAATGTTGCCAAACTTAGTGATAAAAAAATATTGTTTCGTAGAACTATTATAAAATGAAGTGAACCAGCTGTCGTAGGTAATAATTAAAAGTTTGCTTTGTCGCTAGTATTAAGTTTTGAATATAAATAATTCATAAATCCGTGTTTGTTAGTTTCTTTCCTTTTTAAAAAAAGAAATATCGAAAAAAAGATTAAAGTTGCAAAAAAAATTTTTTCGTTTCTTGTATATAATTTTATACTGTGTTTGTATTTTTGCACTTATCTTCCTTAGAATTTAAATTCTCAAATTGCTCTGTCTACCTCTCTATTCTCATAAAAGTTTAGCAAAAACGAAATAAACATACATATAACAAAACTTAATGCATATAAATACATAAAACATATCACGAAAAAAACATTTTGAACACAAAATAATATTAAAAATGAAGTTATTTTCAACCAGTGTACATTTTTAAGTTTGTTATTCAAGTCATGAATGTGAATAATTTATAAATCTAGGATTTTATTTCTTTTTTCATTATGGTAAATTAAGTGAAAAATTATTAGAAAATACTATGCAACTTTGGATCTTTTTTTGAATAAAAACTTTTACAATGTGTTTCCATATCTGAAAATATCTTCCTTAGTACTGAAAAAGACACATCTGATTTTAAAAATCCAGAATATAGTCTTAAATTTTATTCTGATATTTCAAAAATATATCTCTGGTATTCTGCAAACGCATTTTTTGAATCAACATATGGTAGATAAACTGGAGCGTTATTTAGATTCGAAAAAAAAAGCGAAAATTTTCAATTTAAAAGCTTAAATCTTTTGACGATTTGCAAGTAATGCTATTTGCCACTGGTAGTATTGCAAAGATTTATTCCATTTTACTTTTTTAAACCTTTTATTCAGTAAGTTTGATTTCTGTTTAAAATATTTTTTACGAATAAGGTTTAGGTTACACAACGGTTTTTGACACATTTTAGGCCTTAGATATAAATATTTTTTAATATATCTAGGAAAAGTAGGGAATGTCAGAAATGTGTGTAATGCTGAAATATTTTCATTTCTGTGTAACATTTTTGTGTTTAAAATTTTTTCTATGATATTACACTCTTCACCTATCTAATAATATGAGAGAGATAGTTTTGTTTTGCGTCGTGGTGAAAATTGCTAGTAAAAACAAGATTTTAGTTGTGCATGGCCGTCAGAGAGTTAAAGACTTTATTTAATAGATTTTCAGATGATATAAGTATTTTTATAATATTTTAAGATTATATTTCTAGATAGTTAGTTTTAAATTAAACATGATTAAAATTTTTTACGTTGTTTATATTTTTTAAATGTGAATCTAAACAATATTAGCAAATTTAGAAGATAACTGAATATCTTATACACTTTATGCATTCTTCGAATGTTTTGTAAATGTAATTACTATATTTTAGGGAAATAAATTATGAGATAAAAAAAATGATTCCTACAACAACTCTTTGTGGTCTAGGGGAATTATAATTTAGAATATCTGACAATGAATATTAGACATTATATTTATGCAATGAATATTAGAATATTAGACTGAATATTAGACAATGACATGATCGAGGCAATGTAGTCAGCGTTGCATTACGCTCAATGCCATTCTTATTTCGTAGACGAACCAGGTCAGTATTGCTCATTGTCGTTCCTTCTTCCAAGTCGAACTGGTACCAATCGAAGGAGGCAATGTGGCCAGGTCAGTATAGCGCTCATTGTCGTTCCTTCTTCCAAGTCGATCTGGTACCAATCGAAGGAGGCAATGTGGTCAAGTCAGTATAGCGCTCATTGTCGTTCCTTCTTCCAAGTCGATCTGGTACCAATCGAAGGAGGCAATGTGGCCAGGTCAGTATTGCGCTCGTTGTCGTTCCTTCTTCCAAGTCGAACTGGTACCAATCGAAGGAGGCAATGTGGCCAGGTCAGTATTGCGTTCATTTTCGTTCTTATTTTCTAAATGAACTGGTACCTATCGATCCGAAACTAGGTTGGCTTAAAAAAAGGATTCTAGAGTATTCAACCCCTTCGTTTTATTTTATAATATAACTTTGAGATATTTTTTATTGAAATATTTAATTTTTCTGCAAACATATATTTTCACATGTTTTGTTGCGAATTTTCACATATTTTGTTGCGAAATTCACATATTTTGTTGCGAATTTTCACATATTTTGTTGCGAATTTTCACATATTTTGTTGCGAATTTTCACATATTTTTGCATATTTTGTAAGAAACATGTATTTTTGTTGCGAAGATTATATTTTCATATAATGTAAATAGCTATGTGCTTGGCAATCTCAGATGCAAGAAAACTTAAGGTGGCGTCTACTCAAAGACTAAACATTCTGGTAAAATTGAACTATATGTATGGTAATGGCATTTTTGGTAAAAAAAAAAGGCCATTCTAATTAATAAAACCAATTTAATTTGACAATATTTGAGTTCGCCTGATAACGGTTTATAAGATATTCTGATTTTTAAAATTAGAGTTCTTATTACCGTTTATTTAGTAAAAAATACAAAACTGAAAAGTAAATTTGAACCTATAAATGACATTTATACCAAATGTAAAAGCCTATTTTATTGTTATTTTTACCAAATTGCTGAAGCGTTTTGTTAAAAATTATTCAGCTTTTTGGTGTTCTTATAGAGGCAAAAACATGGTAAAGTTTACCATAATTCTGATAGTTTTTACCATACTTTTTTCAGTGTGTACTCTTTTACTTTTTTATGATTTTTTTATTCAAAATGAAATCCACGAATAATAAATTAATTATTTTATGGCTGTATAATTTTTTTATTTACGAATTAGAGCTCAAAACGATGCTTAGAAACCGTATAATAAAAATTGTTTTGTTGAATATTGTGGTTAGATTTAAATTTAAAATTGGTAGATGTTAACAAATAACTTAATACAGAAAAGCTTTAACGATTTAGGTCATGATTTTTAATTAAGTTATATATGTAGTTTTGCATCATGTTTTCTATTGTGCAAGTGCCTAGAGAAACCATACGAAAAAATAAGCATAGTTTTTAGCCATGTTTAAAAGTAAAATCAGGCTTAGAGCTTCCCGCAACTTTTATTAATTAGTTTTCCGTATATTTTTATGCGCATTGGTTTTTAAACTAAAAGGGAACAGAAAAGCTGAATTAAAGCAGCTTAAACTTCAACACGCATGATATATATTCAGATCCTTCTTTGCGTGTTCTTTTTGTTAAATTTTTTTTATTATTTTCAGTAATTAAATGAGTTAGTTCAGCCTTACCTTCCCAAAGAGTATCTCAAGTTCCTGTTTGGAATTACTCTAATCCCATAAGATATGACAATATCCAATAATTTTACCGAAGTAAAAAAAAATTTCCGCTTCGTTGTTCAGAAATAATTTTTCTCTGGCTTATGTTTTAGCCCTTGAAGACCTTTTTATAATAGCGTTTTTATATTTATTAAATCATTAAAAAAATGCAAAGAAATCGTGTTACATTTACTTTCTTTTGAAGTTATTATGTAATTATTTTGTGGCGTTTAATACAAAATAAATTATTATTACAGTTATGTCATTTTCTGATCCCGTTTTGATTCGCATGTTCGCAAAGTAAAAAATATTATTTTAGTATTATCATTGTTTTTAAAGTTGTGTGAGTTTTGATAAACAGTATATGAAACACTTTTCCTAAGTTATTTTTTATCACGTTATTTTGTTAATTTTATAAATGTTTTATATAAAATTAGTTTATGCTGTTCTACTTTTACATTGTATTTTTGTATTATTATTGCATTTTATTTTTATATAATGATTCAGAAAAAAAAATTGAAAAATAAAAAAGTTGAAATTAATTTATTTGTAAGCAAATTTAAATTAAAAATTAATAATAATAGTAATTTAAATTAAATTACTCTTCACTGCTAAATAGGGTTTTTCAAAATTCAGCAAAAATGTGACGAAACGTTTCTGAAACAAATATAGACAAATTTAATTAGATGTTGTACACGGGCTTTTTAAATTAGAGTATGTTTTGAAGCTTTTTTTTACCCTTTTTTGCTCAATTTATTTTTAGAGTTTTTGACTTTTTTTATTATTTTAAAACCCTTTTTTTACCGTGTTTTCTGAAAATTTTGTCATTCAAAATTTTATAAGAGATTAAATATGATATTTCGTTATTAATTAAAATAATTTACTTTAGTGGTGTTACGTTTTTCTTTAATCTTTATCAAGTATAATTTAAATGATAAGAAATATTCCTCTTCAATACTATAATTTTAAAACCCTTCATTTTAATGTATTTTCAATTAACCGGTTGTAATAAGAGAAACTAAAAATTATTTGAAAGTTTATGCTTGCATCATATTTGTTTTATCATCTTAAGACATCCGGAATTAAATTAACATTTTGTTTCTTGCACTTTACCAAATAAAAGTTTTCTTTGCTCTTTGGTTCTTAAAGCATTATGCACATAGCTGGGGATTAAAATATCCAAATTCTTAGCCTCTAAGTAAAGATGATTCACTTGATGTGAATGGAGAAAATAAAGATTTTAATATTCATGTGTTTGTTTAGAGATTTATATACCTGAAAATAAAGAGGCAATTTCAGCCATGAGAATGAGAATCTACTTATTTGTATAATAATCAGGGATCATAAATGCTCTCACAAAGATTTTTTCATAAAAATCATTATAATATTTTTGTTAGATTTATTGGAGATAAATAAAGGTATTTTCCTTATGCACACTGTATGGTCAGATCTGCGAGAATATCGTAAAATTTATCAAAAATTTGGCGTTATGAGAACACCATAGAGCTCTCTAATTTTTACCGAAGTGCTTTGGTAATGATTTTGGCTAAATTAACAATTAAATATGGCCTTTTAATATGTGATTAAATTCGGTAAATGTGTGAGCATTTAATAATTTTATCATGACACCATAGAACATAGTAAAAAAATCATTTATTAGGCTAAATTAATTATTTTTATTTTACTGAATAGGTAATAAAAACTATAATTTTGAAAACCAGAGTTTCTGTTAAGCCATTATCATATCTACGGGAAAATTACAGAATGGATTATTTAAATACCGTAGATTTTGGTTTTTATAATGTGAATTAAGATTTTTTTAAATTAGAAATACCATTATCATACTTTACGGAAATTTTACCTGTATTTTTTCTCCATAATACTGCTCCATAACTTATAAATAATACTGCGTTTATAGGATGATGATATTTTTGTTAGATTCAATAGAGATTTGGATTCTTCTTGCGTTAGAATGTATTAAAAAGTTAAGTACTTGCTAAACTATTATATTTAAAGAAAACAAATAATTATTTAACATTTTGAATATAACTAATCAGGTTTGATTTAAAATAAATGTTGAAAAAGTGCTTTAAATTTTCAAAACTATTATTTTTATATTTTAATTAAATTCTGAATAAGATAGAACATCAAAATTTCTCTTAAAAATTTTGAAACGAAAAACATTCGACGGTCTCAAAAACATCGATCGAAAACTTGTAGAAAAAAAAATTAATTTTGAAAATTGAACGGATATATTCAACAAATCGCTATTAATTTAGGAGTGGAATGCAAGTAAATACTTATTGTTAATATAAAAAAAATTTATATTTTCATCAAATTAATTATAATTATTACTTATTACTACTAAGTAATTATTAATTATTACTTAAAAATTTTAATTTTCATCACTTATTTTTTTATAACTTTTGAATGATATACAATATCAAAAAACGAAATAAAATATAAAAATGTAACAAAATAAAAAAAAAACTTTTTGCACTTTTCTAAAATAAAAGAAGGAAAAATATGACTGGACTAGAATAAATAATTATACTGCTGACAAACAAATTGATTGAGCTGATATACTTATTTCTTAAAGATAACCCTTTTCTAAAAATAAACAGAATTACTAATCTTGATAGCTTAGGGAACAAATCACTCACTTGAGTTTAATTCATGATTAATTTAGGCAATGAGTTATTGCCTCAATTTGCATTATCTATAGTACTGAGACAAAATAGCGACTTTTGATTTTCAAGGAACGCAAAAATGGATAAATTTCTGGATACTGGAAATCTAGGAAATCGGAAGTTTTCAATTCTTAACTCAAATTTCTTGTTCTATTTTGTGTCAAACTGAAATTTGTAACATAACCAAGTATTATTGTTTAGTTTGTGGTATCTTGAGAAATTGCCGTCAAATCAATAAAAATAAGGATAGGAGAGTTTTATTTTTTTTAAATAAATTCTAATAAATAAATAAATAAATAAATAAATAAATAAATAAATAAATAAAACACTTGACAAAGTGATTTTCTTAACATCATTCCACGCACAAAAAAGTGCGACGGTAGGAGGCCTCGAGATCTTAAATAGGGATTTTTAGTTTTTATTACAAATTAAAAATTTTTATAGAGAAAGGCAGATTTTATTTGCAATTTTTCACTTTTCTATTGACCAATGGCACTAAAACTTTTGACTAGAGTATAATACGGATCAAAATGTGGATATTTCTGAAAATACACTCTATCAAATATACACGGTAACTAAATCATTTAAAAACGTCGTCTCCGATAATACTTAATTTTATTCCTATAAATTTACTTTTCTCATTTTAGTGCCAGCTATCAAAAATTAAAATTGGAAAATTATAGGTCAGAGGAGTGTAATTTTTCCACCAGTCAACTTTGATTTGATTAGAAAAACTTTTCAAAATAACAAAATTGTTTTTTTACTTTTTTTATTTTTCCGATCAGACGTGTAATTTTTGTTATTCATACGTTGTAGCAAATTTGTATTCCATGCTTTTTTTTTACCAATACAAAGCCATTGGTAAACAAAGTACATTAGTAAAGAACCTTAGTGCCGAGTCAAATTACGTCTAATTTTAGAGACTTGGATGCATTGACAGATATAAATACCAGAACTCAAGAAAGAAATTATTATTCCAAAAACATGAAGGGAACAGAAAAAGTTATAAATTTTGAATCAGATGCCTAGATCAGAGCATGAAATTTCAGTTCCAAAATACTAGTCAGACTAAACTTTTTGCTTACAACTACTTTCACGAAAAATATAAACAATTTTTAAAATGTTAACAGGTATAGTATAAATAACTGTTTGGTGACCAAAACCATAAACGAATGTAGAAAATGAATAACTTAAACTCATTTGCACCTGAAAAACACTGATTTTTGTTTTTTAAAAAGTTTCAATGGATCCAATGATATCCATATATCAATAAAATTCAATACAGTATAAAAAAAATCAGAAAATTAAGAGCTTTGAAGTGTTCCAATATTACATTTCATATATGTATACTGCTGTCTGATCTTGAGTTCTGATTTTGCATGAAACTCAATTGGGTAGGAGAAATATCAATTTATAGAAATTATGATCAAATCATAAAGTTTCTCAGTCTTCAGAGAGTCTTAATAAGCTGTCTTGAGCCGATGTGGCTCAGGAAATAGAGCTTTCATCTTCCAATCGGGTGACCGTGTTTGAATCCCAGCGTTGGCTGGTCGATACGAATTCCTCACCTCGCTCGCACCACCGCAGTGCTGACGTTAATTATCATCAGTGATAGATGAATCATGGATTAGATTCCCCTTGCTGTCTGGCTAACCAAGGGAGGTTTTCGTGGCTTTCCTCTAATGTAGCGCAAATGCGGGTTAGTTCTATCAAAAAGGTTTGTGCTGATTGGGCTGTAGTGCTGATGAACTGAACAAGAAATTTTACTATTCGCAATTGAGATCAAATTTTCAAGAAGTAAATAGAATATTTACAAGTACAAATTGTTCTCAAAGTTATATTTTTTACCATTCTTTCATAAAATTTAGGTCGCATTTAACAATACATTCATTCACTAAATTGATTTCTAATCAAATACTTAATTAGTACTTGTGTTATGGAGATTGAGTGCACCTTCAATATCCGATCTTTTATTGAAAGCACATTGTAGTACTCTTTCATTATAAATTACGATTACAGGACATAGTAAATATTTATAGCGAATTCTCAAAAGCCGTTTCAATCAAAATTCGTGAAAGTTCGAACTTTAATGAGATAAAATAAGTTTCTGAGTCCTTTCTTATTCATGAATAGGAAAGTTCACAGGTAATATACACTTTACTTTAAATTTCCAGACAAACTAGTTTAGCATTTATCTGTAAGTTCATGGTAAGTGCGAATGCTAAAATCTTTATATATATATATACATATATATATATATATATATATATATATATATATATATATATATATATATATATATATATATATATATATATATATATATATATATATATATATATATATAATCGTAAAAATAAAATTTAGTTTATAAATTACTTAAATCTGAAACTATGTACTCACTAACAGAGACACTTCTAAGAAATAAAACAAATTATTCTGAAAAAAATAATTGTATGAATTATTTAGTTAAAAAAAACAATAATGGTGTTTAATCAGTCATCGTAAAATTAAGATCACACTAAATGTTTAATTTGCTTCAATAATTTCTATTTCGTCAAAAAAAGTGTTTAGTCATTCATAGTTTAAGAAAATATGTCATAAAAGCTACTTTTTTAAGGGAAGATGAGGAGTTAAAGTTTTTAAGTCCCACGTCTGAAATTCTGGTAAAACTTCCTCACTGTATGGTAATGACATTTCTGAAGAAAAAAAAAAAACATAATTCTGGTTACAAAAACCAAAGTATACAGTATTTAAACCATCATTTGATAATTATTTTTTTTCATATGGCAACGGTTTACCGGGAATTTTGTATATCAGAATTATAGTTCTTATTACCACACATTTAGTGAAATACAATACTAAAAAGTAAATTTAACCGATTAAATGATTTTTATGACATGCTCTTAGGTATCATGATAAAATTACCGAATTTTACTACATGTACCAAATTTTATCACATATTTTAAAATCATTATTGTTAATTTTACCAAAATCATTACGGAAGCGTATCGGTAAATAGTAACGAGCTTTTTGGTGTTCCTGTAAAGCCATAAACCCGGTAAATTTTATATTTCTTTCTAAATGCATTTCACGAAAAAGATCTTTACAATTAAATAAATATTACATGAATCAGGGGCCATGGTGAAAATGCAATTTATTTTGTAATATAGAAAGAAGTATTTATTTTTATCCTATAGTGTTTTAAAAGTTTCTGTTTTAGTAAATATTACGTCAGCTGAATTACAATGCTTAAAAAATATTTTATTTCTAAATTTTGAGAATTTTTTTTACTTAATTAAAAGTTTTAAAAAAAGACTAAATTTCTGTCAATTGTTAAATAAAGGGAAATTAAATAACATTGGCGTTAACTCAGCATGTTTATAAAATGCACATAATAAATGCAGATACCTTGTACCATTTTTGCGGAGTCATGGAATAATTTAGTCAATATTTGTTTTCAGAAGCGTTCAACATTAGATATATTTTTTTTCAAAATTCTATTCCCTCATATTTCCGATAATAATTGTCGTGAAGAAAAATTCTTTAGCCCTAGTTCCTTTTTTAATTCTTATTCTAGACTAATATTCTCTTAAATATTTTAATGTAACCATGAACTTTAAATGAAATGCATGAATTCCTACACACGAGTGTCATTTTCATGAAACTTTAAACAATTTTGATGAAAATAAATATTACTTACAAAATAGCTTAAATAAGTTGCGTATAAAACGTTTCATTTCTAAACCAATTGAAAAACTATTCATTTGATTATAATTTTTTAAAAAAAAGTTCAATTATAAACTAATATTTACCAAAGGAAAATGCAATAACGCCTGTGCTAATGCACCAATCTACTTTAAATGCATATTATACGAAACTTGTAACAATCTTACTTTTGGAAGTCATTACCTTGTGACATAATGTGAATTTATCATGTGCGATTGGAAAAATTCAAATTACTCCAAACTTAAGTTATTTGAGGTGATTTTCTTAGTTTCTGCCAAATAATTTAATCCTCAATTCTTCCACGCTGTCTCATTTGCCTCATTATACTTGATTAATAAGCGGATATTAATTCTTCGGCTTCAAAATGTCATTTCTCCTATTTACACAGAAAATACTTCTGTTCCAATGATTTCATTTCCTTTCCACTGTAAACCTCAAATATGTTTTGCTTTCAGATTCGAATTTCGTTTCAGAGTGGAATTTAGAATAATTCTGTTTCCATTGATATAGTAAGGAATTAAAACTTTAATGGTAAATGTCTTAAGAGTAATATGAATTAACTTTATAAAGTTATTATAGATAATTATAACATTGTAACTTATAGTATTATTATCACATGAACTTTAAAAGCTGTATTATGGTGTAGAATTACTTTATTTTAATATGTATTATTTTTTTTCTGCATAGAGTGTAATTAAATGATATTCCTGATCTTGTTAAGATTCACTTATGCTAATACTGCATATCACCTAAAAAATGGGAAAAAAAATTCGGATCAAATTATGATAAAAAGTAATACAAGCATTCTGGTGCATCATCCGTAAAATTAATTTTATCGTAAAATACATTTTATCTGTAAAATTTTATACTATATATTTTACAATAAAAATTAAACTAAACTCAGTGGCTCGACAGCCCATCGAGGGCCAATGCCTGCTGTGCCCATCTTAGTTTTCTTGAATTTTGGGCTCTGAAGTGCAAGAGCAAACGTTCCGGCTGGGGGGTTAGCCAAACGGGGAATCACCAGTGTTTAGTTCTCAAGCAGACTTGGTACTCATTTTATCGACCCACAGAAGGTATGAAAAGCTGAGTCAACCTTTCCCGGCCCGAGGATCGAACCAAGGAACCGTGGGACGACAGGGCGAAGCACTACCACTTAGCCACCGGGCGTCACAATAATAATCATTTAAGTTCAGTGATTTTAAAATAAATATTTCTTTGAAAATTAAGGTATATCAGTATTTTGGTAATTAATTTTACAGTAAAAAGTACTGGGTGCCGGTATATTTTACCGTAATCTTATCCGTATTTCTTTTTTTTTTTAACTTTAACACTGCTTGAGACTCCTCATAGTTTGAAAAAAAGTGATCTACTAACCTGTGCTATGGTGTATGTGAGCTTAAAAACATTTTATTTTGTTTTTCATTTTTTAATGTAGAGTTTGGACAAAAAAAATCCTTGACCTTAACAAAATTTGTCTTTTTCAGTGCTGAATATTTTCAAAATATTTTGTTACCTTTATTCCAAAAAAAAAAAAAAAATGTACACTAATTTTTTGTAAGAAGTTAAACGATTAAATTTTATTATGGTGCATTTCTTTTTTTGAAAAAAATTTCATTTTAAATTTCACTTTTAGTATGTAAACCGCAAGTAAAAGACATCATTGATCCAGTTAAGAATTTTTTTCTAAAACTATTTGTTTCCAAAATGTTGTGAAACATTTGTTTAAAATAGTTATTTAGACTAAAATGTTTTTAAAAAAATGTGGAATGATTAAACAATTTCCCGATGTATTGTGCATTTATAGTGTTTTCATATAAAATTTTTTCTTTTTTTTCCATACATTTAAATCACTGACCAGGTCAAAATTTTTTTGCCTGTACTGTTGATCTTAAAATGTTTGTAACTTTTGTACTTGCTAAATTTTATTCGGGAATCAAAGTTTTTGTAAAGAAAATTTAAGTTACTTTAGACAAATGTCCTCCTGATCAAACTCCTGAAAAACTTCTAAAAAAAAAACTCCTGATTAAAATTTGGCAAAAGTATCAAAACACAGGATGTCAGTACTTTTTACAATAAAATCCATTTTTATCGTAAAATTTTATCATTAAATCGCATTGGATTTTATTGCAAAAATTCCTACTGCAATAAATTTTTATTGCAATTGCTATCGTAAATTCTTATTTTATTTTAAAGTCTGACATATCATACATTTTAAAATAATCTTCTTTGTAAAATCACTGAATCACTGCAATTATTTCTGTAAAAGTTACTGTACAACAGTTTCATGGTAAAGATCAATTTTATGGATCCTGCACTCAAGGTGCCAGTGTTTATTATCGTAATTTAATTCGGAATTTTTACTATGTATAAGCTCCAGGTACTGAAAAAGTGTTTCTTTTAATAGATTCATAAGTTTAAAATATTTGAGGAAATAAGTGTATATGATGTCTCTTAAATCGCACACAAAAATCAGATTTTATAGTATTAAAATTATTGAAAAAAAATTATTTTTGATATACCCTGTTGTTTTTTCAAGAAATAATTTTTCAATTTTTGAGGAATGGCAAAAACTGTACTATAATTTAACTTGTTAGACGACAAGGGATTAAAATTTTTATCATGTATTTGTGTAAATCGTGTCAGGAATTTTTTCTTTCAACTTTATTTTTTATAAAGGAAATAATAAGGTTTTGATCAAATCGGGAAAATTTCGAACTTAAAAATTGTATTCATTACTGTTAAGGTAAAACTTTTACTAATTAACCATTTCATGCAAGTAATTTTAATACAAAATTGAATAAATATTTCAAGCTTTGGTTCTAAATTTCTCTTTAAGTAGTTGTGTAAATATATATATATTTTCTACAAAGCAGTAAATTGTTTTAGTTGAAAAGTTTCTCTGAAAAAAATAATTTTGAAAATTATCTCTAAATTTTATTACAAATATCAGTATAAATAGATATTTTCGAAAGTAAGATGTATATCGAGCCATGATGGCTAAGTGGGTAGAGCAACTGAACCATCTTTGTGAAAGACTGGGGCTCGATCCTTGGTGGCAACTTGAAACCTACCCAGTTTCAGCTCAATGGATAGTAGTAATTTTATGCAAGTAATGGATGCAAGTAATTTTAATACAAAATTGAATAAATATTTCAAGCTTTGGTTCTAAATTTCTCTTTAAGTAGTTGTGTAAATATATATATATTTTCTACAAAGCAGTAAATTGTTTTAGTTGAAAAGTTTCTCTGAAAAAAATAATTTTGAAAATTATCTCTAAATTTTATTACAAATATCAGTATAAATAGATATTTTCGAAAGTAAGATGTATATCGAGCCATGATGGCTAAGTGGGTAGAGCAACTGAACCATCTTTGTGAAAGACTGGGGCTCGATCCTTGGTGGCAACTTGAAACCTACCCAGTTTCAGCTCAATGGATAGCAGCCTGCTGAAAAAAAGACAGCTTGTACCCAGCTGTACAGCTTGTACAGCCCAGTGCTGCTCACATTGCCTGAATCAGGTTGCTGGTAATGAAATTGAAACCTAATAAATTGAAACCTAAACCTGAAATTGAAACCTAAACCTCCTGGCCCATACAGAGCTTTCATGGACTCCTCAAAAAAAAATTGTTTTTTAGAATTACCTATTTAATATATAATTTTCTCTTAATTAATTTTCTCTCCGATTTTACAAGGACTCGATATTAATAGTTTAAAGGAATAAACTTAAATATGTTTTCTTGTGAATATTTTAAATTCTAAAACCAGGTACACAAACGTAGTTTCTTTGAATAAATATAAGTTTTTTTTGGGTCGATTGGGTTTCTTTTACCTCTAAATAGGGAGGCACCATTTATACCATTTGAAAGAATGTAGTTTTATAAAGAAAAAAAATTATTTTTTAACAAAATTGGTCAAATAGTTCATGAGAAACCGAACTTTGGCATTTTTAAAATATGATTTCTCAGAAAAAGTTCGACAAATTTTGCCTTTTAAAACGGCATTCTTTAATATGATGTAAAAATTTTATATCTTAAAACTTAAAATATTATTATATCAAAAGTTTTTTAGGATGTTAATTTTTTCTCTCACTGTAAAAAAAAATCTTTCTTTTCTTAATAATTATAAGATATTTCGTTCAAATAACATCAAATTCCTACATTTAGTTTCCCTTTTTTATATTCACACTGATTTATTTTTATCTTTTTAGATATTTGCAATTTTTTCAAGGAAATAAAATAGAGTTATATAGAATCGCAAATTAAAACTAAAGATCTATAATTGTTAATGATTGAACAAAGGAAAAACTTGTTTCTTATCTTGAAGTAGTATTAAATAACAAAGATAAATTGAAAAATTTAACACAATCTGTAATTTGAATACGCTTTTTTAAATTTATATGTTTTGTAAATTGTAAGGAATTTAATAAAATCTGTCTGTTGGAAATGCTAGAATATTTCGCAGCTAAATGTAATTTTAGCATTCCTACAAGTAAGATTTCTACTTAATCACACCGAAGACAATCAGTGATTATTCACCAATCTGTCATTGAATGAACTGGGGAATTAACATGTAAGTGCAGTTTAGGAAAACTAACTGGAGGTGTACTAATGATGTCTGCCTTAAACATATGTGTCTTAATTATTGTCAAAAGCAGATTTACAATGGTGCCAACTAATCTGTGTCTAAACAGGATTTATGGATATAAATGAAGCAAATTTCTTCAGTACAAAACAAAGTTTTTGGATGGGAAAATGCTTAATAATCAAAATTTGACACTAGTTATTTATAGTTTAAATTTGATGAAAATGAAAAAGCTGAAAAAAACGTAGTGTAAGATAATCGTTTAGTTTTCAGAAGGCAATGCATAAAAATTCAATTGGGTAAAGTGAGGGAATGCAATGTTCGCTAGTGAAAGTATATTTTAAAACAAAGCTTAGTAAAATATTTATAATTTTAAATAAAAAATGACAAGTAGCATAAGCTAAACTTCTCGTTCCATTCCGTAAAAAAACTCCTGATAAAATTACGGTATCAAATACTGGCACTTTGTTTGCATCAATACAATCCATGTTATGGTAAAGTCCATCTTGACCGTAAAACAGTAGGTTGTAATTTTTAATTAAATATTTATTTAATTAGAGTGATTTTTTAATTTTATGGTAATTCTTACGGTACATAAGTTTTTTTTTGTTCAGTAACAAGTTCGGGTCAAATGCCTGTAAAAAGTACCCTTTCCATCAAATAGCTGTCTGATAGTCACCTTTTACCAACTTAAATACACCTTATGTATTTCGGAAATTTTTTGTTATAAAATATGGATGTTTGTAGTGTTTATATTAAAATCATATTGTAATTTACATAGGAAGGAAACTTGAAAATAAGTAAAATTTTTCGCAGCAATCGAAAGATTAAGGAAATAATTTCAAAATAAAATAAATGAAATTGTTGGTGTTTGAAATAAACAACCAGCTTTCGAAATATTTATGTGTAACATATGATATGCTGATATAAAATTTTCACAGAACACAGTATGTTTAAAATGTTCGAAACTTATGCATTTCAAAGCAATATCGTCTGATGTTGTTAAAACTGGAGGAATTTAACCAAATTTATTAAATTAATGAATGTCTTAAAAATATTTATAAAACCTTTATATTATTAACTAAGAAAAACAACTATTTTATTTTTTTTATATTTCGTAGTTATTATTAAAAGTTTCATAAAATTTAAAAAATAAACATTATGAATTGAAACGCTGCTTAAGTGCTGGAATTAACGGAATTCTTCGAAAAAGATTGCTTAAAATAATTTGCGTCGAACAATAAACTGGATACGCTAATGCTGTATCACGGGGAAAAAAATCTGGTAAAATTACCATATTGCAAATTAATAGCATTTCTTGTAATAAAAATCATATATCTGGATAATAAATTCAAAATATAACGGTATTTAGACCATTTTATTTATCAATTTTTACTTTCATATAGTAACGGTTTTCGGGAAGTTCTAGATATCAAAATTATACTTTTATTAGTATATATATATATATAAATACTATATATACTTATACATAAGTATCTACAGCACAGTATTGAAATACATAGCAAAATATACTTTTATTAGTAAATACACAAAACTGAAAAATTAACTTGACCGAAAAAATGTTTTTTATACAATGTTCGAAAGTATCATGATAAAATTATAAAATTTTGGCACAAATTACAAAACCATTTCTTATTCTTAATTTTTCGAAAATCATTACTAAAGCACTTCGGCAAAGATTAACTTGGAACATCTTAGTTCAACAAGTTTGCGCTTTTCTTCTTGATAATGAGGAAGGAAAGTTGCTTTGAAAACTATTCTCAAAATGTTCTTACAAAATGTACTGAGAAACTTATTAAAGATTTTTGAAATTAAAAATAAATTTTTATAATTACTTCAAAATTCATATAAGAATAGAATACTAATGATGAAGAATTCCGAATTTTATGCATAGAGTCTTTAAAGCTGTTTTATAATATTAAGCATTTTTAAAATCTAATAAATGTAAGAAGATGACAAAGCATTTTTATTACCATTATTTTCTTAAAAATCTTCTGTTAGAACTACTATTCAATTTATTATAAATCTGAAACCTTTTAAAATGCTTAAATAATAGTTCAATTATGAAATTATAATGCAATACAGCTTTATTAAAATGTATCCTAAGATATTGATGTTTTGTACCAGAAACATAGGTAATTTACAAATACAAATACCGCAGTTAGAACTTGAATGGTAAGTAATTAAAATACCAATTAAAAAAAACTGAAACATGACATCATGGACACATGAATTAAATTTATAAGAGCAAATACAATATGGACTAGATACTTCAATTACATTCTAATTTCTGTTAAATCAATAAAAACAGTTAGTTTTGTTTGTAAGAGTTAATTTTTAATTGTTTACTAATATAAAAAAGCAGGTTTACAGTTTGTATAAATGTTTATTCAAAATCAAATGATATTAATCACGCATTTTTTGTAAATACTTTACAGTATATTTTAATTTAAATTCTAATTTAATTGTAAGAACAGTTATCACTCATTGCATTAGTAATAAATAACTTAAAAATATTTTTACGAAACGCAATTTCCCCCTCTTTTAGGAAAACAATTTTCATTTCTGTAGACTTTTTGTGTGGATTAAACCTAAACCATGTAGAAAACACTTAAAACACTTAAATTTAAATAACGAAAATGAAATCTCAAGGTGTTAACTATTATTTATGAGCTAACTATTACTTATATAACGACAGAAATTTGATCTACGCATTCCTTGTATTTATAATAAATTACTTTATTGTAATTCTACGAAACGGAATTTCCCTTCTGTTTTTTAAAAATAACTTGATTAATTTTTTATGTCAATTTGTTTTAAAATGTTTCTTTTAAATTATCAGAGCAAAATAGGCATTTGAAAAGTCAAGTTTTTATGTATGCAATACATTACTCAATTGAAGAATGACTTTTGGTATATACCCGTCTTGTTAGTTATCTACAATTTGCTTGTAAATGACGAATGATTATTTTTTTAAAAATTTATTTAAAAATACGTAACATGAAAATGAATTTAGAATAGTTGTAAATTACAATTGTTTCATTCAGTTACGTATGCTTTGTCAGTAATTAAAGCAAAAAAACTCAGCATAGTTAAATTAACATTATCAGCAAAATATCTAACAATAGTTTTGGTAGGAAATAGTAAATCTTTGTAATTAAAAGAAATGAATTACCATAACATAAAATATAGAAGTTTTAATATTTATAAATTGAATAACTTATGCAAGAAAGTAATACTACTGTAAAACAGAACAAACCAACAAAAGTAGCAAAATTATTTTATATCTGTTATAAGCTAGTTAAAAGGTTAATATTGGAAGTTCTGCATTCTTCCAAATGGATTACAATGTTTATCTTTTGAAATTATCATTAATTTTTACCATTATCATTTATCTTTAATGAGCAGAAGATAACAACAAATAAATATATTTCTAAAGGTTTATTACTTTTATTATTAAAACTTCAAAACATGTTTCATGATGTATATATAATAATTTTGCTTCATAATAAAGATAAAACAATTGTCGTTCATACTAATGTATAATTCAAAAGATTTTAAATCAAAGAATAGATCATTATGTAACTTTTACAGAGTTATTTGAAATGTAATCATTAGCTAACAGTACAATTGTAATAAGTTAGAGACCGGATTGATTTTAATCAGGCATAGGAACAAACTAATAAATGTTTTAGTAAATGTTGAAGGTATTAATGACCTGAGATTTAAATATTTATTTCTAATTTTATTTCAAAATAACTTTTTCATTCAATTAGTAAAATTGCACTTTCATTGTTGATTAATAAAATGATAAATAAAAAATAAATAAATAAAAATATATGTTTTTAAAAATGTCGTAAAATCTTCTTACATATAATTATATTTTAAACTAATAAATTTGTTTTATGAAAATTTAATTTAGCGTTTATAAATATGAAAATAATAAACTGTTAAAGCGTCAAAATATTTTAGTAACTATTTGTTTGAACTGTCTGACATAAATACAATTTAATAATTTATTTTTAGATTCATTTTATTTACGAAATATCAAGTATTTTATAAACAAAAATGTACTTCTTTTAAAAATGAAATTTCCTTAAAATAATTTATGAACATAAGTATCTTAAAACATATATACTATGAATAAAATATATAATTTAAATATTTATGTACATAAATAGTTTAAAAGAAATTTTTTAACCTAACTACAATTTTGAACAAATGAAAAATTATAATCTTCGTTTCCATTTAAAA
This sequence comes from Parasteatoda lunata, assembly GCA_949128135.1. Classification (NCBI taxonomy): domain Eukaryota; kingdom Metazoa; phylum Arthropoda; class Arachnida; order Araneae; family Theridiidae; genus Parasteatoda; species Parasteatoda lunata. Next base: position 42,527,220 of record OX421975.1, on the reverse strand, counting down.
TCTCTCTCCCATTTTTTAACAATATTGCTTTTAATAGGCACTTTATTTCAAAATTTGATAACCAGTTTTTTTTTTAAATTTGATAACTGTAAGTTTTAACCAAGCATTAAGTTAAAAATATAGAATTATCAGTATTTTAAACAATCTTCTACAACATTTAAAATAGATGTAAAAATAGTATTGGCATAATAATCGTAATTTTTAAGATCAGGGATTGGAAAGTTATCGTTCATAAGATTGCAAATTGTGAAATTAGGATTTAATACTTTTGGTAATTAATTTAATTGCATAAACTAGTTTAGTCAATGCGTATTTATCGCGTATAGGAGGTTTTTCATGTACGTACAATCTAAAAAATTTCGGTTAAAATTATGGTAAAAATTACCGGCTATTAGGGTGCAGGTACTTTTACATTAAAATCTGTTTTTACAGGAACATGTTACAAAAAAAATATTTTGATATACCTTAATTTTTACAGTAATAACTATTTTAATAACACTTTAAATAAATAAATATTACTGTAAAAATCAATCTTTATATTTTACAGTAAAAATAGATTTTACGGTAAAATGGATCTTATAGATGATGTTTCATACAGAAATTTGATCCAGAATTTTTACAGTGTAACAAATGTTTCTCGTTAGACCTTGTACCTTACTGATGTTTAAGAAAACAGCAATCTTAAACAATTCCTTCTAAAGAAAAAGTTATTTTACAAAAAGTTTTGGTAATTTACTTAACTGTGGTTCGAAATAAATTTAAAAAAAGATCATATTACCATGAAAGGTCATATTTACAGGTCATATTAATAGTTTAGAAATTAATATTTCTAAATAATAAACTATACCATTTTTTTTCTTTTGAAAAATCTTTTTATCAAAAGATTTTTTTTTAATCTTATCTCAATAAAACATTACCAGATTATAACCAGATAAAACATTACCAGTAATAACCAGATTATAATAAGCCATGATAAATTTGGTTTAAAATGTAATAACTTTGTTTCCAAATTTAAAAATATATAAACGAATATAGAAAAAATGTCAACCAAACAATCGATGAGATATATTTGCTAGTAAATATTCTTCATTTATGAAATACTTACTACTAGAAGAAAATTTATTGGTTTGCACAAAAGTAATATATGTTTGTAAACATGATGCATGGCATTTTCTATAAAAATATTGGAATTTTCGACGTTTTCCTTATAAATATATAAAATATATATTTTGAAAGAAATTAAGCATAAATAAAATCTTATTCTTACAATATTATAACATTAAAAAATAAAAATTTTGTTGAAGACATTTGTTATATTCGATTTTGACATTCTTCTATTTTGATTACAAACAATGCCGTAATTACAAATGAATAATACATGTGAGTTTAAATATAATTTTAAATGATACATAGTTAAAAATTGGAGAAAAAAAAAATCAGATTAATTTTACTTTTTTATGTTATGAGTTTTTGAAAGATTTGAACAGTTACTTTACTCAATTTTTAAGACAGAAAATGAAACTTTAAACATTTCATGCACAAAATTGTTAAAAATTTTGACAGGCATAAAAATTAATATTGAGGTTTTGGGAGTAAAATTAATTACAGTTTTTTTTTATTAAATTTAAAACCACGTCATTCATTTAAAAAGTAAGAGAGAGGATTTTTACTCATTGGAGATTTTAATAAAGTATATATTTTCTTAGCAATTTTTATTTTTTGTAAAAATAATAAATCAAGTAATGATCTTAAGGACATTTATCATTCTGACAGTAGTGATTTTTCTACACAATAACTAATTATAACAATACAAAATATGTGATTTTAAGAAGAAATATTTATGATATTTTATTCTAAGCTTATGAGCTTGAATTATTTATTCTTTGGCTAATCTTAAAAATAAAAGTCTAGTTCGTTGGATATATTTATGCTGGAATAACAAATTTGTAAATTTATTGAGAAATATGAGTATAATATTTTTAAATGGTTTTTGCAAATTTTTCTATTATGTATTTTATTTAATACGTTAAAAGAAAAACTAGTTTATTTCCTTAACACATTAGTAAGTTTGTTAATTTAATGAAAAATTGTTTTAAAATTTCATGTATGTTAGGATTTCATGTATGTTTGGTGTTTCATGTATTTTTGAATGTTAGGAAAGGAATGTATCATAAAAGGCGTTCAATGTAATGTGCTGGCTAAAATTAGTTTTAAAAAAAAACCATTTATATAAAATCAACTGTAAAAAATTAAATTGTATCTTGGAAAATTAGCTTTTGGAAAGTTTAATGGCTTGAAATATTCTCGAAACGTTTCAGGTTCAATGAAAAATACGTATTTGCCTTAGCAGTTGAATTTTGACGTGATAAAAGGACAATTTTCCATTATAAACTTGACTTTTAAATTCTGAATTGTTAATAGTTATTGCAATCTGCGACTTTTTTTTTTAACTTTAAATAATGTAATTTATCCATTGTTGAGAAAATTTTTTTTTATCAAAATTGAAAATCAATCATAATCATATATCAAAAGTAAAAATGTAATAATAATGATAAAAATAAATAAAATAGTTTCAAAAAAATGGAATAGTGAAGGATTAGATGGTGCCAAATAGAAAATTTGACCCAATTATCAAAATATTTAAACATATCAAATTTTAAGTTAAATAAAAATTATTTTCAACCATTTAATTTGAAAATTGATTCTCTAAAATTCATTGTTTTGTCTAAAAATACTTTTTTGCTATTGTTTTGTCTAAATATTCTTAACAACTATTATTTCAATTAATAAATTAATAATTAAGCGTAATATACACGTAAGTACCAATGTCACACGATTTAATGTGATATTTTTCATGAGCATTTTACATTATAGAACAAACTAACGTGGCGAACGTGACTTAAACATGATAACACTTTCTCTGAAAAAACATGCTTTTTTTCGACGGATTTTGTTTTTTGACCCACAAAGAGGAGAGGGTCAGGAGAGCGGTTAAAAGGTTAAAAATTTTAACCTTTTAATGTTAATTTTACTTTTTTCGTACTTCACTTTATCTCGAGAACTTTTTAACCAAAATAAAATCATTTTTTTACATTTAATTATAAATTAATTATTTTTATAAAATTAAATTTAAAAAGAAATATTTATAAGAAAGTTTTGAAAAATCATTATTATTTTTTTGCAGAGAGGAAAAAATCAATATTCAACTTTCATAAAAATTTCAAATAATATCGATATTTGAAATTTAAAAAAACTCTTGGATAATAAAAACAATTTATTTTTCTAAATTCTAAACTTTTCAAGAAATAATTTTAACTACAAATTCACTGCGTAAAAAATTTATATAAATTAAGTACTGTATAAAAAAATATCTAATTCAGTAAATAAATAATATAAATACATAAATATAAAATAATATGCATTAAATAAATAGTATAATATTACCGTGAGTTATGCGTCAGTAATGAACAAATATTTTTTTTCGTAGAAAGCTTAATCAAGGAGTTATCTTTAAATTTAGTAATAGTAATGAATCATTTAACCTTCTGAGCATTAGTTCTGGCATTTTCTAAACTTTCAGATGCAAGCTTTCCTGTTTCAAAAAGCCGATTTCTCCTTGTTATTAAATACAAAAATAGTGCAAAGCAAGAAAATTTCCGTACAATTAAACCGAAGAGCTTAACACCTGGTGGGTTAACACATTTATTATTACCACTCTATATAATACTGACATGAAAATATATCTTCATGAGAACTGCGGGATGGTTGATCTCTAAACATTAAAGTAATATTTTAAGATAGAAAATTCCTGCTAACATTTAAGTAAAATTCATACTACAAAAATACTCTGTTAATCTTAAAATGTCTCCACACACCCTAATAATGTTTGTTCATATCAGCCCCGAGTACTAAATTTTAAATCAATTTGGCCTTTCACAACTCATTCTCGTTTTTGGAGATTCTGCTCTTTAATGTAGTTGGTCGCAATTATAATACAAGCTTTTATTTCTTTTAAAATGTATTACCTGAACTAAAAAGTAAAGAATCAGTCGAAACAGGATTACGGGTCGTCAAACGCCACTGGATTGGAAAATCGTGCCCCGTGTCGCCATTTATTTTTTCAGGCGGCTCATTATCCGTTAATTACATAAAAACATACCAAGCGTGACTATTATAATATGTCTTAATCCTTGGATGTAGAATTTTTATGAAACACATTTTTCATACTTTCTTTATTATTTTGTATTAATATAGGTCAAAGTATGTGAAACATATATTTAGAATTTTAAAAATTCTGGTAATGAAATGAAGCATCTGACATCGGTCTTAAAGGTAAAGGTAATTTTGTGCTAAAGGTAAAATTTTCTTAGCATGCTCACTTCCAAACAAAGCAAAAAATAACTCCAATTGAAGCAAAAAATAAGAAGATATATTAAACTTTTTATTTATTAACGGCATAACTATTAAAAGTTTTGCCTATAAATTTTACATCAAAATGTAATCAAAATTTATCAATCTGCCTACATCTGCCTTTTGAGTTATAATATTAAGAAAAAAAGAAATATTCCACTTGTCAACAGTTGCCTCATGTTCAAACAGGCCCTCTCTCACCGACTTTTTGCTATTACTTTTCAAGAAAAACTAGTCATTAATTTTGTTACGTTTCACATATTAACAAAATACGCTCTTACATAAAAATACAATAACTATATATTTAATCAACAAAATGTTTTTGCTTTTGTTTAAAATATCAACTTATAAGGGGAAAAGAAACGATGAATGAATAGCATTTAAGGGGGTTGGCAAACAAAGCGAGCAAGGGTGAAGCCTTTTAATTACTTATAACATTATTATGGGTGGCATAATTTTGTTTTAAATTTTCAAATATCTCTAGATAACTTAGAATTAATGAAAACATAGTTTGCTTGGAAATATCTGAAATACAAAATGACGAAAATATATTTAAACCAAAATACATAACTACAAAGATTTTGAGGAGAAAATTTTGGTTCTTAGTTAAAATATCACTTAGACGTCGATTTCATATCAGCATTTTAATAATGTATTAATCTTTAAATTTATATATATATATATATATATATATATATATATATATATATATATATATATATATATATATATATATATATATATATATATATATATATATATATATATAATGTCATAGAATACGTTTAAAAATAAAACTATCTCATTTCTTAAAATATTTGAAAAGCTTCATTTGAACATAACTATAAAAGTAAATTCTATAAATGTTTGAGTAAAAGTTCATTTATTACTTAAGCAATTATTTGTTACGTTCATTTATATTTTGTTCTTTAATTTCTATATTTTCATTTATAAATTTTACCTTCATTTATATTTTGTCATTTATATTCTATACTTTTGACTAATTTTAACAAAAAACATTTCTTTATTCTCAAAAATAAGAATTTAATAAAAAAAACATTTTACTTAATAATAATATAATATAATAAATTCATAATTTTTTAGAAAAAGAAACGTGCTATATATTCTGAACTATAGAAAAACATCAGATTTGTCCTCTCAACATATTTACTCAAAAAACATAAGGACATTTAAAAAAATGTTTCTTAATTATTAAACCAAATAATATTTTCTTACATATTTTTACGTACTATTTTCTATAAAAAAAAACTGTAACTATACGAAAGTTTTTCTAAATATGTCACATACTAAACTATTTTTCCTTTCATTTATAAAATAAGCACATTCTAAAGAAAAAGGTTTTTATTTAGTAAAAACTGAAACATTTGTTTAGTAATGCTTTACAATTATTATAACAAATATTAAATTTCATTGATACTTTAAAATATTTAAATTTATAATTTATGTCTCAATAGAGGTAAATAAAAGATTAGGACACATATCATCGCTGAAATAAACAAAGCAAATATATTTATTTAGCACTTTAAGCATTATGCAATTATTCAAACAAATTTTTAGCAAAGTTTTATGTTCAAGAATTTAATCGAATAAATAATTAATCAAAAAAAATTTTTTGCGAAAATTATTCAATAAAAAGTGTAGATAGTTACAAATCGTAAATAGAGTAAAAAGTTAATAATCAGTTAAAAAAAAGTACATCATTAAGAGAAAATACCTGATTAATTCAATTAAGAAAAAATAAAAACAATTATATGTTTGCATTTAATTAAAAATTACATTTCAACAAGGTAATTTCAATCGATTTAATTAATTAAATAAAATATTTTTACCTTCTAGAGAAAGGCAATAGAGAAAGGAAGAGAATCAAAGAAGAATGAAGATTTTCAAACTGCTCTGAAAAATAATAGCGATGAGATAGATATAGAGAAAGAAATTTTGGCAGTTGCCTCAAGAAAGAAGGAGAAGAGTTGAGCAAAGAACAACTCTCCATTTATATAGGGTATTTTTCATCATGTGACCAGTCCGTTAGAACCACTTGTGGATCAGCTTCTATTTACGATTGGATGATGAAGTGAGGATTGGGTGTGGCTCAATGATAACGTCACCAAAATTTGATCGCACGGAGGTGGCAATAAATAGTTGGCGGATTTGCTTTCATGTCTAAAATTTCATGCGGTTTAGAAGAAAAAGTTATTTGGAAGAGTTGAAAATAAAATAATGCATTTTCATACCAAAGAAATTTCTTTTGTTCTATTTTGGCGAAAGAGACGCGTTAAAATAAAATAATCAAAATATTTTTATTCATTTAAGTTTCCTTAAGTCAGTTTTTATTTACCCAGAGAAATATAATATTCCTTAAGGTGATGAATAATTTCTAAGCACATAAATATTACAATCAGCGCAATCAATATAAAAACGTAATTAATATAAAAGTTAATCATAGTAAGTTTACTACTTATCAAGATTACATTTTTGTTTAATCAAGAATGGTTTTGGGAAAAAATATTTTATTATAATAGTTAAAAATGTAATTCATTCAAATATTTATTTTTAAAAATCTTCTTAAATACTTTTCTAATTTTAATCATCCTCAAATTGATTCATTTATGTTCAAGATGAGAACATATCTACCTTGTTGTTATTTAGAAATCATATTTCTAGTTATAATTTTTTATTTTTATAGTAATTATTTGATTTAAATGTGTATTTTTGTAATATTCCATATTTCTTGTGTAAGGATTGAAAAATTAGTGCATTTTTTTATTGTAGCAACACTGAATAGAGAAACCTGAAGATAAACAAGATGATTCTATTATATCTTCATAGCTATTTCAAAAATCTTCTACGTTTTTCTCTAATCATTTCAGTCCTTCCTTTGCAACGTTTTACATATTACACCTTTTTTTCCATTTTTCATTTGTATGAGACAAGGGAGATAATTTAGCAACAAAAAATGTTTAACAGACAATGATAAGTTGTAAAATCGTGTACGTTTATTTCAAATGGTAATTAATAAGTGGAGTGTATTTATTATAGATTAATTATTATTTATTAGAGATTATTAGAGATTAATTATAGTGTAATTATTGGAGATTTTACGAAGCGGAATTTTTACGTTTCCCCTTAAATCAAACGCTTCATATCGCATGCACGAAAATTTCCTTACAAATCAGATTATTTCTAAGTTAAACAATGGGATACCTGCAAGTGACGTAGTGTGGATAACTCGATATTGATTGGTTGTTGAAACGTGGCACTTGTTTACGTTAGCAACTGTTCTTTCCATTTTATTTCGAGCAGACCAAGCCCATCAAGTATCAATTCTCTTAAGTGACACATTCTATATTCTTCTACAATGATTCTTTCACAAATATTTCAACTCTATCGCTATATATTTCTTATTTAACATAAAGACTAGCACAGAGCCATGCAGAACACAAACTAATAATGCATCAAACCTGCCAGGTACACAAAGGAAAAATATATCATGGTTACAATAAAATATATAACCAAAGTGTAAATATAAATTAAGGGAAAGAGGTAGACCGGAAGGAATTATATTTCAGAAATTTCGATGTGCTATAAGGCGCTGCATTTAATTAACTTTGCATTAGTTAACATTCTAACTTACGTGGAGAAACTTAGCGCAACACGCCATTTTGTCTATATGCGATTAATGCGACACTGACGTCAAAGGTCACATGAGTTGGTATCTCTGATCCTCTTCTTCTTGAAGTGCAAATACTTAATTCTCAAGTAGTTAAATATAAAAATAATTAAAAAATTGCAAGGGGCTATCTTGACGATATCTTGAATTTATTGAAGAAGAAATGGAGTCAAAAGAAGGAGGAACTTAAACATGAATGTATAGACAAGTACACTATTGCTTCTTATGTATGTTTCATAATAATGGAATGATGCTTATACTAAATCGATAGGCCTAATCGATAGAATAGTTAAAATTTTTATGTGTGACAGTATACAGTTTTATACTTAAGCCTACCTACGTGTTTGATATTAATACATAGGCCTATGATCTCATATATAGTTTTACGATGAAGCAAATGAGACCCAGGCATATTCTTTAAAATTCTTTACTTATTCGTCTTTACGTATTACTCATTGCTTCGAAACTATTAGTTCTATTGATTTGCTTTTGATTTTAAAGGGTAAAAAAATTCACTTCATGTAAAAAAATTCACTAACATGTTCTAAGATTTTCTAACATAACATAAAGTAAACGTAACATAACGTAACGTAACGTAACATAAAGATTTTCTTACGTGTTAGGTAGCAATGTCAGGAACATAAATAAGTAAGAGTAGATATAAAAAGGGTACCTTTCATTTATGACGGCATTATAACTCTCTCACAACGAGTTAACATATTGATTAAATTTTGGTCTCTTTTAATAAGGAATTAAAAAAACACGTACTCAGAGAAAAAACTCTGCGAAAATTACCGTACTATATGGTAGTGACATTTCAAGTTAAAAGAAGAAAAAAAAACATAAATTCTGGGTAATAGAACCAAATTATACAGTATTTAAACCCTTCATTTGGGAATTTTTCCATTCATATGGCAACAGTTTTCCTGAAATTATGATTTTTAAAATTATAATTCTTGTTCCTTCAGGTTTAGTAAGAAATACAAAACTAAAAAGTAAATTTATCCGAGAAGAGGGTTTAATATCGTAGTCATGATTAAATTACCAAATTCTACGGAAGTTACCAAATGTTATTACACAACATAAATTATATTTTATTGTTATTTTTACCAAACCTATTAAAAAAGCACTTTGGTAAAGTCTAATGAGCTTTTTGGTGTTCCCATTGAAGTAGCAACACGGTAATTTTTACCATATTTTGGTAATTTCGTATTTCTTTTTCTCTCAGAGTAGGATTTAATAGTTCACCTGTCTACAGGATAATGTCAGAAGTGTAAATATAGATTTAAGTACAAAACTGTACATTTTGTACACAGAAACTTTAATAACTTTTTAAATATTCGTTTAATTGATTTTGATTTCGTCTGTCATATACGATTTATATTTAAAAAAATATAGTAAATAAATTTTTATTTATCTGGATAATAATTTCATTCGTATACAAGTGTATAATAGAAAATAATCCCTTGAAAATTTCGAATCATTAGTGATATCAACAAGAAAACTGTCTTGTTTCCACTTTTGATCCCCTCTTCCCCTTTGTAAATTCTAGAAGGTTTTAATCTTAACTCGAGGAAGGGTTTAGTTTTTCATGATGATCCCATCCCTCAGCTTTTTAAACAATTTCAACTTTTCTTCTATCTTTTGAGTGTTATCTCCTATTTCGTTTGTTCAATTGTTAAAAAAAAATTACTTTTCGCAGGATTTTGTTAGTTTTTGCTGCATTTCAAATATTAATGCCCATGAAACTATGAAAAAACCTCTGCACCAAATAAAAATTATCTCTCCTAGCTATAAAACTAAATTTGGTCATGAAACAAATTAAAAACATATTGCTTTTTAATAATAAATTTTAAAACATTTCTAAGCTGGGCACATTTTTATTCCACTAAAGTAAATTGCTAAAAAATGTTCTGAAAAATATTTAGTACAAAAAACTTAAACATTTTGCTTTGAAAGATAATTTAATTCAATTACAAATTACACTTCTTGATAAAAATAATAAGAAGTAAGTGTTTATTTTAAAAAGTCACAGAATTTAAACCAAAATTAAAAAATATTTTAATATTTTATCAGTGGTTCAAGTGGTTATCAGTGGTTTTAATGTGTAATAAAGAAAAAGATTATGTGTTTATCTTAAAAATGACTTCGTTCAATAAAAATAGAGATGATATCAATAACATTTTTTCACGTCTATACAATTTAAATTTACTTGCAATATTTGGAAATTGTCTTTTTGGTTTACGTGTTGCATATTTACTTACGATCGATCATCAATCATTACGGATAAAGGCGAGAACGATACCTTCAGCGTTGCTTTTTTTCAACTCTTTTAAACTAGAATACATATTTCTCTCTTTCTAAATACATGTTGCATTATTGAGAAAGAAAAAACGTACTTCAGCCATATCAGGAAGAAATTGTTCAAAGAAATATATATATTAAGCGTGCAGCACCTATAAGTTTTTATCAAAACTTTTGTGATGACTTACATATTTATTTAAAATATTTATTTGTCTTAACTCTTTGAGTTTTACTTTAGTAATATTTTGACATTTTATTCTATGTTATATTTTGTTTTGAAAGACAATTTAATTCAGTTTTAAATTAAATTTCTTGAACCAAAAAAGCAAGAAGTGTTTATTTTGTGTAGTTGAAGAATTCAAAACAAAATTAAGAAATGTTTTAAAGCTTTAAGAGTTCACTAAAAACAACCAATTTTATCTGATGTTATTAGTTCTTGAATATGTAATAAAGAAATAGGTTATCTGTTTATCTTTAAAATGACTTTGTTCAATAAAAGAGAGAAGATATCAATAATATTTTTTTCATTTCTATACAATTATTTAATATTATTTACATTTACTTGCAATATTAGGAAGTTGTCGTTTTGGTTTACGTGTTGCATATTTATTTAAGATAGATCATCAATCATTACGGATTAGGCGAGAACTATACCTTCGCGTTGCTTTTTATAACTCTTTAAAATTTCAATACACATTTTTCTCTTTTTAAATACATGTTGCATTATTAAGAAAGGAAAAAAGTACTTTAAGCTTATCGGGAAGAAATTCCTTAAAGGATACAGATTAAACGAGTAGCAACTATAAATTTGTATAATATTTTTTGTGATGGCTAAGATATTACTTATTTAAAATGTTTATTTGTCTAATAAACTGTTTGAGTTTAATATCAGTTATATTTTGACATTTCATACTATTCTGCATTATTATTGCCCTATTCAATTTTTTTTTAAAATTGCATGCTATAATACTTCTTCAAATAAAAACGCTTTAGTTTAAGATTGCGTGGATACATTTTAAAATGTATTTGATAATTTTCTGGATGAGAGTTTGTGTGATAAGGAAATAGATTTTTTTTTACCTTAAAAATGACTTTGAATAATAAAAAGAGAGATGATATCTATAAATTTTTTTTTTTAATTTCTATACAATTTAAATTCACTTGCAATATTAGGAAGTTGCCTTTTTGGTTTACGTGTAACATATTTATTTAAGATCGATTATCAATCATTTCGGATTAGGCTAGAACGATACCTTCAATTTTTGATTTTTTTTAAATCTTTAAAATTTAATTACATATTTATTTTTTTTTCTAAATACATGTTGCATCATTGACAAAGGAAAAATGTACTTCTGGCATATCGAGAAAAAATTGTTTTAAATTTTTTTTTATCATAGTATATATATCTGTATAAAGTACCAACGATAAATTTGTATCATAATTTTTGTGATGACTTAGAAATTATTTAGTTAAAATATATATTTGTCTTATAAACTCTTTGACCCCTGAAGTGGACAGATCATTAAGGCACGGTTACCAGCATATCGTCAAAGTCAAGCATCACTGGCTGAGGTCAGTGTGCTGGTAATTGTCCACTTGGATCAGTCTGCGTATTGACCGAGGGTGCACCATGGGTACAGGGATCTGTAGAAAATCTTCTCCTTTTTTAGATATATGTTAAAATTGTGCTGCTATGTATGCTCTCTTATCAAAGAAAAAACGCAACTTCCTGACTTAATTTGCAAAGGTGCCTAATGGCTGTGGTGTGCTTGAAAGCAGAGCACGTTCAAGTGTCATAAGACATAATACAACAACCAATCAAATATAATCATTTCTCCATTAATTAAGATATAAAAAGAGCAAATCTATTTTTAAGTGCTGATTTGGGACAAGTAAAAATAATAGATCTCAGATGTCGAGTATGTATCATACATATCTACAGAACGTTTTTTAACTATTTTATTCGAATATTATTTTTGTTTCAAATTTTAATATTATTCTGTATTGTGCATGAAAGTAATAATATTTACTTTCAAAAAGGGAATGTATTACTTATTTTACTAATACGTATATAAAGAGCTTTTTATTTAACTATTCTCTACTAACTCTCTCTCTGTTTTCTATCTACCATAGTTCTCGTTTTTTCCAAAATTTAAAAGTATTCTACATTTTGGGGAAAAATAATAATATTTTTTTCATCATCATCTTGGTATTAAGTATCTTTTGATCAAGTATATTAAAGGTTGCAAAATAATTTTGAACCTGTACCAGTATACAAGACACGCGAAATTCTATAAAAATTTTAAAATTGTGATAAACAAAACAAAAGAAATTCTTTATTGATATAAGAACTAGTGCATATGACAATACCATTTAATGAGAAATAACAGTTTTAATATTAACGTAGTTTAAGTTTTTGAAGCTTAAAAATTTCCAACAATGTTTTTATTTATTTTGATTAAAGGACATTAGAGGTAATTTCGAAGGAGAAAGTTAAGTGTGATATTCGTTGACGCTGAAACATAATACACTGAGTTAAAGTGTCGGTAAAGAGTGACAGTGATTGAATGGAAAGGAGGGTTTCTTTGTTACAGAAAATAAGAATTAAGTGATAGATTACTTAATTTTTAAGATAAAAGAAAATTTTTGATTTACTCACCAGTTTTTATGTTAATTGAATGAGAAAGCAGATAATTTAGCTTAGAGTTGTTCAAGAATTTTACTCACCGTGGTTAATACTCCCTTTGTTACATAAATTTGCACCATAACTACAAATTCAAAACTACTCTTATAGCTGAAACTTACGTTCTTATTTAATTTCTGAAATCAATAATTTTACACAAAATATTAAAATTAAAGCATTACTGTGAAACATTTTATTTTTTTATTTTTAATTCCTATTGCATGAGATTTTTCAACAGATTTTTTTGCATCGCTGATTTCAAATCTTCGTTACTACTATTACGTTAAAAGGGGGGGTCGCACAAATGATGCGACAAATTTCTAGGGGAGTCAGGGTACATCATCGATATTACAGGTGCATTGGATCCCATTCCCGGAAAGTATAGGCCGCTAGCGCCGGTTCCATATTAGGAACTGTTTCTTCGTGTGCTTTTGAAAAGGTCATAATCGGAAAGCACCCCTAGCAGCCTACGATGGAAATGGATTCTTAAGTAATCATAATCCTGATGATGTGTATTAATCCCCTACTGGACATGGATTCTTAAGTAATTATAATCCTGATTATAATTCCCTAGAAGTTTGTAATTACATTTAATGTAATGTTTATATGCAACATTCATAAATGTAACCTTTTATGCGTAAAGTTCAAACTTGTAGATAACAAGTAAAAAAATAGAAAAATAAATAGAAAATAGAAATAGAAAAATAGAAAAAGTGTCAATATAAAAAAAAAGTCTGTAGCAGAACAAATTTCCTATTTTAAATTTCCATGTATGAATTAGGCAAGATTAATTATTTGTATAAATACAACAAAAAATTAAAGAAAGCATTTTTCTTCTCTTAATATGTTTTTTTTAAATTTATTTTCACGTAAAACTGCAAAAAACAAACAATTATGCAAAAGGTAAAATTTACGATCCTTTTATTCAAAAGGTAGCATTAAAAGATATAAGAGTGCTATATAATAATACAGATATAATATAAATATAAGAATATACATATAATATACATTACAAGGTATAACAATACCAGATATAAGAATACTTATGTTGTTCAACGGTTTACTCAATTACTCGGCTGCTTCCAAAAATTTATATTTTCATATTTTTTTCGTTTAAATTTGAATGAAAGCTTTGAAAGAAATTTTAAAACATAGTTGCCATGAGTCTAAATGACCCATGATAAATTCTGTTTGATAAACAATATACGTATAGTAATGATTATAAGTTTCTTTTAGTAATATAAAGTTAGCATGAAAAAATGCATTCAGTGTTAAGGCGGGACAAAGAACTACCGTTTTTACCACAAGTTACGATTTTCATTGTTAAAGAACGAAAATAAGTATTTTGATATAAACAACAAAATAAATGTTCTTAAATGAGAATGTAAGCAATTTGTAAGGATTTTAGATCATTTTTTATAGTAACAATAATAATTATTATGTAATATTAAAATACAAAATAATTATAATTATATATTAATATCTAACAATTAATATATAATTATGTATTGAAATATATAATAATAATAAAATTTATTGTATAATATCAAAATGCATAATACTTAAAATGATAAATTAATATATAATAATTAATAAATGTTAAGATATATAATAATTATAATCAATATTATATTTTTAATAATAATAAAAATTTAGTATATTTTTGAAATACAATACTCTTCTATCTAGCTACTATTACTACTATAATCTACTGTGAATTCTTGGTAAAAAAAATGTTTTTACGAACAAAAATACATACTACATGACTTTTCTGAAAATGATTAAACTTCTGTCTCTCTCTCTCTCTCTCTCTCTCTCTATATATATATATATATATATATATATATATATATATATATATATATATATATATATATATATATATATATATATATATATATATATATATATATATATATATTATATATAAATTCTTCAGCATTGTATTCGGTGCGAGACAGCCAGGGAGCTGCTGGTATACGAACCCAAACTTATAATTTGGAGACGAACGCTCTATCCCTTGAGCCATCAAGGCTCCATAAAATATATCAAGCAATTTTAAACAATTTCCTGCAACTTTTTGGCTTTAAACAAATAATTTTACAACAAATTTAGTTAACATGAATAAATTTTTGCTAATCAATTTTCATTTTTATACAGAATTATTTAAACTAGACAAGATTATTTTAATACTTTTAAATTTTAATGAAACATGTTACAACAAAAAATCTAAATATAAATAGCTGTATTCTTTTCTTCAATGTGTTGGAAAAATACTGATTTGAAATTGGATTCGTGTATAAATAATGATATGTGTCTAAGTTTAATAGTATGTGTAAAAGTTTAATAATGTTATGTGTATTGCTGAAATTTTCAGTCATGTTTGTATTCATGATTCTTCCTAGCAAAGTTCAAAATGACGTAGTTGTTTAAACCTTTAAAGTGATTATTTCTTGTAATTTTATTGCAATATGATATATCTCTTATAAAAATCTATTTTTTGTCTCAGTATTAAACATCTTTAATTTTTATTAATTTTCTAAATAAAGATAAAATCAATATATAATTTATCATTATATGTATTTTCATCTGAAAAGATTAAAGGTGAAAAGCAAGCTTTTCTTACATAAATGTAAAATTTAGAAGCTAAATGATTCAAAATTCCATATAACTAAATAACTAAAATCGAAACTTTAAAATTTTTAAAGCATAAAATTATATTTGGAGAATTACATTAAGTTTTTCATACGATGATAATATTGACATTTGATTAAATTACACAAAATGGATTTAATAAACGCATTTAATTCCTAAACCTTTTTCTCTTTCATATTAATTTTGACACAAACATGCTTATCAACATTTTCCGTAGTATATTTATGAAAAATTGTGATATTGAATATAAACTACGTGATTTAGAAAACATGTTTGAATTAATGCACTTTCGTAATCTCTCTCTATCCGTCTAAGAAATCAAGTCTCAGCAATTATTCAATTTCAACTGCGGGGTAGACGTGCTTAAATGCGATTTTTGCATTTTTATTTCTCATAAATCTTATGCAAATACCCGAAAAAGTCATTTTTAATTTAAGATTTAATTTACCAGAATCCTATTAATATTTCTGATTGATTTTAATCATGAATAAATAAAACTCACTTAAGTTAGCTTTATTTGTGAATAAGCAAAATTCAGCAACTCATTGAGATAGGCATTCATGGCGACTGAAGTAAAAATCATTTTTAAATATTTATAAAAATAAATATAATTCATTATATAATTTTAATCAGTCATGGGTATTCCAAAAGAATTAAGAAAGTGATTGTAATATAAGAGAATATTTCATATTAAAATGGATTTTTAAGCATGCTTTTAAATTTTAAAGAACATTTCACACATAAAAGAGAAAATAATTATTAGTGGGACTAAAATACAAGCTAAACCAAAATACATTGCGCCTCTTATTGCCGAATTTAAAGAGATGCATAAATAATTTCCCATAATTCAGAGAGAGATATTAGAGATAAATCAAATAATGCGCTGATAAATAAGCTCCAAATATTTTCTTAAAACCGCTTTCTTTAAATAAATATCTCTAGATTCTCTCAACGTTACAGCATAGTTCTCTATGATAGGTCATAGTAAAAGTACTAATGTCCGCATAACATTCATACAATTCTCTAAAACAATTTTTACAATAATACAAAATACGCGTTTCTCTCTTATAAATTAACAGCTTTAAATATGTTTTGGCGAATATTTACACTTCTACAAATCCTAATACACAATAATTTCAAGGAAAATTTGTTTGATGGGTGAAAAAGTTTGTTGTAAAACGTAGTTTTACACCGTTTATTTAACGCACCTGAATGAACGTTAAAAAATCGTAGATTCCTTTTCCTATTTGACCCTGTGTACGAGAAAATAAGTTGTAAAAAGTAATTGACAAAGACATATGATAGGTAAAGTTGACTTTCCAAATAAAAATAATTTTATCTTAAAATGTTTAATTTTATTTGCTCTTACTTTTAAAATATTAAACTACTTAGGATATCTTAGATGAAATTTAATAAGTTTTAAAATTTATTGTAGTTAGCAATGCATTAAAATTCCGAATTATGAAACTTTCGATACATTAAATCATCAGAATGTTAAAAATGTGTAAAATACGCTCATTAAAACAGTTTCTATTAAAACTATTTACGCTGTCAACAGTAAGCAACGGATCTAAGCAACGGATCAGAAAATGAATTTATATCAAAATTAAATTAAACCCTACGACACTCGAATGAAGATATTTAGCAAATATTAATTGTTTTTGAGCTTCTGATAATACATAAGTTATAAAATGATATTAATTATAAAATTTTATTAAGGATTTTTTTTTACAAAATATAAGAAATATAATTTCAAACAAACGTTAATTTTGCATCTGTATAGTCAAGCAGAAAATTGTCATTAAATTCACTTTGTGATAACTCCAAGAAACTGTTGAACCACTTATAAACATAATTTTTTTTAGAATTTGTTTCACTTCAGAAAAGATGTTTTTAGTGTTATCATTCTTTTACGACGCATTTTTTTAAGCACGTTATTACGGATTCGTTAAACATGGCTCGGAATAAAGAGATAATGTTTCGGAATAAAGAGATAATGTTTCAGAATAAAGAGATAATGTCTCGGAATAAAGAGATAGTGGCTCGGAATGAAAAGGTAATCTTTCCGGTTAAATTTCTACAGTTAGAATTTTCATTTTAAAGTTAAGGTAAAATAAGAAAGAGCAATTTTTATATCTCATCAACAGTGAATCTTGCGTTCAAGATCATTTATTTAACTTTACGTGTTTGAAAACGTTTACAACTATTATATTTGAAAACCCATAAATGGTTTTGAAACCATTAACAAGTAGCATGGTTTAAATATCTTAAAAATGGAAATTAAATTGGACATTAAAGTTAGATAATATGAGGCTTTTCATTAGATAGTAAACATAAGAGTTAGGTTGTGGTTGAATTGTGTTGTGGTCAATCCTGAGGGATTGGAAATACTAGACTTTTATGAGTTTCATCAGCTCTAGGGAATTGCTATTTATGCGTGTATGAGATTTTCGTGTTCCGATAGTCCAGGGCTACTATTTGAGGAGTAAAGTATTCGATAAATTTCTCATATGAAGGAATGGAGGATGTATTTCGGTGACAACATTGAGATTCGAATCGAATCCCTGTTTCGCCGGAAAATAAGATTAGCAGATTAGTCATCTCGGCTACAACAAAGAGCTAAGTGGCTTTATAAATTGTTCACCACTCACGTATTACTATAAATTTGCTTTATTTTAATTTAGATATTAAAAAAACAATTAAATCAGGGAAAAGCAATAAAAATAAAAGATGTGTGTGTTGGCAATTTTAAATTAATTAATGATATTTATCCTAAAAATCAAAATTTATTTAAGACAGAAGACAATTGTGCATATTTTTAGATATTAAACTTTTTAACAATAACATTTTCATTGTATTATACGATAAAAGAAGGGATCTTAAATTTAATGTAATTATTTTTTTAATGTAACACATTTTAATTCCAACCTTTACTTTAAGATTTTTAAGAATATTGTGATTAGTCAAATTCTTAGGTTTAAATTTATTCGTAATAATAAAACAGATTTTCTTTCAGCTATAGGTACTTTCAGGATTACCTTAGAGAATAATAATTTTCCTTTTAATTACTATAACTATGATGTTTTAATTCAAAATATTTCAAAAGCGTTCAAATATTTCGGCCGATATTGAAGCCCACATAAATGGGCTTATGCGGTGAAATTTAGGCTTATATTTGGCAGCACTTAAAAAAAATGTTTTTTGCTCATTGAATATCTCTTTGTTTTATTTTTCAAGATTTTCAAATAGGGGTCAGCACTTGATTTATTTATAATATTTTCTTACTGATTTGGCAATTTATATTTTATTTTGATTTGGTTATTCTAATTGTAACTGTAACAATTTTTATTTAGAACTGGGTGTTTCATTTTTAAGTCTTACTATGTGTACTTTTAAGTTGTGTTTGCTGGTTCATTATTTTTCTGTGCTTTTCAATTTTTATAATGATTTTCTTATTTGTCTATCCATTATGGGGTTTCGGGGTACAGCCAGTTTTGGTTTTTCCACTGATAACAGTATTGCTCCTGTGTGTTGGCCGGCATGTTCCCTGATGAAGTGCTGTCTTGCCAACACGCACATCTTTTATTTTTATTGCTTTTTCCTGCTTTAATTGTTTTTTTGAATATCTAAATTAAAATATAACAAATTTGGTTTTAGCTGCTTTAGGGGCTTTTCCATTTTGATTTAATGTCTTATTTGTTAATTTACCTTTTTGTCCTTTTCTGTGTCATTAAATTTGATTCATTTTCTGACTATAAATTTGTTAGGTAACCACAGTTATGTTAATAATCTCATGATGGGGAAAAAATATAAATTCCTAATCCTTAGCAAATGGATTTGCTTCCAGCTTTCGAAAAACATGTGCTCTATTCTCATTGATTGTACTTGGCGCTGGTACAACTTTTGCTGTTTAACCCTATTAGATTAAAACAATCAATAAACGACTATTACCACAGTTAACATACCTTGACTATACCTTGTTTTCTATGGTTATTAGACACTGACTATAGTAAGAAAGC
Source organism: Parasteatoda lunata (assembly GCA_949128135.1). Lineage (NCBI taxonomy): Eukaryota > Metazoa > Arthropoda > Arachnida > Araneae > Theridiidae > Parasteatoda > Parasteatoda lunata. The sequence continues at coordinate 42,507,461 of OX421975.1, read as the reverse complement.
ATTTACATAAAATGTTGTTTTACCATTAGAAAATTCTTACAGTGTGCCATACTGGTTAAAGAGACATTTATATTGATTTTAATTTGTATATAATTGTTGATTGAAGATAATGATATTAAATTGTGTTTCAGTGTCAGTTGGCTCATTATGAAGTAAAAAAAAATAAGATTAAGAAGCAGTGAGGCAATAAAAAGCTAATTTAGTTTTTAAACACTAATTTATTAGTTTTTAAAATTGTCGTTCATTTAAGTAATATCTAACTGATTTGAAACTTTGCTCTTACCAAACTGTTTAAACCAACAACCAGTTTTACACTGGAAAATGATGATAGGGAATTAGCATATGTATTGATTAGCTATAGAAGACAAGATTCTAGAGAAATAATTCCTGATAATGAAACTGTCTTAATAATGACATAATCTTGATTGCTTTCGTGCGCGCATTTAGCCTTCACAAAAATTAAGCTGAGGAAGAAATAATGTTAATTGCGAGGTAAAAACCATAAAGAATACTGCTTTAGGAAAAATAATAATATAATAGGTTTAGATATAATGAATTATGCCAAGTGAATTCTTCTGAGCTCCTCATGAATATTTATGAATACTTAATCTTAAAGAGCCAAAATGAAAATGTAAACTAATCAAATGTATATAGGATGGCTCAAAATTATGTTCACATATTTTGAAGAGTTGTATAACAAGTCGAGTAAACATTTTGTCATAAATGCGAAGCTTAAACTTAAAACGAATACCGTTGAATTGCAAATTACATATTTTCTTCTCTATTGGCGTTCTTTTAAGGAAATATTTACTTCTGAATATTGTTATTTTTATACATATTAAATTGATGAACAAGTTTTTGAATATATGCAAGCATAAAGCTTGTGAATTTTTTTAATTAACTTGATACAAATGTTAAAATGTAATTATGAAAAAAGACATGCATTATTACTGTCTTTATTTATTACTTTGAAATAAAAACTTATGAAAATTTCGAAGTAAGAGAAAATAAGTATTATGTTTGAATTAAGCAACATTTTTTTAAAATCCTTTGAAAGTATTTGAGCTCAAGTATAACTTTTTAATACTTACCCGATAAGGTTTAAATCGCTATTTTTCCGAAATTTTAATTCAACTGAAATTTATTGCTTTGAAAATTCCTAACTATTCACATTAACAAAACAATCATATCATTTTCATACATAAAAATCGTTCACGAGATTTTTAAGTATTGAATTTAAAGATGATGTAAAGATGATGATGTTGAATTTAAATCATTTCATAATATTCCGTTGATTTCACGACGGCATGTTTTATTCTATAGCATGAAAAATATCCTATGCCAGATTGACGGTTCTAAAAAATCCATCAAAAGAAACGGTTAAGATTTTAAAAAAAAGGTAGTTCTTTCAGAATATTTAAATACAAAGTCATAATAATGTTCCAAAAAATTCCTATATTTAGTTGAAAAATTACATAAATCATTACTAAGAACCAAAAATCACATCTAAATTTGTAAGAAAATGTAGAAAAAGACCCTGGTTTGTGACTTTTTATATGATTGAAAAAAAATTAAAATAATGTTGGAATTATGGTTGAATGTTAATCAATGATATGCAATAAAAATTATAAAAAAAGAATAATTTGGAGAAAAATATTTCAAAACTTATTAAAAATTATTATTAAATAATTTTTATTAGAAAATTCTTCAAATAAATAATTATTATATTAATCCTTGTTTGAAATTGGTTTTTATATTAACGACTATTTTGTTATAACAATGAATTCTTTATTACATTATATGTATATAATTACATGTAAAATTACATGTAACATATAATATACATTACATATAATATACATTGCATGTTACATATAATGTAATGTATAATTACATTATATGTAAAATATTTTTGAATTTCATAATAATAAACTTATTTAATAAATTAAGGCATTATATAATTCTGGTAAAATTATCAGGCTCTAGGGTGATGACATTTCTGGTAAAGGAAACCATAATTCTGGTAATGAAAACCAAAATATTTGGTAATAAAACCATTCATTTGATTATTTCCTCCTTTATTTGATAATGGTTTATCGGCAAGTATAATTTTCGAAATTGTAAATTTTTAGAATTGAAAGAAATTAAAAAGAGACTAGATTATGTGAAGCTTTTCATGCTAAGAAATATTTCGGTTATTTGATATTATTAGTATTAGAGTTAAAAACGAGACAATTTGGAAATAGCAGGACAATGCATAAGCGACATGATATTTCTAAAAAAGAAAATTTCAGTTTTGTTTGGAAAATTTATTCTAGAAAAAATAAGCAATTATCATAAGTTTTATGCAGTGATGCTAAAATAAAATTCTTTTGAAATATTTCAATTTCATTAGGGTAATTTATAATTTTATTTTTTATTACAAAGCTTCAAAACTCCATATCATCCCTTTGCGTAGGCGTACTAATCAAAACTGAAGTTTTATTTTCGAAACTTAAAGGAAGAGGTAAAGCCGCATAATGAAATCCCTTTATGTACTCCCGATATTTCATTTCAAAAATATTTTTTTTTTGTTAAAATGGAACAACATCAATAAGTTGTATAATAGTCTTTTTTGTCATGAGAATATATCAAAGTAGTGAAATGGGAAGTTAAATCAAATTGTTGTAGAATAAAACATTTATTTATGTGTATTTCCTTCGCATAGTGTTTAAAAAAAATTGTATTTCGAAATTTCAATTGACAAAAACTTCTTTCTTTTAATATTAATAAAAGGACTTAATATTAAATATTATAATTAATAGTGTAATATTAACAAACAAACCTAAATACCTCCGGAAACAAAATTTTTAATTTTTAATTTAGAAATTTTTATTTAAACTGATGTGCTTATTATGCACTAAAACATAATATAAATGCAAAAAAAATATAAAAAAATATTTTTAAAAAAAAATGAAGGTCGAAAACTGGTTAAAAAAGACCAAAAACTGACCTATCTTCAAAATCATACAACTTTGATAATATTTATTATTTTTTTATTATTCTTGCTTTATAATATTCATAAATTTCAACTGGACATAAGACATAATATTAATATTTGTAGAATTAAAAAAATATCTGATTCCAAACCAGTAAGTGTGATATGTCAAAACTAGAACTCTCATATAGTGCGGCTTTCTTTTTCAAGGTCTGAATATTAATTCAGTATAGACGTTATATTATATTTTTCTTTCTTTTTTAGCCTTTATTTTTACAGTTCCAAGTAAGGGAGAAGTCTTATTTTTCCTTGCAATATGTACAATTGTTGTTTCAAATTGCATCGTTGAGTTCCTACATAACTTTAAATGATAGTTATTTTTTAATATTTTAATTTTTGTATATTTCCTTCTCATAGTGTTTAAAAAAATTTGTATTTCAAAATTTCTATTGACAAAGACTTCTTTCCTTTAATATTAATAAAAGGACTTGATATTATATAACCAACAAACAAATATAATATTATAATTAATAGTGTAATATTAACAAGCAAACCTAAATACCTCCGGAAACAAAATTTGTAATTTTTAATTTAGAAATTTTTATTTAAACTGATGTGCGTATTATACACTAAAACATAATATAAATGCAAAAAAAATATAAAAAAATATTTAAAAAAAAAATGAAGGTCGAAAACTGGTTAAAAAAGACCAAAAACTGACCTATCTTCAAAATCATAGAACTTTGATAATATTTATTATTTTTTTATTATTCTTGCTTTATAATATTCATAAAATTCAACTGGACATAAGACATAATATTAATATTTGTAGAATTAAAAAAATAGCTGATTCCAAACCAGTAAGGGTGATATGTCAAAACTAGAACTCTCATATAGTGCGGCTTTCTTTTTCAAGGTCTGAATATTAATTCAGTATAGACGTTATATTATATTTTTCTTTCTTTTTTAGCCTTTACTTTCACAGTTCCAAGTAAGGGGAAAGTCTTATTTTTCCTTGCAATATGTACAATTGTTCTTTCAAATTTCATCGTTGAGTTCCTACATAACTTTAAATGATACTTATTTTTTAATATTTCTATTTTTATTTTTGTATATTTCCTTCTCATAGTGTTTAAAAAAATTTGTATTTCAAAATTTCTATTGACAAAGACTTCTTTCCTTTAATATTAATGAAAGGACTTCATATTATGTAACCAACAAACAAATATAATATTATAATTAATAGTGTAATATTAACAAGCAAACCTAAATACCTCCGGAAACAAAATTTGTAATTTTTTAATTTAGAAATTTTTATTTAAACTGATGTGCGTATTATACACTAAAACATTATCTAAATGCAAAAAAATAATTTAAAAAAAATATTTTTAAAAAAAATGAAAATGGAAAACACGTTAAAAAAGACCAAAAACTGACCTATTTTCAAAATCATATAACGTTGATAATATTTTTTTCATTATTCTTGCTTTAATTTCATAAAATTCAACTGAACATTAGACATAATATTAGTATTTGTAGAATTAAAAGATATCTGATTCCAAACCAGTAAGTGTGATATGTCAAAACTAGAACTCTCATATAGTGCGGCTTTCTTTTTCAAGGTCTGAGTATTAATTCAGTATAGACGTTATATTATATTTTTCTTCCTTTTTTAGCCTTTACTTTCACTGCTCCAAGTAAAGGAGAAGTCTTATTTTTCCTTGTAATATGTATAATTGTTCTTTCAAATTGCATCATTGAGTTCTTACATTACCTTAAATGATACTTGTTTTTAAATATTTTTATCTTAGCTGCAAAAATAGGGATCAAAACCCTCTAAGTAATAATTTTTTTTAAATTTCATAGAAATTATTTAGTAATAGGTCTTAGTGATGAGTCTGATAGAATAAAATAAAGAACTTTAAAAACTTACTATAAACAAACTCATTCAAGCTATATGTTTAACATAATATACTCTTGTATTTGCCTAAAATATATTTATTTTTAATATTGTGATAAAACATTATACAATTTTATATATTGCAATGGCATAGAAATTATTTTTCCTCAAATTGGGAAAATTTGTAAAATACTATTAAATGTATACTTTCTTTTAAGTTGCTTTTTGATTTTTTTATTTAAATAGAAACTAATGGTAGATATTTATAAAGAATATCAACTGATATACCGTATTGGTGCAGTAGATTTATTATCGATCTGTGCAGTAAATTTAAGTGAAACTTATTTTATTTGTCTGAGATGTATTAAAACCTCTTTTAACTGTTCATGTATAAATTTATTCTCTGATATTTCAATTGAAATTTCCAGCGCTAAGTTGCATCAACATAATTATTCACATCAAGCCACATCTAAGGATAAGGTGTTTAAAACAAACTCTTAATCTATACAGGTGTAGCTGGTGCAAGCTAAGATATAATTAACAAATTTAATTAACAGATATATTCAAATTTAATTTAATAAACAATAGAGTTATGTAGTTTTTTTTTTCTCCGTTGTAGGTTACGATGCAATATATTTGTATGTCCGAGCAAGAAAATTATTACGATTTAACATTTATTATATAGGGAATCAGACATACATTTGTGGTAAATAAATTACTAATGTGGGTATAGTTTAGAAGGCCATAGAGAAAAGAGGGCCAGTTTAAATTTCCTCGATATTTTTTTAATGTATTGCGGAAGATTCAGTTTCGCTGGAAGCACTTCAACTTATTTATCAATTTAAACAAAGTATTTGTATTTCGTGACAGCAAAACCAAGGCTGTAAATGCAATGTATGTAAGGCAATGTATGTAAAAATTTTATATTTATTTTATTTGGGAGCCAAATATTTTTCGTGTAGTAAGTATTATGTTATTTTTTAATGCACAGGTTACCCTTTTGTCAAATTAGTTTGACCTATAAAGCACGTTTATAGTCCAATCTCTGAATACAATACCACAACTAAAAACTATAGGGAGTGCAAGATACATGAATTGAATTCATGAAACATGTACTAAGTTTGAAAATCTTTGCAAAAACATAGAAGTTTTCTTCAAAAGTGATTTATTAAATATTTGATTTATATTTCATTTATTAAATTCTTCTTATTAATTTTCCTAAATAAAATTTATTTCTTACAGAAGTGTTGCATGGTTAACTGTATGAAGCGTGTTATTTTCTATATTTTAATTTTGATTTTCATTTACTGCATCCCCTTGACATTAAGGAGGGATAGACTCCTGTAAGTTTAATTTCAAACAATTTTTTGTTCTCAATATTTCATTATTTTTTGCTCAAAACATGTTGGATACTTTGAAAATTTAAAATAATTATAAACATTACTTGCAACTTTATTCTTAGAGCTTTTGTTTCAATTGGAAAAGACTACGTCCATCTAAGACTTCCCCTACTTTAAACATGATAAAAGACACATTTGATAAATTGCTGTGATAACCATGTAGCTATAGCCTATATTCTTCCGAAAACATATATTTCTTGCTAAGATTTTTGTAAAAAACATTCTTTTAAACTTGAGAGAAATGTTATACATTTTTAATAAAAATAGGACAAATGTATTGTTAAAAATATATTTAATTTAACTTGACTCATTCGAGCAAAAATGTTTTTAAAATGTCACGAAAAATGTCCTCTTTCAAATGAAAGAAAGTTAAATACCAAGTCGATTTTTTTCCCGAATAGTTTCTATTATATCTCAAAATAAATGCATTCTTTCCAACATATAAATGTAAATTTAAATTCAAATACAGTAAAGTAAAATACTATGCATGGAAGATTTTATTATTTTTTCTACACTCAATTGAGACAAAATGGAACGAAGTCAATCATCCTTAAACCATGTGGTTTTAAATGCCTGATGGAAAAGATATGTTGTTTTAAATATTTGTGTCCTCTGGGTAAAATTTCTGAAAGAAATTTATGGGCAAATTATACATATTTTACTACATTCAGGTTTTGATACCAGTTCTATATGAAAATAAAACAAAACAAAACAAACAAATGACTGTTAATGTCAAATTGAGATAAAAGCTAAGTTGATGATGCAAATGAAGTTTGTTTTAGAGACATTCCGCTTGGGGCTGACATTCTTTTGAGATACATTATTTAAATAAGGTAATGTCTGTAAATGTCTATTTAACCCAAAATGGTAAAATAGCATTTTTGTTTTAGGCGTGTATCTTTACTTATCTAAGTGCATTAATTCAGTTTATTTTATTTTCCGAACTGATTATATTTCTGTTTTTAAGTTGGCGGTTAAATGTCAGATCATTTTAAAACAAAGCACACCTTTATAATAGTGTAAACTTTCAGTTACAATTAGAAAAAAATATTTTTAAAGAAAAAGTCTTATATTTATAAAGACAATTGTAAAAAGCAATCAGCATACTATGCACTCAAAAAGCTGAATTTCATTATAAAAACTGTTTTTTTATAATTAATTGTTGATTTAAATCATGAGTTGACGCTTTACTTATAAAAGCAGTTTTAATATAAGCAATGGGACAAAATTAATTAACGAATTTTTAGATGGTATTTGTAAAAAGTTCTTTAGCCAACCTAATCAAATTTTTAAAAACATTCACTATTTGAATAAAATAATCATAAAACTTTCGTATTGATGACACTACATTAGTGAAAAATATTGCTCGCGATAGATATAGGAATAAAATTTCGAGTTAACAAAATATTTATTTGCTTCAAATTACTTTTGCAATTTTAGTCCCTCTATTTACGTAGTACAGCCTATTTCTAACTTTATGTGCCATCAAATTTATCTAAATTGTTATTTACAATATGTATGTAATTTTCTATCAGTTAAAAGTACAAAGACACAGAAGCTTATTAACACTAGATTGCCTAAGGAAGTCATTTTGACTGCTTTTTAATTTCAGTTAGAAAAACAGTGATGTATATAATGGCACAATTTCTTAGAATTTTGTTGCTTTTTGTACAACATATAAATTTTTTAATGTTACCATTTACTAATAGCTTGTTATATAACAGTAAATAATATAAAAAAAAATTACAAATTAATTTTAAACAAATTTCTTAGGCATTCACCATTTTGACTGATTTTGGGCTATATACTAATTTTCAGTCTTTCTAGTGTTAAGTAAAGTTGAGTCTATACAAAAGTCTAAATTTAAGATAAAGAGCATATTAGCATGAATCCAATATAAGAAAACTCAGTTTCAAAAAAAGTGTCGAAATTTATTAAAAATAAATGTACTGATAGTACTGATAGAAGTAAATAGAAGTTTTTTTTTTAAATAGAAGCAAATTGTCAATTGTAACGAAAGAAAAATTATTGAAATTTAAAGTAAATGCCACATTACCACAATATTTTATTGTAACACTTATTGATTCTAAATATATAAATTTTGCTGATTTTTAGTGTGTCTCAAGAAATTGTTAACTAAAATCAAACAAAAATTGATGCATGTTGTAACCCTAAATTTCCAAACACGATTTTATCTCTTTTAACTGAAACAATTATAAAAATCAAAAAACTGTGTTTAGTTTCTTATTGCACAAAAATGAAACTATGTTTCATTATAATTATAAAAAATATTACGGGCAGTAAAAATATAAAACAATGACATTATCTGACAGATTAATAATATTCTATTCTGAAGGAGCTCTTGAAATTATTTTCTATTGAAGTTCCTTTCTCAAATAAAAAAGAAGTACTTCGGCTTTGCTTTCCTCGTGTGAAAGTAACAGCTTCTCCTTAGAAAAAGTTACGAGGAAATATTCATATGTAAAAGGGTAAGAAGTGTACGAAGCATTTTCAACTTTTTTAAATAAAAGCATGTAAGTAGTATATGCCGTAAATAATTTTATTATAATATTAAAGTAACAGAGTAACAAAAGAAATAATAACTATATATATATATATATATATATATATATATATATATATATATATATATATATATATATATATATATATATATATGCATGAAACCGATAAAGGACATTAAAGCTGAAATAATACAATCAACATCTAAATACTATACAAAAGAGAATTATCCACAATAGAAAGATCAAAAAAAGGGTAAAATTGAAATACTACTGATATGGTAGCGTCATCACGGAGAATTACCATGTCGTCAGTGCGGGAGCGGTTTCTGCGGTTATCGGTAAAATACATCAGACAACCAAATCCCCGACTGTCCCAAGAAAGGTAGATAAGCAAGAAACTAAGAGCAAGTCTACGGATTATGTACTGAGATCCCGAAAATTGAAGTAGAAGTACATATATTTAACAGAAAGGAAACTTGATAGTACAGATAAGAGTCAAGTGCCGCGAGTTTAAATATTAAATTTGTTTAAATGTTAAAGTTAAAATAAAGAATTTACGAATGAAATATTTAAAGTTATTGCTGAGATAAAAAAAAAATTCATACAACTTAAACAAAATCAATTAGAAATACAGACAGGTACTCAATTTTATTTCAGTGTGATCCAACCGAAACTTTAATGCTACCGTGGATCTACCAGAGCATAAAGCCAAACATTGCCACTAAACGAAAAGAAATCTTCTGCAAAATTAAGTTTCTGTCGATAAATTTAATTGGTTTATCAATATTCAAGGGAAATTTACGTAGAAATTTACAATTGTTTAAAATAAACATATCATTATTATAATTAATTGATTGTTTTAAGATAAAACTACGTTTCAGCGGGTATTTATAGAAATATCAGAATTAAAAGGAATAATTTGTTGACAGGGAATATAAAGTAATTTCTTTCATCAAAAAAAAAATTTTAGTTTCAATGTTATACGAGTTTAATATAATAGATAAATCAAGGAAATCTGAAAACAAATTGAACTAATTAATTTTTATCATATTCTGTAAAATTTGTGTTTAAAATGAATAAAATCTGTATTATCAAATATAAAGTAATTATTAAATGTGAATATAAAAAATGAAAAATAATCTACATAATTATTATTATTATATACTTATATATATATATATATATATATATATATATATATATATATATATATATATATATATATATACCACCTTATTTTCTTTTTTAATTTTTATATTGCAGCTCCTTTTGTTGTTACATCACATTATATAAAGATTTGTCTAGACGTTACATATACAATTTAGAATTTAATTCACTCAAAAATAAGTGAATTTGAATCAGAAAATTTTTTGATAAAAATGATAAATTAAAAATTTTATGTCTAGACACCAGTTCTAAAATATTTCAGTTCCATGACAATTTTTTTCAGTTACATACAATTTTAACAGATATTGTGTTTGACAGTTTAAAATGTTGTGGTGTAAAAAAATTAAAAAAATGCACAAATTGTTTTACCTGTTCAATAATTTAGTTAGTTATGTTTGTCATTGTTAGTAAAAATAATTATGAGATGTTTTTATTTATATAATAATTGAGGGGAAATGTTACCTCTAAATCATAAACTTGTTCAGAGCATATGTTTGTTAAATTATTCAATATTCTCTAACGTACCTTATTATCTACAAGAAAAGTTTAATGAGGAATGTTCAGATTTTAGTAATTTGTACAGTATTTTTCCTTTTTATGAACAAAGTAAATAGTCTTAAAATAATTTCGTACTTATTTTATTTTGATTTTCTTCGTCGCATTAGTTTTTTTGTGGCATAGTCTTCTCAAAGTCAGAGAGCGGTAACAAAATCTTATATTTAATTTGTCATAACTTCTCTTCTATATAAGCGTTTAATTTTTAAAATGGAGAATCATACAATGATAATGTGATAAATTTAAATTCAAAAATACAATAATAATGCAAAATAAATAGTTACTTTTTGTTTTAAAGAGTTTAATTGAATTTATTAAATAAAATATACAGTTACTATTCCAACGCAAAAAATGCAGCTTTTTGGTACAATAACTTAGGAAGAGAACTTACTAAAAAAGTTCTTTTTCGAATGCAATCCTCTGAATTTTATAGCAAATTATGGTAAATTATCGTATAGTATAGTAATGAAATTTCTGGTTAAAAAAAGAAAACATAATTCTGGTTTATAAAACAAAATATGCGGTATTTAAATAATTTATTTCAAAAGTTTTCCGTTCAAATGATTATAGTTTATCGGATATTCTTATTTTAAGAAATACAGTTCTTATTATCACATTTAAAAAAATATATAATATAAGATAATACATATATTTGGTTTTCATACCATACTCTGAGGTATTATGATAAAATCAGTAATTTTTACCTTTTTCACCATATTTTATAGCACCATATTTAATTATTCTTTTTTCCAAAATAATTACCAAAGCATTTAGATAAAAATAACGCTTTATAGTGTTTCTATAGAGCCTGAAATATGATAAATTTTACTATATTTTGACAGTTTTGACGTATTTTTTTTAGTGAAAAATTAATATTTTGCCATTGAATGTAGGTATTATACAATATAAGAGAAGTTACACCATTGCTTCAAGCTCTAAAGGTACATATGGTCATTATTTAATAGTTTAAGCAAATAAATATTTTGTAGAACTGTATTATCCCTTCAAAAATATTTTAATGCTAAAAAAGAATGTAATGGTTATCAATAAGCAATATAAATAAATGGATATCAAAGCGTATAAACTACTAAAAATCATTGTTTTTAACAACAAAAATACTATACATTTGGAGTTTTCTACTTTATTGTTATATTGATTATAATTATGAACTAAATATATTCTAATATATATACGAATTTGTGTATGTTTCATAATTAGACGTATCGCTTGCAAATATCTCCCGGCGTAAATAATGAATGTTTGCTTTACGATTAGATGATTGGTTGTTTATATGAAAATTCAGAACTTTAAATACGTGAAATAAAAATTGCAATTTGAAGTAACATTAATTAGACACATAACTATAATTTTTTATAATAGTTTTATTTAATTAAACAATGCTACTTAATTATTTTTTTATATTACAACTGATGATATAGAAATTTATGTAGATTTATTTTGTATATACTTAGTTTTAATTAAAGAATGAAATCGAAAAATTCAAAATCTTCATTTATTCAAATGCATCCTGTCTTTGTTTTCTGAGGGTGTCATGAGTAAATTGACACAACCTATGAATCATGAGGAACTTAGAGGATTTTAACTTTTGTCTGAATGGATTTTCTGTTAGAAATATACTTCAATTTTCTTAAATATTAAATAAAAGTGATTGATTTTCGAAGAATGCTCATTACATTTGAATATTACTATTATTATAATGAAAAAGGTGCATAAAAGAGGCGGTGCATAAAAGAGGCGGTGAATAAGTGAGAGGTCACTGTATATGTATTTGGACAGAGGTAGAAAAAAAAGACAGTGTCAAATTTTATAGAAATATTAATAATTAATATTGGATTCATCAAAAGAGATGGAAGATCTGTATTGCAGGACACAGAAAATCCAATTTCATAATTTTTAAGTAATTAAGACTCAATAAAAGTTAGATGCTGGGAATTTTCCCTTCCCGACTCTCAGGCACCGTTGAATGCGTAAGTTGATAACTCTTTCAAGGTATAAAGTCTCGACGTCAATATTTATTCTTTCATTCGGCCATCGTAAATGAAAAAGTACTAATTTTCATAAAATTTCGCGACAGTTTCACCCCCTCACCAATTACAAGGGCATCTAAAACACAAGACAGAAAACTATTAAAATATGAAAAAGGTTTGCTTTTTTTGGCTGACCACAGTCAGCTGAATTTTCCTAAGTCCATTGCATTTGCAGCAGATTTCATAAGTCCAAGTTTATATTCTAATATTCAAATCCTATAAACAGTTCCAAATCGATTACAGAGATGTGATTCCGATGTTGACCTCCATGTTTTCCAGGCATTTAATCAAAATCCACAGTTTGATCTACGTTTTGTACAGTTAAAATAGTTATTCACAAAATGAATAGTATCTTTGTGCGTGCATTACCTTAGGTCAGTGTTTCCCAAACTTATGATTTTTCTGCACCCTTTCTAAATTTTTCGTAACGCTGTGTACCACTAATAAAAAAATGAATGTATTTTTTACTATCACAAAATTTCACAAAAGTTGAAAATCACAACTGGCTGTTAACACCACTAATTATTAATTGCTAACTCTGCAAAAAATAGCCAATAGAAAAATACGTAATCGTAAATTTTAATGGCTAGCTTTGTTTTTAAATAAAATCTATTGAAATTTTCGTGTGTTGCGAGATATTTCGCATAAGAACGCGTACCCCCACTAAACTGTTCCCGTACCCCTGGGGGTACGCGTACCACACGTTAGGAAACACTGCCTTAGATATCCCTATCATATAAGTGTCATCATCTATTTAAGAAAACATATTATTTCGTACCACAAAATCATTAATTCTGTTATTTTCCAAAAGATATTTGATATAATTGCAACCTTTGTTTATGCTTTGTTCATGTGCCACAGGGGTAGTATGATACTTATTAAATTGATCAACATATGGGTATTACCTTTACGTTACCTATTTTACCATTTCGATAGAACCTTTTTATACTTATTATGTTCACCACTATTGTTATTATTGACAAATAATTTTTGTTTGCGTCGGTTATTTACTTTTGCAGTTATTCTCTGATACCTTTAGTTTACTTTAAAAATTCAAATTTGCATAATTATTACTCAATAAAAAATCATCATTATGCTATAAATTCTTCTTAGAATTATTATACACATTTTTATCATTAAAATATAAAGTCGAAGAATGTTTTCACTTTCGAAAGTTTAGAGATGTTTAGAGAAATACAACACTCTTTTTTTAATTGACCTAATTTCTCAAATTACTCGTGAATTTGTAGTGGTGTTTCGGATTCATATATCAGATCTTTATTTAACGCATACTTTACTTTTAGATTCGGAAATTTCTGATTTATTGTATAGGAGCTTCAATATTTTCGCCTCTCTTTTAACACCAAAACAATTAATTGAGTTCATATTCGCAAATTGCTCTTCCTCCTTTTTAATCTAATTTGCTCTGTACTTTCACTATCGGGTTTCGATTTCAGAACTGAAATTTCTGCTGCTCTGGGTCACATAAAACCTTTATTTTTCAATTATCCTCGAATATATTCACAAATTCTAATTCCTGACTCAATGGACTTTTTCTTATGCCTTCTGCAAGCAATAATGAGAAAAATTTGCTAGTTCGTGCTAGGTGTCGTATTTATTTCTTCCTTTTGAATTTCGCAGGAAATGCTAATATTTTTTTTTTAATGGGCTTCTCTAAAGATTTTAGTTATTTCATCTCTTTCGACCGTTTCGGACCATAGTGATTAATTTCATTAGCTTTCACTTAGCTTTAAGTTCCTCATTTATGTTTTTCCGTAGAAAAATCTCTAAAAATATATTGGGATGAAGAAAAAAATAGATTGAAATTTTCAGGCTCAGTTTGGATTGGAAGGGCTATAGTTTTAATGTTATGGATTAAATGATTTTCAATGCTTGTTTCTGAACTATTATTTATTGTTTTTGGAGGGTAAAGTTTAGCCCCTTTCTAGCTATCCATATGATTTTTGTCTTTCTCGGCAAAACCGTAACGGACAGTTATCGTAACAGTTTACTCCAAAACAACACTCTCTTAAATGTTAAAAATGTTATTATTTATTTTTTAATATCTACTGTTCCTTTACGAGAGTAGAATAATAAATTAATTCTTGCTATTCAAATGCGCATTCATATCCCTTTCATGGAGTACCAAACGGAAGCATATCTTTATGAATAAGTTTTTCCAAAATCACGTATGCGAGTCTCCATGGTTTACAGTGATTTTTGGGACAAAAATAGAAAAAAAAAAGACAATTGTATAAACACAACAATTAACAAATTTAATTGAAAATGGGACAAGAATTAATATTAGAGTCATCAAAAGCTGGCAGCTGCCTACACGCAACATTTATATTAGATATTTTTAATCTCAATATTTTTAGAATAAACTATTTTATTAGTAATATGAAGAAAAATGAAAGTTAGAAACCGGGAATTTTCCCTTAGTACTTTATATACAAAAAATATATCTTGATTTCAGTAAAATCTAAAATTTTTTAAATTGTCTTTGTTTGTTTTTTTTAAAAAAAAAAAAACTTTTCGATGAAAGTGGTCATTTAAGTCTCAATTAAAGAAATATTTTCTTTTCAAGTTTGCATTTTTTCTGCTATGTAATTCTGACCTAATGAAACAATAATATTTATTTACTGTACAGCATGCTTTCATATATTACGTTAAAAATCAAAAGTTTTTTAAAACAGAATGCTTTTGATTTTTACACTAACTTTGATTGAATGTCCACTACTGCAATTTTAGCTTTTTTTAATCAATTTTTAACCAATTTAATTCCCTTGAATGCCGTTAAAATATTATATTTAATTCATTCATTTTTTCTTTAAATGCTTAAATTCAAATTTCAGTGACAAATGTAGTGTTCTCAAAATCTTTCAGCTTCCTAAGTACAAAAATATTAAAATGTTTAAGAACGTAGAAGAAAACAAAATTTCGTTGGCTGTTTATATATCACATTACGGTTAAAATCTGTTATTTTTTCTAATATGTTATCTTACTATGAATGCACAAATAGTATGTGATTTACTTCCAACGTTTGATTATTATACGATTGGCTTAATTTTCTTAAATATCATGTGTTTAGAGATTAATCTTTAAATTGATTAATTAATAACTTTTAAACATGTGAAAAAAGTAAAAAGTAAAAATTATTTAAATATGAATATTGTTCAAGCTTATTAGTGACTTATGTCTAGTAAATAATTTGCGAAATATTACTACATTATTATGATTTAGTTTAATTATACTCAATATTGAAATTAAGGAATTCATAACGAAGAATAAATATGTCCTTAAAATTAGCAATTTTATGCTAATATTGATTTATTCATGCACTCAAAATTTAAATTGCTAATATTGATGCACTCAAAATTTAAGCAAGGCAAAATAAACACATGTATTTTTTTAATGCAATACTATTTTTCTGACTTTTTAATCTGAAATTTAAAAACTTACCTTTAATTTATACGCCATTATTTTTTATCACAACAGGAACTCTTCAAAATGACGTATGTCTGTAAACAAAATTAATTATTTTGATTTTTAAATTGATTCCTCTGAAATGCATTTTCACATAGCATTGGCTATTAGTAGGGAAAATTTAAGCTGAATTTCATTAAGATTTATCTGATTTTAAAAAAAAAATTATTTTAAGTTTTTTTATACGTTTTTGGTTGGTTTATTTTTCATTAAAAAAATCTCTTCCCTTTAATTTTTATACAAAATTATTTTTTTAAACAACTGTCTTTTTTAGTAACGTTGGATTTCTGCCCCTGTATTTTATTTTATTTTATAACCGTCGTTGAACTGCGGACCCGATTTTGAGTTTACGACTATTAATGTTCAACTCCATAGCCTTGGAATTTAAAACCCAATACAGAAAACAAGGGAACTCCTGGATCAAATATCAGGAAAAATTTGACTTCCTAGAGAACTTCGAAAACGTTCTCGGAACAAAATAATAGCTCGAACGGGTAAAAAGAACAGAAGACTATCGAAGTCTGGACAGTTAAATTAGATTCATTTAAAGAAGGTGGATGTGTAAAACACTAAAGCTTAATTGCTTTTGGGAAGAAACTGTAAAGTATTAAACGATTGCTCAGATAAAATACGTATAGTCAGAACTATTGGAATAGCTTAAGGGATGGCATACATATGTGGTAATGATAAATATAATTTTGAAAACCAGAATTTCCGATTAACCATTACAATATGAAGCGAAAAATTACCAATTTAATGGTTAAAAAACCGCATATTTTGGTGTTATTAATCATCAAAATTATGTTTTTTTTTTTATATTTGAAGCATTTAAATTTTAATAATGTTTGTAATTCTCCATTGTAACATCATTGTAAATAATAGAAATGTTACTTGTAAAAATATAAGAATTGTCTGTTATAAAGGTTTTTACCTGCTGTCAAATCATATAATCAGATAATTATCAGATCATATAATCAGATCACTTCAAATAATCAGAGTAAATTATTCAGATTTATGTAAATAAATGCGAAAAAATATACATTTTTGTTATTTAAATTAAAAAGTGTTCAGTTTTATTAATAGAAAAAAAATATTATCAAATTATAATAATAAGTTGATAACAAATAAGAATTGATAAACAAATATATCAATATACACACAACTATCACGTAATAAGCTTTATTTGTTTTGCCTTTATAATTAAAAGGCAAATCCATCAGTGAGACATTTATTGATTTCATAAACATTATTTCAATTTAATTTACTCTTGATAATAACTAACGAGTAAAATAAACAAATATTAAATTAATTTCTGTTAGAAAATCTTATTAAAGTTATATTTTAATTTTTAAAATATCGGAAAAAATTTGAGTACGCATCATTTAGATTAACAAATTTATAATTTAGTGGGAAAAAATCCTCTTTTTTCTCTTCTTCCATGTTTTAAAATAAAATAAAAAAATTCTTCAATTTTTTTAGCGTAACTTTATCCGGAGGGAATAAATCAAATTAACTGAAATCTTTTTATCTGCTTTTATCTTTCACAAACAAGGAACTAATAACCAGAGTTTAAGCAAATTAATGTAATATCAATATTTAATATATTCATTTATCTGTGTAATGTTTTCTTTTATCATATTTTGAAAAAATAAATTTGAAACTAGTTCAATCCAAAGCTAAATATTTTTTATTTAGATTTTTTACACCAAAAGAAATTAATAATTTATCAAATTAAAATGGTACAAGACTTATAAAAAATCTCTTTTTAAGGTGACAGTTAAGAATGCTGATGTGTTGTTCGGAGTTATTATATTTCTTTTTATTCCCTGATTTTAATTATTTTAGTAAGTTTCCATCAATTCTATCGCCTATGAAGTGAAATATTGAAATCCCAATTATGACTACTTTTTATCTAGCTAGATTACTTACAATAAATATTACTTTGGCAATAAATGATTGCACTACTCTCCCTTTCCGGCACAAAAAATCGCCTAAGAACATATTGTTCTATTTTAGTCTCAAATTTTACTAAGTTTACATTTACTTTCATTACTTGCATGTAAATTAATTAATCAGTTTTAGTCAATTTTTGATGTATTCTTATTATCTGTCCTGAAAACTATGATTGATTGCGTTTTTATTGCTGTTGCATTTGTTACAGCATGCTCAATCCTGACAACATGACTACTATCATGCTATTCGTCACAAAATTCTGGAGCCCTCATCTACAAGATCCTTTGCCTAACAACTAGCTGATAGGAAATTGTTTTTCTTTTTATTATTATGACCAGGTACTTTAGGCAGAAAAATCTACAAAATAGATTTATTATGGAAAAAAATGCAAACTTTAATTTTCAGAATATTCTTTAAGAGTTTATCTCTTGGACCTATTTCCAAGAGGTCATGAATTTGCCTGGCGAAGACTCCCCGTGCAGTAAATGGTGACTGCTGCACATTAAATATGCCGGGTCACAGAGTCCTCCATGTTCGAATAATAAATCACCTCTTAGGATATGAATTGGAGATTGATCGTTTTCTGGTTCAGGTCAAAATTACTATGTGTGGAAAAATAAAATGAATGTATCTATGGATCCTCCCTATAAATGGGTTGTGACATGTGTGCGGCTGAAGTCATATTTTAGGCCAAAGATGGCGCCACTGAAAAACAAGAGGTGGACCTTCTGCCTTAAATTAGCTTGGTTTCACCAAGCAGTCTCTCTAGAGCAACGATGGCTCAGGGAATAGAGCGTTCGCCTTCCAATGAGGTGAACCGGGTTCGATCCCTGCGATGGTTGGTTGAAACGAATTCCACATCTGGCTTGCACCAATCACAGTGCTGACGTGAAATATCCCCAGTTTCAGACTGATCATGGGTTAGAGTTCTCTTGCCGTTAGGCTAACTGGGGGAGGTTTTCGTGGTCTTCCTCTCCATGTAATGCAAATGGGGGTTAGTTCCATCAGAAAGTTCTCCACGAAGGCAAATTTCTCCTAATACTTGATCCAGGAGTTTCCTTGTCTTCTGTATTAGGTTAAAATTACAAGGCTATGGAGTTGAACATTAGTAGTCGTAAACCCAAAAAATTGGGTGGGCTGTTCAACGACGGTCATAAAAAAACGCTGGTTTGCTAGTATTAGCAAGTGACTTTAGAAACAACAACAACAAATCCCGCTTTATAGTAGTAGAGAAATGAAATTATTCCTCTACATGATTGACTTTCCTTATTTTGTTTCTTTTTTACAACCTCTTAGCCTTGAAGATGATTAATTCTTACCTTATACATTCGATATCATACAATAATTATTAGAAGATTTTGAAAATAGATTTAAAAAAGTTGCTGCGTTTCTTTTTTTTAAGCATTTATATATCTTAACATTTTGTTGGTACGGCAGAGCTAAAGCAAGCTGTTAAGAACTGTTAAATGCGTATTCTGTTTAATCCCAATTACAAATTAATAACATGGATACGCTATTGATAGATAGAGAAGAGTGCCAACACAAAATGAATATCGACAATTCGTTATTATTATATGTTAAAATGAATTACGTGATTTTGCAACATTTGGGGGATTTAATAAAAAAATATTTTTATTAATTTTAGTTTACAATTATTGTTGTCTAATTGCACGAGGTCGATAAGAAAGTGAGTATTTTTTGCTATTTTAAAATTATAAAATATATTTATTTTAATTATATAAATTATATTGGAAGAAATTTAACTTCCATACCATGCTTGTCCATTGTAAATGTTTGTTTTTATTTTGTGAATGAAGTTTAGATGATATTTCACTAGGTTAGAGTTTTTAACTTTCGGGATTATGCAAATTCTCTTATTTTCATTCATGAAACTTTTCACGGGCGCATGCGCAATCACTTCAAATCTTACTTGCAAGAGCATACGGCAAGTAACGTAAAAGTTTTGACACAATATCTTAAATCAAAGTTAAAATAAAGTTTAAAAAATTACATTACCTAATTATTTTAATTAAAAATACAGCGGTTAAATATTGTTTGATCTTATTTTTTTTTTTGTCTTCAATTATAAAACCTTTGTCTGTGTTGAATATTAAGTTACATACAAAAAAAAAGAAATTTTCTATGCAAAAATTTATCTCAATAAGGATGTATAAATTAATTTTTTAACAAAATTTGGGTAATTTATAGTTATTTGGATAATTTATTTTATTTTAGTTATATTAAAAAAAATATTTAAGATATAAACATTTAATAAGATGCTCATCAAAGCTTATATATATTGCAATTTCAAAGAAAATATGATACATTCTTTACCAGAAGTTGGAGAAAGGTTTTTAAAAAAATCTGATTGATGGCGTGTTGTTCAAAACTTGCTGCAAACACATTATTAAAAATACAATGTATAGAAAAAAAGTATTACTACTCCCTTGCTTATTTTTTATATGAAGAAATTTTTGTAGTTGGCCATTTTTTGGTTTTTGAAAGAAAAACAAAATTCGGCAATGTTTCAGCACAGTTGCTATTTCCCAAGAGTAATTTAGTTTTCTGTTTCCTCATTCTTGAAAATGTTTATAATAATAACTTACTACATTCTTCAGCTTGTCATTCAGCATTAACTTTTGCATTTATATAACCCCCCTACAAGCTCAGTATTCCTCTAAGTTTGTAATGAAAATTCTTTGTTCCTTCTTTTCTTTTCTTTTTTTTTTTTTTTTTTTTGATAAATTATAAATCTACACAAAAATTCTTGATTAAGAAAACTATATTTTTTTTCATTTTTTAATTAATGTATGCATTATTTTTATGTATTTTAATAGTATTTCAGTGTTAAATTCTATTTTTATGCCTGGATAGCCTAGTCGGTAGGGCGCTGGGCCCATGTCCGAGAGTTCGGGGGTTCGAACTCCGCCGACCTCCGTAGTAAAGTGACTGATGCACGTTAAATCTGTCGAGTCGCAAAAGTCCTCCATGTTCCCATAACTAATCAATACCTCTGGGGGTAGTGGATTGGAGATCGATCGTTCTCTGATTCAGGTCAAAATTACGATGTGTGGATGAATGAATGGGTCCGCCCTATAAACGGGTGCGACGCATGTGTGACGTGTGTGTGTCTGAAGTCGGATTCTTGGCCAAAGGATGGCGCCACTGAAATAATAAGAAACGCACACTCTGTCTTAAATCTGCTCGGTATACCCAAGCAGCCTCGCCCGTGTGGCAAGAGGCATCAGACACAACACACAAATTCTATTTTAAGTTCGTAAAATTGGCATAGAGATCCTAGTATGCTCTTAATTTGTTTAAATTCAACTAACTTTATTAATCACTGAGAAAAAAAAGCATAGTAAAAACCATGAGAATTCTATAAAATATGACGTGTTTCTGGCTCTATGTAAGCACCAAAAAGCTCTAGAGTTTTTACCGAAGCACTTAGGTATTGATTTTTGTAAAATAGTATAACAATAGAATTTTGATTTATAAGAAATGATTAAATTTGATAAATAATGTAAAATTTGATATTTTTATCATAATACCTCAGAGCATTGTTTGAATATCATTCACTTTGTAAAATTATTTCTCTGTTTGTATTTTTTACTAAATGACTGATAAATAAAGCTATAAATTTGAAACCAGATTTCCGTTAAACCGTAACCATATTAACAGAAAAATTATCGAAGGAATTTTTTTAAAATCGAACATTTTTTTACCACCGAAATTGTGTTTTGCTATTATTATAAAGAATGACAAACCATTGTCAGAAACAGACATGTCATTACCATGCAGAACTGTAATTTTACCAGAATTCTTTTCTTTATGATACTTTCACTGATACTATTTATTAAAATTTCATGATTTGTGAAAGATAATATCTCAAATTAGAAAAAAACAATCTTGTTATATAATTTTCCTCGTTTGTTTGTTCAATTTATATATAGCTTGTTCAAACTTTGGATTACTTTTTTCAGGAAACCGAAATTGAAAATTTGTCTGTATAAATCCTGTTTCCTGTTTAAATTGACAAAATTAATATTATTATTATTTTTGAGTTTTGAGATTACAATTTTTGATTTTAAAAGCTTTGAGAAACTCGATATATTTTTCTGCACGTCAATATAGTCAAACAGCATCTTAATTTTTTATTATTTTTAATAAATTATTACCTATTTTGAGTAACTAAACCTGACAAATTTATTTATATGAAGTTTATTTCAAAATTTAAAAAATTCTGTGCTCAAGATCGTTGCAAAATACAAATTTGGGAGAGAAAATCTTGTTAAGATGCATCTAAACATAAATCATTAGAGTGCGAGGCAACTAAAATTCTGTCTTAATATTTTGTATAAATATATGAATAGAAAATATCAACATGTGATTTAAAATTGCTAAGAAATATTGTAGAAATATTTAAATGAATCTTATGAATCATTAAAATCAAATAAGAAGCAACGGAAACCTGAAATCAAGTGTTGTACTTCATAACTCTAGTTTACATGAATCAATTTTTATCTAGGAGTAAATTGCGTAAGCAATGTTCACTAATATACCCCTAAATTATTTTGCTCACAAAATATTGCACTTAATTTCAAATCATTTCATTTTAAGTAAAACTAAATTTAAGTCTTATTTATGAGATTTAAAAAAATGATTTTTTGGAAATAAGTAATTTTGTAAATTCAAACTTTATTATTCCAGTGATATTAAAAATAATAATAAGTGCTTCAGCAAATAAGGTCATATGGAACGTTAGAGTATTTTTAATTTCTCTTAAGAGTTTTGTTTATTTTTCTTTGCGATAATTTATAAAAATATAGTTTATTTCTGAAAGCAACTTCAAGTTTTTAATTACTTGGACAAAATCTCAAAGCAAATTTATTTATAGACAAACTTTACTAGTCTAAAAATTCCTAAATCTCATAATTCCCTAAGACAGTGATATTTTAAAGTCATATTTCTATTGTAATTTGTCTAAATGTTCATCTTTGTAGATCTTTTCGTCGCTAACCTTGACATATTTGAATCAAATTTCACAAAGTTGAAAACGGATTAGATAAATACGTTATTAAAAAGGCTTAACTAAAGATTGCAACTGTTCCTACAAAATAATATAATTTTATACGTAAATTATTTATAATAATTCTTACAGAAAACAGAAAATGCTCCACAAAATTGTAAGATTTTGCCGATAATTTTACAATTTCCAATACTACTTTATGACTCAGATAATTCTTAAAAACTTTGAAAACGTAAATTAATATGCTCAATCTTTAACTCTATAACACTATCTTTGACCATATAATACTAGTTTCTTTAAGAAATTAAAGAAAATTTAAATATTTTCATACACTTTTGTTCAATATATGCATCGTCATTTAATCAAATTTACTAAGATACAGTGACAAAAGGAGGTAAAAAATAATCTAAAATTGAATCGAAGTTTACAAAAGATTAAAAATTAAGACAGTGTTGAAAAAAAGCCGTCCGTGTCATAGAATGCTTTTATGTAAATAAGTTGTAGTTCGTTGGATTTTTTTTACTCTCATTTCCTCAGTACAATAATTAAAAAAATATTTCAATTCTGTTAACAGGGAGGATACATATAACTGTTCTATTATTTAAGTTAATTTTTTGCTTTTTCAGAGATTTACCAAAGTTAAATTTAGAACATTCAAATGTAATTATTTCAGTTTTTTAGTTTTTATAGGTCTGTAAGAGTTTTTGAGTGTTTGTTAAAGTTTTTTGAAAAGTCTTTAAAAACATTTTATTTTTTTAAACGTTAAAGTTTAAATTCCATTTTCTTTTTTTCCGTTTCTGATTTTTAGTCTGTTATATATTTCAAACTCAGAAATCAATACATTAACACGCGAATACATTTTTCACGCGAATTTATGAATACTTAATTCTCTACACATATATATTCACAGTAGCTATTAATATGAAAACGTATCTATACTACCACACTCTTGCTGTTATTAATATATTCATGAGAAGATTTTGAAATCGTTTAAAGGGAAATATTAAATTATTTTCTTCAAAGAAAATAATGAGCATCGGATATCTTTTTTTTTTTCTATGATCTGAAATTTCTTTGAAACAATTACTTTTTTTAATAAATCTTTAGAGGATTTGAGTTGCCTTCAAATTTTTCGTGGTAAAAATTTTATTAATTGTTTCTTTTAATAATTTCAAAGGAATCTTGCACTATTCTTTTTACGAAAAAACCTTTTCTTCATGTTTAAATTTAAGATTTTCGCTTATTTTTCATCTCTTTTTATATGACTTTAATGTTATATTATATTATAATCGGTGTTAAACCATAGACTCAACTCCGACTTTACGACTATATCAGTATTCAACTATGCGGCCTTCTCTGCTTGAACTCACTCCAGAAGACAAGAGAACCCCTGGATTAAGCAGTAAAACAAGCTACTCTCTATGGAGAACTTTTTGATGGAAAGGCAAATCACGAAAGCCTCTTAACGGTTAGCCCAATGACAAGAGATTTTTAAAACTTATGATCCGTCTACCACTCAGAATATTTTATGTTAAAACTGTGACCACCATTATCTACCAGCCATCGCTGGGACTCAAACCTTTATTCACCTCATTAAGAGGAGAATGCTCTTTCCCTTGAGCAACAGTGGCTCATTTTGGTTCATAATAATAATTATTCATGGTTATAATGAAAACCATTTTTCCTTATTTTTAAATATTAACTTTAATTTTACGGTCAGGAAATGTTTTGAATTATTTCAAAATATTTAATTTATTATTATAATATAATTTACAAATTTAATTTTTTGCATTGCTTTTATTATCGTTTTGGAAAAAAATGGGGAAGGGTTTTGAGTTTTAACAAAAACAACATGCCTAGTTAAACAACATGCCCAAGCAACAGCAACAAACTAAAAATGTTTTTTTTTTTCTAAATTTGAAAAAGCAATATTAAAAGAAAAGTACTCCCAAATACCGGCACAATCAAAATATTAAAAAAGTAATAAAATTCCTAGAGAAATTAAGTAATACGTGAGTTTTTTCCATTGGAAAATTACAAACTCTTGCTAGTTTATTTTAATATGCTACTTGTTTTCTCAACTATTAAAAAAAATTAAAAAATTCAATTTTAAAAAAAATTAATAAATAAACCCTTAATACTTGTAAATCCTAAAATCTCTTTCCTACAAAGTAATAAATTGTCCTTTTAGTAATAATTTAACAGCATTTATTAAATATACATAAATATATAATTTAAAAAGTCCGTAGCTTTAAGAGCTATATTTATTTCAAATTTGTAAGTCCCACACCTGTATTTGCAAGATCAAGCACTTGTATAAATGCAACAAAATATTTGTTTCTCAGTGTGGAACAAATTCAAATAGAAATGTATTATTAAAAGTTTATACTTTTTTCAAATTTGATAAACGTAACATACTACTAAGAACGTGCTAAAAAACGTGTTCTACTAAGTGGCTTTACATAAAAGATACATCTGGACTACTCTTACATTTCAACATTCTTTAATATTTACTTGTAATTTTAAATAAACCGACTTATGTGAATTACTTAAACATTTTATGCAATATTAGACTTTCCGGGCTTTTTGTAATTAAGTTTACCAAGTGTTAAAGAGAAATGTTATATGCAAACGCGAATTTCAATTTCATTTCAAATAAACTAACACCATGTATGCATTAAGTTATGAGCACATTTATGCATAAGGAGTTTCAAACAATGCATATTTATGGGTAATTTATCCGAACTTTTACTTAATAAGTATTAGCCTTAAGTTAATTCAATTCAGTTTCGGTAAAGCTAATTTTAATTGCCATCTTTTAATAAAGAAAGAAAATTCTTGATCTAGTGTAATTTCCAAGCAATGCGTACCTTTAAATTAAAATTTTCATCATTCATGAATAATTAATATCATTGATCTTTGAATTTTCTTTGTTTCATTTATAAGAATAATTATACGAAT
This sequence comes from Parasteatoda lunata, assembly GCA_949128135.1. Classification (NCBI taxonomy): domain Eukaryota; kingdom Metazoa; phylum Arthropoda; class Arachnida; order Araneae; family Theridiidae; genus Parasteatoda; species Parasteatoda lunata. The sequence continues at coordinate 42,481,460 of OX421975.1, read as the reverse complement.
TTTAATCATTTCATTGTAATACTTTTATTTTTAAAAAAAGCTTTATTTCCATAAAAAAAAATCATAACATAAATAAAATTTAAAGAACATAAGGACGTAATGGTCTAAAATATCTTCTCATCATTGTCTGTGCCAGGAAAACCACATAATATAATCATTAATTGCAAAAAAAAGATCACGATTTTATTAGTTGTCACTAGTATAAAGTTGTGTTGTTGTTGTTGTATCTAATGCTACTTGCCAATCTTCAATTCAGTGTTCCCAGAGGTATTAAATTGTTATGGAAGCATGGAGGACTCTGTGACTCAACAGATTTAACGTGCAGTATTGAGTTATACAAGTACTTTATACTCGTAAACTATTTATTTGTCCCTTATTTAAAGGATTTTTACCTGCAGAATTTATTTATCATTGCTTCTTTGTAGCATTTTTTCTGCAATTGTTTAGTCTTGATATTTAGTTAATATTCCAAATTAAGAGCATAAAACTAAATTGGGTCTGATATGTCATTTATAATTTATTCCTATAATTTTACTTCATGACACATTAATTTTTATGTTTTAACTTTAACCCTAGTTCTGTAGGTCATAAGATAGACAGATTGTCCCTTTCAGCAATATTATTTACCTATTAGGTCGGAACTAAGTAGCTTCTTTAAGAGGATCTAGTTGATGCAATAAAATTATGGTTTTCTTAACAGTATTAAAATAAGTGAAAGTACTTAATAAAAAAAGAATTTCATAGTTAACAGTTTGAATATCATCTTAAGTAATGTCATTAGACTATTTTGTTTAAATGTGGTAAAATAACAATGAAGTAAATTATTATTTGACCATTTTATCAAAAAGCCATTGTTTCAGCTCTTTAACGATTTAACCAAGTCGTTTTACCATTTAACTATTTTTTCAGTGCAAATAAAGTATACTTGTTAACTTTTCCAAAATTTATGGTAGTTCAATTATCCAAATTTTTCTTTTTTGTATTCTCAAAAATCTAAATTCTTACTTTTCTGTGGCAATTTTTAAAATCACATATTGTTTTCCTATTGAAATCACCTAATAAATGTTTCTGAAACATCAAAATTACTTTAGCGTTTCGTGAACGATCTTAGCTGAAATTTTAAAAGAATAGTTTTACAAAAAGAATTCTTTAAAAGTACTTATTCATTTCACCGGCGTTGGCGACAAAGTCACCAATTGAAAAAGAATAAAACAGCTGTTTTTTTTCGCTTGGTTTAATATTTATTTGAAATAATAAAAAAAAATGATAAAAAATATTTGAATTTACTTGCACCGTCAAAGTGTATAAGCACATCTTTTAATTTGTGTAACAAGTTCTGGCTCGTTCTTTCACAATATCTGAAATATAACAAAACATTTAATCATGTATTGAAATCATATATTTTAAATTCAAACACACTTAAGACGAGAAATTTTTAAAGTTCAAAAATTATGAGAGATGAAAATCATTTCTCAAATTATTTTAATTTTACTAAATATTCATTAGATTAAAAAAAAAAACTTTTGAATCATTTGCTCTTCTTAGAATTAAAAATAGAAACAAAGAATCGAAATAGTTTATTGTTGCTCAGTACTTTTAAAAAAAAAAATATATGAACGACTTATTGCTGTATAATTTACTTGATATGCAAGGATAGAAATTAAGAAAATATCTCAGAAACAAATAATAGTCGAATTTGAAAACTTCGTGTATTTAAAATTGAAACAACATTTACTCATTTGTGAGCAAAATACACAGTCTCAAAAGTGATGTGGAGGAAAAAATATCTGAGAAAAATGTTCATAGGCCGCCTGTAGGATTCGAACTAAGGTCCTCCGGGCTTCTCACCACCATGGTTGTAGGCCCTAGTCCGGGGAGGGCTAGGAAGCTTAATATAGAGGCCGCCACAAAGACACGTTATGGTATACAAATGTGCCGTGCTAATGGTACGAAGGGTTTGTAATTGGAAAAATATGGCCCCATAGCTAAGTCAGGAGATCAGTAATTTTAATTTAGAGCTTTTATGTAAATGGAATGCGTGTCGTGATGTTTCATTGCGGCGATCACTTTCTCCCTGTACTGGGGTGTACAACTATATGATGATAAGAACATTCTGCTACGTAACGGGAGTTACTTGGTTTCAGATACTACCGACAGCCAACGAATAATCTCTCATACAATTCTTCTATCACATCATTTTTAAGACTAAGCATTTTGCTCAAAAATGAGAAGATGCTGTTGCAGGTTTGAATACACGGGGTTTTCAAGTTCATCTATAATTTGCTTCGGAGCTATTTTGACAAATTTTTGCTCAATTTTGAGAAGCCCTTTTTTTATATTGCAGTCACTAGTCCAAAGGACCAGTAACTGAAAGTTATTACTAATCAGTACATATTTTCCCTGATCAACTAACACGTTACAATTAGATTTTTTAAAAAAATTAAAAATTAATTCAATTAAAAAAATTACAATATGGAGACTTATAATGTCACAAAAAAGGACAAAATAAGCTGTTTTGTAAGAAAAACCAAAACGTTAAACCAATAATCAAACCCAAAATAGAATACATTAATTTATATTGATTACTGATCCGGAGAATCACCAATAATTCATATTTGATGGTCCAATTTTAGTGCATTTGAACTAACGGACCATCGTTACTTTCCTGCCATGTTAATATGCATGCTTAGATAATCACTGTCCGCATGCTTAACTAGTCACATCGCGCTATTTTTAAGTATTGTACACAATAAGTCTTGCAGGAAAATTTCGAACATCTAAAGAAAATAATCTTTCTAGTATCTGCAAATATTTCCTTTAACTTTCTTTATCCACTATCCGCAAAAAGTATTATGCACAACAAATCGTTGTAGCAAAAGTTAAAATAACTTTTGCAAATATTTTTTTCAAATTTCTACTTGTGGTATCAATAAGGGAATCTCAAATTAATTGAAATTCCGCTTTTATTTTGCAGATACAAACGTTGTTGAATATTATTTCGTTATTAAAATTTTCTATTTGTATTATTTCACCACAAGAATATTCTTGAAGAGTGTCACTTTTGTTAAAAAATAAAATTGATCTATTTCATAAAGATAAATGGCATTTTTTTCCTCTATTACCCATAGAAAAAAATGCATAATGTGGTATATGCGTAATTTTTTCTAAATTTGAATTGGCTCATTTTCTTAAAATAACTATATTAAATTGGTAAATCTCAAACTAATTAAAAAATCTCTTTTTTGCTGTAAATGTTACATTAAGCATTATAGAAGTGTAATTAAATGTTATTTCGTCACTATCTAAATGTAATATTTATAATACTACAACACAGAAGCAATTCTAAAACATTTAAAGACATGTTACTAGATTGACTTAATTCAGAAAATTTACAGTGAGTGCTTTTTTTTTTATTGCGTGTGTGTATAAATAATTTTTACAAGATTAAACTGGTTAAATTAATTTTGTAAAATAAATTCGTATAAAAACTCACTTTATTTATTCTGAAACTAAATAAAAAAACAAATTGAATGTTTTCGTTTTATTTTATTATAACTAGAGTAATTAGCTTTTACTTTCATCCCAGAATAACTCTCATGTGGCTTAGACGATTAGAAAATAAATTTTTAACTTTTGAAAATGTATATATTTTTTGTTGCGCTTATTAGATTCCTTCTACTTAATTCTTCATTCTTCTTTATAAAATAATCTCAATTTAATACTTATATTGGGGATTTAAAAAAATGGTGCTTTTAATCAAAATATTGAATTTTTCTAAACAAAGTTTCAAAAAATTACTATGTAAATCGAATCGTTAATAAATCGCTCTTTCCATTTAACTTGTAAAAACAATTTTTTTGTTTTACCGAATTTTACCATTTATTTGGTAATTTTAAATTTAACATATATATATATATATATATATATATATATATATATATATATATATATATATATATATATATATATATATATATATATATATATATATATATATATATATGTATGTATGTATATGTGTGTGTGTGTGTGTGTGTGAGTGTTACGACCAAAGCCCGAAGTCCAATTTGCCAAAGTCCGAAATAATTGAAACGATCAGTGAATATTTTACTTTGGCGGCCTTCTATAATTATATAAATAATTCTTATAAATCTTCTAATTTAAAAATATAAAAAAATAGAAGTTTTTAAATTGTCTATTAAATAATAATTAATTTAATAATTATAATTAAATTGTCTATTTAATTATCTCGTCATACATACACCAAAGGTCTAGTCATACTAGGTCTAGTTAAGTGCCACTGCCCGGTATACATTTGCCCGGTATATCCTACACTGATGTTTTTTGAGGTTCAGTACCACGACTGCCCGGTATACATTTGCCCGGTATATCCTACACTGATGTTTTTTGAGGTTCAGTGCCACTGCCCGGTATACATTTGCCCGGTATATCCTACACTGATGTTTTTTTAAGGTCAAGTGCCCCTGCCCGGTATACATTTGCCCGGTATAATAATTTTTTCTTCCAACTTTGGCTGATCTCCCCATGCCAATTCGCGATTATGGCGGCCAATTCCCGAAATCAAGAAACATTTCGGACTTTTGGCAGCTAATTTACAGCGTTCTTGGCCAATTCTCGATTTGGTCGGCCAGATCGCAAACTGGCCGACTTTGGGCTTTGGCCGTAACATATATATATATATATATATATATATATATATATATATATATATATATATATATATATATATATATATATATATATATATATATATATCGCATTTAAGTAGAATGGTCAAAGACTTTATATGGTTTATTTAAGATGGGGATTTATTTAAATAATTGATAGGAGTTTGGTGATTGCGAATTATTTGTTTTCCTAATTTATACGAAATTCGAGAGTACGAAAATGGGCCACTTAAGGTCGTTTTAAAGATTCTAAAATATCATAGGTTTAGTTATGATATCTGTTTTGTGCAGGGGTTTGTGGGATTTACTTATATATTCGCATACATATCTGGGTTTGATTGTATTTATAAATAATGTCCTTAAATCTCTTCTCAATTTGAAAAACCACACAAGTGTGAAAAATGCAGTAGGAATATGCACCCAGTGTACATAGCGGGTAACGATACAGCTGTAACCTCACTTGAGGTTAGCGGAGCGGTGATACTGCATGACTAAGGAAGACTCTCAGCAAATATCATTGCAAGTAAAACAACCATACATTATTGGGGCTTCCAATACCGATGGATTGCTCTTCTGACGCACACTCTGAAGCATAGAGTTAGCAGGTTCAATCACTTTGTGCTGTTTTTCTTGCTTTTGCGTTTATTTATTTTTTATTTTGTCGATAGGCGAACGATTCTTTGTATTAAGCAAAACGAGTTTATATCTGTATCTAAACCATATTTAATTATTTATTGTTTATTACATATCCAGGGTTACGGTAGTATGTAAAAAGAATTCTAATGGTGGAATTCTAATTCTCTACCTCCATTTTACATACAGTTTGACAGAGAGGTGAAACTAATCAGTCGGAGAGGAGCCTCTGAAACAAATCACTAAATAAATAAATATTTTTCAAGCATTAATTTTTTTATTTTTATATTTATTTATTTTTATGTTTATTCATTTATTTCTATATTTATTTCGATATTTATTTATTTATTTCCATGTTTATTTATTATTAACAAGTACGATTTATAAGCCCTTGTCAAGTTGAAAAACAGATAGCTCGAGTTAATAAAGGATATTACGAAGATTTATCTATTGTATTTTGGTGGTTGCGGGTTTGAGCCCCTACCGATGAATAGATCTTTATGATGTAATTCTTTTTTTTTTTGTGCTATCTGCTACGATGAAATTCTTAACCGCTACATCAGTGCTTCAATTTTCGATTTTTGGACAGCTGAAAAATGAATTTATTTAAAAAATTAAAATGACTATAAAATCCTTGATAAAAATACTTGTATTTTTGAAACATTCCATTTTCTTAAAAAAACTATAGCGATGGTATTTGTTATCAAATAGTTATCACTTATCAGTTTAATTTTGTAGGTATAATGTAGAAATAAATCCTTTTTTGTAAAAAAAAAATGCTTAACAAATCAATTTACAAGCAGAAAATAATGATTTAGAAAACTCAAAGACTGTCACGAGAGATGCAAGAGATTATAATGAGAAACATATTAAGAAAATAATTCTGGAAGATTACAAGCCATTGCACTCAGTAAGGAAGATTATTTTTGAAAGCGCTTCTGAGAAAAATATAGGAATAAATATTTCATGTTATAATTCAAACTATTTGCAACTCATATTTGTAAAAGTGCTAGATTTTTTTCATAACTTTAAATTTTCAAAAGGTAATAGCATTTATCTCTATTTAAAATCATTTTAGCAGTTTGATCCCTTGATAATTTTAAATGTTATAGCTGACAATACATTTAAAACTATTTCCATTCTTATAAGTAAATATAATTTTTTGATATTTTATTTATTACATATCCATGCTTTTTAAATACAAAAATCTATTTTTGCAAAACATCAGATAAATACAAAGTTTTCTCTGTCTTTTTTATTTGTGTATTATTTAGTTGTGTATTATCACTTTGTTTATTCACATTTTTTTTTTTACGTTTTCTGTCTTTTTAGATCTAAGCAAACATTCACAAACGGAATCATACAAAATAGTAAAAAACAAACATGAAAATACATTTTTTTGAACTGTAATTTTAACAAATGTGACATAGTTTCCATTTTCTGAAAATGTAAGTGACGAACTGTAGATAAAATGATTTAAAAAATTAAATATAATTAGAGAAATTTAATTCTACCGAATTAATTCAATACATTATTAAGTTTGTTATATGGGTGAATCTCAGGAATCATTAATCGAATTCGATCTATTCTCTAGGTTGTCTAGACCGTAACCCTGTCAAACCGTAACCGCAGGGTTAATTAATTGAATTTAACATAATAAGGGCATCAAAAGTTTCGATGTTCACGATCATTTTCTGATATTTTATGCATTTTCAAACAATTCTGGAGGTGTAAAAATAGTGTGCCTATTATTTTTTATAATTTTTTTTATTATCAAAAGTTAGTAACCTCAGGATTAATTAATTGAATTTAACATAATAAGGGCGTCAAAATTTTCGATGTTCACGATTATTTTCTAATATTTTATACATTTCCAAACAATTCTAGAGGTGTAAAAATAGTGTGCTTATTATTTTTTATTATTTCTTTTATTATAAAAAGTTAGTAACCTCAGGATTAATTAATTGAATTTAACATAATAAGGGCATCAAAATTTTCGATGTTCACGATTATTTTCTGATATTTTATACATTTTCAAACAATTCTGGAGGTGTAAAAATAGTGTGCCTATTATTTATTTATTATTTATTTTATTGTCAAAAGTTAAACGTTTTAGAGATCTGCACATATCTATTATCAGAAAAAACGTTTTATAAATCTATTTCTCATGGAAGCATGTTTAATATTTCAATTAACGGCGTGAATAAAAAATAGTTTAAAAATTACTCATAATAAAATATATATCATTCGATAATAATATATTAGTACGATAATAATATAGTATAATTATAAAAATAAATACCCCTATTATGAGCCCAATTTTGCTTGTCAAATGCTTTAACGATCTATGTTAATATGTATTAATCAAGATTAAGAAAGTTTATTTTTAATCAAGTGTTTTTTCCTACCACCAAACATTTTAAGAGTGAAAAATTAATATTATATTTTTAGAATTGAATATGAAAGAATTTGGTATAAATTAAAACGTTTTAATTATAGTACTTAAAAAGGTAGAAATTTAAAATACTTTAAAAAAAACATTATAAATTTTAATCGGGGTGTAAGAATGTATTTGTTACATACTGAACGTTTTTCTTTTCAGTATTACAAAAAGGTTTTTTTGCAAACTTAAACCACTGTCTAAAAAAACACTGCATAGAAATGTATTGGTTACATACTAAATGTTTTTCTATTCGGTATTACAAAAAGTTATTTTGTGGTCAACTTGAAAATAAAAAATCTTGAATAACTTTCCCCATTTTTACAAAATCTGTATCGCCGACCGGCCTGTGAAGGGGCCAGGGAACTGTCCTTCCATCAGAAAGGTTTTGGGTTCAAATCTCGGGCAAGGCATGGATGTTTCTTTCTCTCTATCTGTGTTCTATGTCCTTTCTTTTTTGTGTGTGAATGTGACCCGCTCTATGAACTGGTTGTGGTAGTGTGACGTGGGCGACGCTGCTCCACCGCCGTGGCTTCGCCACATGTGCCCACTGGGTAACGAAAAGAGAGTTAGTAGTTCTGGCACTTTCTGTGGCCAATGGATAGTTCCAAGTGCCGGCCATTAAAAAAAAAAAAAAAACCCATCTGCATTTCTATAAAATTCTTATGAAATGACAACTTTCAGTTTTTTTATGGTCTTGTTTTCTTCTAGAATAAAAAGGCCTACTGTCCATAGTTATAACGAACTTCGGCAAAATTAGTAAAGTTGACCATTATTTCTAAGGCCGCCTCCTTTTCTTGGAAAGAAATGCCAAATGACTGTAATTAAAAAAAAAACTTTAGTAATTTTAGTAAAGTTGATCATTGATTAAAAGACCAGCTCCTTCTTCATTACATTTGAAATACCTTCCTTTCCACAAAACGAAAAAATTACCTTCTTAGAAAAAAATCTTCACGTGATCAGCTGCCATTTGCTATTAGAACATAAAAATATAATAAATAAATAAATAAACAACATAGCATACATATTTGACATAATTGTAATTATTTTATAATTTTGTGCCATCAGGAATTTTTTGAATAAGATATTTATATGTTTTAAGTTTTACGAATAATTATTTAGTTATATAACTTTATATTTTGGCAATACAAAGTTAAATACAATTTTATCATTTTTCATCTATATCTGAAACATATTTGATAATGTACATACAACTAATTCAAAATAATCTACATATAAGACTTTGCTATATCATGCAGAGTTAATAAAAGCAAAAGAAGTAAAAACATTACCTTCTTCTCAATGAAGTTCTTATTGCTTAAGTCTTAAACATCAATAAAAGAACTCAAACCAACATAATTTGTCGTAAATATGGTATAAAACCAGGTGTTGTTAAAGTACTTTTTTAAAAAAAAATAACGATTATGAAAATAACTATGAGTAAACAAATCATTAAATGACTGTTTTGCCTTATTTCAAGATTTATCTGAATTTAGAACTAATCGCTGCGTTACTCATGGTAAAATGAAGAGTTAGTTTTTTTTTTCCATGACGGTCTTTTCAAAATAATAACTGGATTACTGAACCATAAAAATGTATATATGACTCGTAATCCAAGATAATTATCATATTTAAGTATTATTAATTGATTCAAAAATTACTCTATGCCCACTGAAGCTATAGTTTGCTTGTTTTTTTACACTTTATCGATATTTTATTTTATTTTTAGTAAAACTTTAGATTATTATTATTGAATTTCACACTTTTATCTAATATTTAAAAATTTTCAAGTTTATTTTCAAGATTAAAAGCTTAGAGAAAAGTTCGAAAGCTTATTTATAAAGTAATTACAAGCTAATTCTTATTGAACAAGATATTCATATTAATTATTTTAAACATCATTATTGACGACACAATTATATAATAGATATTTTTAGAAAATTTTTAAATATGGTAAAAAGTTTTCATATTGCTTTTAGTTTTCAAATTCTTCATAAAATATTTCAATAAGAAAACTATGAAATCGTATAAAATTTTAATTATAGTAAAGATAGGTGTAATAATTTTAAAATAAGATTGTTCTAAACCAAACAATATGCTTAGATGAAAAGATTTAAAAAAAGGATATTTATAAAAGGATATAAAAGATATATATAAAGGATATAAAATGATATATATGTCAAATAGATGATATTCATTAGTTTAATTATAATAATTAATTTTTTACGAAAAACTAAATATTAATTCTTACGGGTTATTGAATTTTAAAAACATATTTTAAATATCAGATAGATAAGCGTAAATTATTAATAAAATCCTCTTACCTTTCCAATTCTCTCAATTCTTAAAGTACAGATTTAAGTTATTTTTAAGAGAAGCAGAAGCACATTTACTGCTTTGAACATAACAGCTATGCTAAAAGCAATTTAACAATTTATTCACGGAACTTCAAAGTAAATACTATAACACTTCAATTTTAAAGAATTTTAACTTTATTTTTCAAAGTAACTTTTCAATTATCCGTTTCAGTTCAGGAACACAAGTTAAATTTTAAATACTAATATGAAAAGATATGAATTCAAAGATGGTAACTTTTCATGTTGAAGAAAATTTTAATAAAATAAGATGAATAATTTCCTATTTAATTTTGAGCATTAAATTAAACAAAGCATAAAGTTTTGGCATTTTAGCAGATTTCAAATAAATATAAGAAATTACAAATTAAAAGGATTTCAAAAGAAGTTTTTTTAATAAATTCAGTGAATGAGAAATTCTAGTAAAATTAAACTAGTTGAATAGTTGGTGGCATTTCTTATAAAAATTATTAATGAAAAATTATTTTGGCAATAAAACTGAAATATAAGCACTGTAAAAGGTTTTGTTTAAAAATTGAGCAAAAATGTGCCAAAATAGCTCCGAAGCACTTATAACACCAGGACAAGAACAGTTTCATAACTCTAAAATGAAAAAAATCAACTTAAAGAATATTATGAAACTTATTCTGAAATAGACAAAAAACTGGCACAACTGCCCTCAGCTGGATAATTGCGAGTTAGAAATGTGACTCTTTTTGAGCTTGATGGGGAACTCCATACATATTTTTTATTAACATAACCTCAAAATTGCTGTTTCTTGACTTGTGTCACTTTCCTTGCCGGGGTGCGATATAATCGAATTTAAAAACAACTCCATATATCCAAAATTGAAACATCTTGAGCAAAATGCTCAAGCAAAATCATTCTTGAGCAAAATGCATAGTCTCAAAATAGACGTGGAGGGAAAAATGTGTCAGAGAGATGTTCGTAGGAGGGAGAGCTACCGGTAGGATTCGAATCAAAGATCTCCGAATTACCACAATGACACATTAATAATAATTCTTAAAGAATTTTCATAATTTCAAATAATAACGAAATATGAGAAAAGGAAATTTGAATTTACCAATCTTCTGACTAAGGTGTGGGGCCATATTTTCCAAATTACTACCCTTTGTTTCATCGAAATTAGAAACTATTATGCCATGTTGGGTCCTCGCAATGGCCACTATATAAAGCTTTCTAACTATCTCTTTGGACTAGGGAATACAACTATGGTGGTTAGAACATCCTGCTATACGATCCCGGAGGTCCTTGGTCTGAGTCCTGCTCTCAAGTAATGAACATGTCTCTCACACGATTCTTCCACCACATAACTTTTGAGACTATGCAGTTCACTCAAAAATGAGTATATGTTGTTTCAATTTTCAATACAGAGGGTTTTCAAATTTGACTATTATTTACTTTGGATCTATATTGACATATTTCTGTTCAATTTTGAGAAAACCTTTTTTGCAGTGCGTAATTAAATCAGACATTTCGTAATTTTTTTCATCTGTATGACAACGGTTTGCAGCAATTCTAGCTTTTATAGTCGTATTTCCTATTACAACACATTTAGTGAAAAATATAAAACTGAAAAGTTAATTTAACAGAGTCAATGTTTTTTATGTACTGTTCTAAAGCGTGATGAAAAAATTACAGAATTTTTCCACATTTACTTACAAACACTGTGATAATAAAATTATATTTTAATGTCAATTTTACCAAATAGTGGTTCCAATACCAAATATTTACCACTACAGTGACGTACTACAAAACAAAGCTCCCTAATTAAGATCAATCTATAAGCAAATCTCCCTACTAAAAACAAAACTTCTTAATTCAGTTTAAATGAAAAAAACTAATATCGTTTTTTAAAATTAAAAAAATATTTTTCATTATGAAATCAGTTTATATTGCCTTATCTAAATAGATCTTGAAGTTTACTTGCTTTCAAAGCCGTTCGAGCATTGTACGTCACTCTTTAGAATGAATTCAACATGGATTCGGAGATAACTAACAGTACAATGTTTGCTATATTCTATTAATTTTGTGATGTAAATCTGTGTTTTTCTTTTTCAAAGTAATCTACACTAAGTTTATACAATAAAAATATTTGGAAAAAATAAGAAGAGTTAACATAAAATAATAGTTTTTTTTTTTTACTAAAATTGGCATTGTTTCAAAACATTCTTTATCAGTTAAGAAGCTTCTGTTTTTGAAAATAAAGTTCTAAATAATTCTGAATTATTACATAATTAGTTAACTAAACGTTTATTATTAACGTTAAATTAGCTAAACATTTTGACAAAACTGTTATTGAACTATTAAATGTTCCATAATTATTTTACGATGCAAACTTGTGTTTTACTCATAATAATTTACACTCAATTTATTCGAATAATATATTTGGCAAAAAAAGAACTAATTAAGGATAAAATAATATTTTTCTCTTTAAAATCAGAATTTTCTTTTTTAAAAAAACCAGTATTTAAGAGGCTTATATCTTGAAAACAAAATTCTTCGTAATTCTGAATTACTGCAAATTTAGCTTAAGACTAAATTCTCAGAAGAATCTTCTGAATTTGTTGTTTTGATTTTAATTTTAAATAAGTTCTTCGAGAAAAAGTAATAAGTTGAAAAAAAATTAAAATACTTATCTTATTTAGAAAATGATATTTTAAAAACTGAAGCTCTAATTTTAAAAAAATAAAACTGTCTTAATAGTCTTTTACTTATAAGTTTTAATTGTAAATGTATTTTAATTGTTTTTTCTTGGTACGCACTACAAAAAAAAATATGTAATTAAATTTACATGCTAAAATTTGTGTTCAGTGTAAGAAAAGGCTCTTTTAATATATATTTTCATAAATAAATTTAAACTAGTTATAAATCATCTTAATGTAAAATAAAAGAAAAATTATAAATAATATTGTGAAGGTAAATAAATTTCGCATATTTTAAAAGAGCAATATTCACCATTCTAAGTTTTTTTTAAGTAAAAAAATTTTTTTTTAATTTCATTTTTTATGGATAAGATTTTCCAAAATATTTAAATTATATATGTAATATGCGCAATTTTTTTAATTACGATTTTGTTTTTATTCCAATAGTCAAAACCTATTTCACATAATCTATTTAAAAGCCAGTTATGATAATAATTTTATCACTTCATCAAATTTACTTTCTTTCAAAAAAAATCTTCGAGGAAAATAAAAAAAATTCTTCAATGCAAAACTTTCTTGTTTCATAATTTTTATTAATTGTAAAAAAAACTTAATACTGGAAGAGATAGTTTTTATAAAAATTCTAAATTAAGCTTGAGAAATACATTCCTTTAAAAATAATTTTATGAAGATTTTGTACATTCTCTGAATTTCACAAACAAAAAAAAAGCATTTGTTATTATTTTTTTCAAAATTAAATAAGAAACATAAATTTATTGATCTTTAATGAAAACAAAAAATTTTCTTAAATGAAAAATTTTTTTTTAATTATTTTTATTCATCGTAAAAAATTGATGAAGAAATAATTTCCAGGAAGAAATAATTTTTATAAAATTCTATATTTTGTTTGAGAGATGCATTCATTTAAAAATAATTTTGTTGAAGTTTGGGTATAGTCTCTGAATTACACAAACAAAAAAAAAATTCATGTGTAACTATTTACACAAAACTTCATAAGAAACATAAATTTATTGTTTTTAAGTTAGTTTTATTTTTTAAACTATTTACGAGGTCAGATAATAAAAAATTACAAAATTCTGAAAATATAAACTAAAAATTTATGAAGTCAGAAAAATGTGAGTTTAATTAAAAAAAATTTATCATTATGAAAGAACTATAACAAATTAGATAAAAGGAGGCTTGTTTATTATGCGAACTTGTCATTAAGTCTATGAAGTATAGAAACTAATAATTAAAGTAAAATGTAAGCTAGGTTATATTATATTTCAATTACATTTTTGTTTAATATAACGTATTTTGTATCACAAAATATCAACATATCGTAATTCTTATTTCTGTATTTCTGAATAGTTTAGACAAGGAAACTTTTAAATAAATGTTTTGAATTCAGTGTAACTGACTTCTCTGAATAAAGTTACTGACATATATGAGCAAAGAGAGGAAAACCAGGATTCCATTTTCTTAAAAGTACGCAAGACAAAATTAATTTAGTAAATTAAGCTTTTGTTTTAATGTTTTGTTACATCAATTTTGGAAGAAATGCATGTTTTTAATTACAATGAAACATTTGCTTGGAATAATTTTAAAAGAATAAAGAAACTTATTATGTTAGAAGTTGTTACTATTGTAAAATATAGTGCAGAGAAAAAAAAATTTTAAAACATTGTAAATACCGCTAGATTAATGTAAAAAAATTATAAAATGTTTATGATACAAAAGTTTTAAATGTTATTGACGAATAAAAAACTCTACAGGGAAATGAATGCAGAACATAAGTTTCTTTATATTATTAATAAATGGAAAAAAAAAACATTTTAATGAAATAAGTGAAAAATAAATCACAAACTTTTTAAGCTATAAAAGAATGGCAATAAAGCTCTTCAATGAAACAAGAGAAAAATAAATCAAAAACTTTTATAAACAATTAAAAAATGAAAAAATATCTTCAATGAACCAATTAAGAATGAATTAAAAGCTTTTTTGAAAAATTAAGACATGAAAAAAAAAAACTCTTCAATGAAACATGCGAAGAATAAATCAAAGCATTTTCAAGCTATTGAAGATTGAGAAAGATCTGTTAAATGAAACAAGTGAAGAACAAATCAAGAACTTTTAAGCAATTAAAACATGGAAAAAAACTCTTCAATGAAATATGTGAAGAATAAAAACTTTTTAAACTGTTGAGGAATGGAAAAAAAACTTTTCAATGAAACAAATGAAGAATAAATGGAAAACTTTTTAAACCATTAAAACATGGGAAAAAAACTCTTCAACAAACAAGTGAAAATTTGATCACAAACTTTTTTTAAACCATTAAGGAATGGAAAGGAAAACTCTTCAATGAAACAAGTGATGAATACAGCAATTATCTTTCCATGTTAATAAAGAATGAAAAAAATATTTCATCATGAAATAAGTGAAGAATAAGTTTGCAATACTTTTTGTTTATTGCTTATGGAAAAGAAAACTCTTGAAATAAACAAGAGAAGATTATGTTCAATAAGCAATAATTCATGAAATACTTTTAAATAATGCTGCAATTAAAAATTTCAACTAGTGCCAGATAATAAATGTTTCGACCATCAAAGTAATTAAAACTAATTTTATTGTACTGCATTGTCAACATTTCTTACTTTTGCAAATGATAATTTAAAAATGTGATATCTTGCTAATAATGCTCTTTAATAAAATAAAACATATTTTGCTTAAAGTGATATCTAAATGCAGTTCCAGGAAGATATTATGGAAAGCCATCAATAATTAAGAGTTTATGGCAGCCGAATTCTATTTTTAGCTCAAAATGAGACTAAATAACGTTTGTGACAGAAATTTCAACGTGCCTTTTGGCAATTATCTCTAGCCTTGTCCTGAAAGTTGTGGTACGTAAAAGACTTTTCCAAAACTAAAATAAATGAGAATAACCAAACATTTATAAGCTTTATAGCCTCTGGCAAGAAGTGTACGTTGAAATACTTTTCCAAGTTTGCCCATCTAACCGGACATTAAAAATGTTTTAGAGGTTTTTAAATTTTCAAACTCTTCTTTCACTATCAGTCTTTTTTAAAAAATAATGATCGACAGATGGAAGGTAATTCTTCTACATCACTAACTTTTAAAATGAAATTAAGTAAAATTTTAAGCTTTAGTTTTGGTATAATTTTTTTAATTTTTGCTTTTGACATCAAAATTTATTTTTAAAATAAATTTATTATCAAACACTAATATGGGAAATACGACGTTTTTAAGTATTTTGCAATTATTTTTCGTCCTCTTTTTTATAAAAAGTCCTTACCTATTTTCAAAATTGTACAGGATTAATTAAGATATTTTCTTCTTGAGTTTAATAGAGTTTTTTTTAAAACTTAAATGAAGTTATAAAAAACACTATCAGTCAGTAGTTTAGTGACGTGTCAGTAGTTTGGTGAGGAGTTTAGATTTAAATACCTATTAATAAATGCTTTCTGTTGGAATTAGAGTTTGAGGTTGAGGCACATCTTAGAGGTTGAGGCAAATCGACCAGAGGTCTATTGTACCCAAACCCTAAATCATGATTAATGAAAAAGCTTTATAGTTGAAACAAAGTTCAGCAAACACCTAACAGGAATATCTTTTAACTACCAGGCTTTAATGCAATGTTGCCCCAAATGCTCAAATCTTTGAGGATAATAGACCTCACAATCACAAAGTATATATCGTGAAGTTTCCTTCTCAAGATTGCAACCTCGACAAAGAGAATCCGATTCAATATCCATTATGTATAGGTGTCTCCTGAGGGTGCAGTGTCCAGTGAAAAGATCAATATTCTTCCTCAAACAGTTCCTGTTTAGCGTAAAAGCCCCTTTTGACGAACACTAAGGTAGTAACAATTTAGCTCTTTAGCTTGTCACTGACCATCAGAGTTTTTTCATGGCAATTTTGCCATAGAGCTTGAATAATACTGTGGGAGAGATTCCCAAAGCTGGTTCAGGGCCCCAGAAAATCGGACTGGAGCCTTTGTTGCTTCATCAGCCAGCTCATTTTCAAGAATACTCATTTTCCCAGGCACCCAATGTAGTATACCTAGTTACGAGTCGAAAGGTTACAGGGGACCTAGAAGCACTTACGCGCAAGTGAAGAAGCGAATTTACACTTTGATAGTGACAGAAGAGCTTACTGTCAAAACAGATGAGAACAGGTATATTTCGATAATACTTTTCTATCATAATAATAGGCATATCCTGCAGCAAAAGATGATAGCATAAACCTCAGCCTGAAAAATAGTGGCACAACTACCTAGAGGAAACTGGAGTTTGGTACCATCACTAGAACAGTAGATTTCTGCCCCAAATTTAAAACCGAGGTTTCATCCATCGTTGTATCATACCAGAGAGTTGCCTTTAAGCCACCGAGGAGATACAAGCCATTCATCTCTAGTAGGAAAATGGGTTTTGAAGGGCTTATCAAAAGCATATATTAGTAACATGTAATCACTAGGCATGATAAATGAAGTAATATCTGACACCTGCGAAACAAGGTGACAATTGCTTAGAATATCCCTTTCATAAACCAAAGTACATAACACACTTTATACTTGTCTGAGCTTCAGCTTCAATACGTAGATTCAACGGGAGGAGATTAAGTAAGCTCTCAAGACAGCCTGACAAGGATGTACAGACCATTCTTTGCATTCTGTCAAGACAAGATCTGACGGAAGTCATATCAGTCCTAGATCAATAGACAATAGCGCCATATGTGACAATAGGACTAATAATCATTGAGTACATCCAGTAAACTATCTCGGGGCATAAGCACCAGGTTTAACCAAGAGCATTTCTGCAAGATCAGAATATTTTCTTGGCCCTGCGATAACAACAACTCATATTCAAGATGATAAGCCCAGTTAAATTTGGAATAAAAGAAACCCCAGAGAAACTTGACTTTCTCAGTGAGTTCTAATCTATAATCGAGGTAATACACATTACCTAGATTAAAATGCTTTTTCCAAGTGAAGGCCACTAGAGCGCCATCTACCTACTTCTAAAAGTACACCATCCATAATTTCAGAGACTATTTCGCCATATTTGCCTCTGACAACAATGACACCATCTTTAGCATACCCAACATAGGGAATGCCATGATTGGTTAACCGAACTAGCACTGAGTCCTTAACCATACACCATAGGATAGGGGACAAAACCCCTACCTGAGGGCTGTCTGATGTAGCATGAATTTTCATGCTAGTTCCCAGCAAAGAAGAGCAAACATACCTGGAGGATAGCAGATTAGCTATCCACCTGGTGATAACCGAATCAATATATCTGATTTTAAGTGCATTGATGATAGTGTCATCAACAAGGACTTTGTCAATTGCTCCTTCAATATCAATCACTACCGCCAGAGCAATCTCATTATCTGAGAGAGCTTTCTTACGCTTGAAGGAGAACTCACATAAAGCTGAGTCTGTTGACTAGCCACGCTGATAAGCATGCTCTGAGGAGGAAAGTGGCTTATCAATAAGTACAGAGTCTCTAAATTATTTGTCCAGAAGCTTTTCAATAGCTTTCAATGGTGTCAGAAGGTGAGGCTTAATGTTCTAAATGATTTAGCTTCAAAGAAATTTTTCGTACCTGGTTCGGGGAGGAAAATTTCCCTGGTAATCCTCCAAGAGTGAGGTATATACCCAAAGACAATACAGTCTCGAAACATCGTGCATAGAAGAGACCAGTCAATATGTCAGTTCCCTTCATAAACATTACAAACATGATATTATCCATACCTGGCGACTTATAGGGCTTAAAAGAATTAATAGAACATACACCTTTTCATTGGAGATCACCATCATGGCGGTCTCCCTTCCAGTCATCCTTACTGCGAGCAGTTGAGGGATTATTGTAAAGATATTCATTCTCTAAAGGATGAGACCCAGGGAAGTGAGCTCCGATTAACTCAAGAAGAGCCCCTTCGCCTGACTCACTATATTTTCCGTTTGTAAGACAGATATCACTAATTTTGCAACTATAGTCTTCTGTAAGGATTTCTACAACCTTTGCAGTGGCAGAAATTTAATTAATAACATCACTGAAAGTCTGCCAAGAGCGAAGTTTAGCATCTCCAATAGCCTTATTACAGGAAGTGAAAACGTTTTGGTAGGACTTCCATTCCCTAGAGTAGCCTTGTTAAACATATTCGTATATTTTTACATAATTTACTAAGTTCAAAAGACCACCAAGGAACTCTCCTAGGATGCTAGTGGACGTAACATTACTAGATATATGATTAAAAGATAGACAAGACGTGCGAGTATGACACTTGGTACAGTCCACTCCACATCATCTGCATTATTATACTTACCAGAAAGTTTTCCCAACTTCCTGTTCCATTTATTCATCTCCCCGCTGGTTACAATCCCCACATTGTGTGGTGTGCATTTGCAGCTCAGCCGAAGATGAGTAGCCAAAACTACAGTAGCCAATTATTGCCTTAGGAGCCTCAGCCAGTGGGTCTTTTTCCTCATAAGGGAGATAGACAGAAACGATGACAAAGTCAGAAACTGATTCTTTGTCATAGAATTTTAACTTAACATCAACTAAATCCCTGTGGAGAAAGTTGACAAGATTAATGGCATTAAGATTAGACCTAGCAAAGATGAAAACCCTGGAGGGTCACAATGGGTATCATCAAAAGTATTAAAACCCTTAACGTTGAGGCCCAGAATTCTATCCTTACGGTTCCAGAGCTCGTGTATAAGAGCAATATCTAACTCTCTGTCATTTAACCTTTTAGCCAAGAGACAGAAATACTATGATGGAGATTGATCTGGCCAACATTGATTGTTTCTGTTACCATAAAAGATTATTGGAAAAAAACTAGAATTGCAACTACCCATCCTGGTTTGATTTAGGAGGAAAATCCTCTTTTAACTGCTCTATGGCTTCAACAATTCCAAGCATAGATGCTGGTGAATCAGGTCGTAGATTTATATGTGACCCAGAGTCCATTCCAGGCTCTGAAAGATCAAGACCGTCGAACTTACCTTAGAATCCGGAGATTTGATCTTTCAGGTTTCCTCCTCCTTATCAATTTTTTCAAGCACATCGCCTTCCGATGTGACAGAGAGGACATCCGATAATGTTGGAGCCTCTGCTGCCCTTTTCCTATTTGGATCATGTATGATCTTAAAAGTTCCACAATCCACACCAGTGAGAGCCCCATAATCAGTTCTTACCATGTCTTCAATATCTTCAGGATCAACCTCAAAAGATCCATGTAAAGGTTCTGGTACCACATCATTCTTCAGAACCCTTCAACTCATCGATTTAATCCTGAGTTGAGTCGCCGCTGAAGACGTCTTAGAAAGGTAGACTGATCAGATAACATCTCTTTGGTCTTGATGGCTACCTTCACAGGCTTGGGCAACTCATCAGCGCTTAATACTTTAAGTGTGATGACACCCAAAGATTTCTCAGGAAAATGGCTTCTGATCCACTCCACTGTGTTATTGCCACACTGGGGAATCAGAGCCCCTTTCAGTAAATTGTTACTTGGAATCTCGGACTTTATATCGCCAAAGGAGATGGCATCAGTCAGCACCAACATTCTCCTGAGAATCACATCAGATTCTCCCAAAGAGAACTGGTCCGAAAGAAAGTCCTTCTTGACAATAGCAATTTCGTGGATCTGGAGGCATATACAAAAGAAACCCCAGATTTGAGGCATCTTTTGGTGTCCCCTTCCCCAGTTTGGCTATTCCGAGATTGGTATCTCCTCCCATGAGTAACATCCACTCTGGGTATCTTGCAAAGCTGGGTTTACACACTGTAGGAGGGCGTTGCTTCCAAAGGTCTAGGCATCTTAGCTTCACCACTCTTCTCAGCGGTTCTCTTTTTCTTGAGTTTACTTCTCTGGCTCTTGGATAGTACAGACTATAAACGTTTCATGGTAATATGTGATTTGAAAAAAATACAACGCAAAGTTGCTAATTTATTCTAAGAAGGTTACTGACTTTACCGCTAAAGTTTCTGAATTTAAAAAAAACTGTTCTAGGTTAATTCCAGATTATAAGTTACTGAATTTTAGTGGGAAGGTTTCTTAGTATTCAAAGACAGTTAACTGATATAAATTTGAAAAAAAAAATCTGGTAATACTTCCTTATTGTATTTTAATAACATTTCTGCTCAAAGAAAAAATAATTTTGTTATAGGTAACAAAAATATACAGTATTTGAGCCATTTATTTGGTATATTTCAATTCATGTCATAAAGGTTTACCAGAAATTTTAATTTTTTAAATTATAGATTTTATAACCCCTCATTCCGTTAGAAATAAAAAAAGATTAAAGTACATTTAACCGAATAAATGGTTTTTAGATCATGCTAAAAGCAATCATGATTAAATTACTAGATTTCACTGTAATAAAAAAATTTTGCCACATATTATAAAAACATACTTCATTGTTAATTTTTCCAAAACCATTACCAAAGCACTTCAATAAAAATTATCGGCTTGTTTAATATTCTCATAGAGTTAGAAACACGGTAATCTTTACCATATTCAAGTAGTTCTGGTCAAGAATATTCTGGAAGGTTTGATCGTAGTTTTGTTATCAAAACAGAAATGCCAAAACAAGGCACTTAAACATTTTTGAACTCTAACTTAAAAATACTCAAACTTAAAAGCTCACAAATTGTATGAATTATTGTTATCAAATATACTACTGATAATAAGATTAAGTTTTTCAAATTTAAAATGTCTTTCCCATTATTTGATTAACGCTTAACTTATTTCCCCATATAACATTAGAATATTTAAATATATGTCAACGATGTCTCTTGTTTTACTTAATTAACTCATTAAATGTAAATATTTGCCGCAGTTTTACCTTCCGTTCCTTTTTTTTTTATTTTCCATAAAACTGTAAGAAAACACGAAATTAACGAAAGCATAATTCAAATGAAGAATTTTTAATCCCTAAATTTGCAGAAAGATACTAACTAACAATAATTTAGGATTATTACGTCAGAATTGGAATATAAAATGAGATTAATTGTAGAAAAAAGTCTTTCTTTTCACATATTTAGATCTTTAATAAAGGAGAATTAATGAGTATTAAGTCATAAGCTAATTATCATTACATAATTACTGCTCGTTTCAATTAGATAAATCAAGGCACTTTTTCAAAATATTACTTTTCCCCTAGAAATTATTAATTATTTGACATTTTAGGGCTAAAAACAATGCAGTACCCTACACTTTTTTATATTCATATTATTTTTTATTATTATGCATATTATAAGAGTTATTATACATATTATTATTGTTATCATACATGTTAATATTGTTATTTAATACAATTTACTATTAAACATGTTATAATTCTTTTTTCTTTTAATTCTTTAAGGGGATATATCTGGTTTAGAGATGATTTTTAAAATAATAGAACGTTTTTTATCATATAATTTAGAACATAAAATGTAATGATTTCTTTTTTATTTCTGCTCATAATGAATAGAAACAGCTTTAGTTTAAATGATATTAATAAATTTCAAACATATTGTTAACTTTTATAAAATCGAAATTTTAATTTATTCTCATCATTATCATTTTACAAGCTTACCACGAAAAGTTTCAGAAGGATTACTGAATAACAGCTGAACTTTGGATCCATAAATTATGTCACGTATCTATAAATTGAACAAACTATATTTTACTTGTTATTAAAACGTTTTAAGTTGTACTGATTGCGATTGTATATTTTTAGTGGAAAATGTGAACTTCAATTTAAAGTTACAATTAAAAATATATGAACTATCAAATATAGTTGCTTTAGGGGTTCAGCATAAATTACAAGTGTATTTTAATTGATATATTATTTTAATAGATAATATTAACTACTTTTCTATTGTTATATGTTCTACATTTTAAAAGAAAAAATAAAATTTGTAAAATAATAATTTCTAAGCTTCCCAGGAAAGTTTGCACTCTATTTGAAACTTAAAAACGACATTTTTATTTCAAAAAGCTTATCACCCTGAACAACTTTCGTTTCAATGATCGGATTTTCACGTACTAAGTTTCAATCTTAATGGTTCCTGGGAGTGACCTCAAATAAGTTAATTATTTAGTGCTAACTACACTCCTCAAAAGTGAAATTGCAACACCAAGAAATAATGCACGTAGCGTCATGCAAATTTCAGGAGCGATAGTAGTGAGATAACATATTTTCTATGAATAAATTGCTTTATAATGATTTTATTAGTCTGTTTTTTTAATCATTTCATATCCATCTCACTACTATCGCTCCTGAAATTTGCATGACGCTACGTGCATTATTTCTTGGTGTTGCAATTTCACTTTTGAGGAGTGTATTAATTAAGTTAAAAAATCGGATACAAAAACGTTTTTTTTAATTAAAAAATACGATGTTTCTTTTTCAGTCGTCTAAGAATTTATTCATAAATTGGTAAAGAAATTTGAATAAAGCATTTTATTAAATATAAATCATTTAATTCAACAAATGTCGAGTTTTATAAACGCATGTTTCTGATATAATGTGATTATACATCAGATTGTGATTATATTTAATGTTATTATATTTTATTTTTTAGTATGTTTTTTCAATAATATACATACGTATGCATAGGTGTGGAATAATTTATTAATCAATTTCGTCAATTTAAAATACACCTGCAATTTTATAATTATTAATACGGATAGGTGGTCAACATTTTCATGATTCTTAAAATTTCTCATAATATTATATATCGCCTTAATTTTAAAATAAACTTTTTTAACTCCGCCCTCTCGTGTGCCGCAGAACTATTTTACCAACTATTTCATTAAATTTTAACATTTTTGAAAATCTCATTCTTTACGCTACCACGTATGTTTTTTTTTTTTTAATAACATACTAATCAATATTTTTAGCACTTTAATTTATGTTTTCCTTTAAAATAAAATTTATTTTTTAAATATTGTCAAGTTTATATTAAAAGAAAACTTAGAATTATCGCCTGCTAGTTGAGAATAAAAGCTTTTAAAGAAATTAAAATATTCTGCTGTTTAAAATTATTCGATTTAAAATAGCGACTATTTACTAAGCATACTATTTTTTTGAAAATGGAGATAATTATTTATTATCTTTCTCCATTTCTCCATAACTCTATAACTGTGGACATTATTAAGTGAAAACAGTTAATAAACGGTTTTTCACACAGTTAACAGTTTGAAAACCTTTTTATTTACGATTATTTGATGGTTTTGTTTGAATATGGTAAAATAGCAAAAAAAATTGCTTTTAATTTTTAGTCTTCTGTTAATTATTGTCAAAATCTGCTTTAAATAGGTACAGTATTAGCTCTTTCATCGTAATTTAATGATTTAGAAACTTACTGTGTAAGCTTGCCTAATCATTAAATTACAATAAAACAGCAATTCTGAACCAATTTTAATGGAACTCCAGATAATAACTAATAGTGACATAAAATTAACAGAAAATTGAAATATTTTAGAAAGTGCAACTTCAAAGTCACACGAAGAACATGTCCATAATAGTAAAGAGCCCCTAGCAGCGTAAAAAGACATTTCTGGTCATGGTTTCCTTTAATCTAGTAATCTTAAATTTAACCATATTATTTAACCATTAAGATATATAAATTTAATGAACTAAAGTAGTAAATATGAACGGAGTTATTCCCAACATGTTTTAAAACTTCCAACAATTTATATAGAGTGTTTTATATTAAAAATATTAATTTTCCATTTAAAAAAAAACAATGCTATACTTTAGAAAAATTAAAATAATTGTCAGAAAATAATTATGTACTATTTACACCAATGATTTTATATTATTTATCAATATTATTTTATTTTTTCTTATAGTTTTTATGCTAAAATAATGATTATTTCAAGCTTTAATTTAGAGATTTGAGGTTTATATTTATCTTTGACAACCTGTTTACTAAAAGATTAGAAACTATTTTTTTGTATATACTAAACTGTTAAGCAAAATATATTATCAAATTACTTTTACTACTAGTATTGATTCTTAAATATATATCGGTCAATACAAAATGCTTCGTTCAGATTAAAAAATGTGAAAAATAGATTTATTTTATACAAATTAAAGTATTATTTTGCATATTAATAAAAATAGTTTTGAACTTAATTTCAAATCTTAATTTATATTTCTATCACTGTTTCTTTCCATATTTTTTTCCTAACTCAGGCAGAAGGTTTTACTCACTAATTGAAAAAACAAAAGTTGATTTACTGCCCCTTTTGAAACAAAACATTGATCAAATATTTTTATTCGAAATTTTTAATGTTTCCACAAATTAAAATATTTTATTAATACCAAGGAAATATTTAAAAAAATGGAATTCAAATTAAAAAAAAATATAACAGGAGATACAGAATTATTTTTTTCATTTTGCCGAAGAAACTACCTACTGAGTTATTTTCTGACTATTAATTAAGAATCTATTTCATATTTAGCTATGTAATTTTTTTGCACTTTACAAGCCAGACCAATTTCTTATTTATCAAATTCTCTATAGGTGATACCCATTTCTTCCAAATTTAAATAAAAATTTAAAACCATGCTACTAGAAAGAACGTCAAAAGATGGCGCTACCGTAAAGTAACTTGTACAAAACTTTCTGAGATAGTATAATTTTTTGGACAGATCCCAAAAAAACTTTTTTGAAACATTATTTTGGAATTTCAATCCCTATTAATAAGAAATGCTGAAACTAATTAAATTAATTCCAGGAAGAATCTACAATCCTTCACTGTTTCTACAATTTTAAAATAGATTGAAACTTTTTATAAAAAGGCTTTTAACGTTTTTTTTTTTTTTCAGGGTAGGAAGTTCAGTCTTTTTGTTACTGACATAAACTAAATATTTATATCAATATGTTATGCCTATGGTAAAAAAAATAGTTGCTTAGATACGGAAATGTAAAGATTGATAGAGAACGTTTAAAAATCGGACCTTTTCTTTTTAAACCATTTCGTAAGTTCTGTCTTAACATTTGTTTTACTACCCAAATGAGAAAAAGAAATGGTGATAAAAATGTGTTATTTTAAAAATTTTAAAAGGCTTTAATGCTAAATGCTTGTTTTAGTAAATTAAAAAATCTATATCTAATATATTAATAATAATAATTTGAATGGTAACAAAAACATTTTGTTTAAATTGTTTTATCTCATTTACTGAACTTTAACATGTTTTAAAATTTGCTTATTTATATTTTGTAAAAGAATTTCCGACAGAAAAATGTGTAGAGATAACTCTTTTGTAAATATTCTTTTCAATTTTCGAGTTTCTTAGATGTCAAAAATTTTTAGGATTTTTTAAAGGGATATGCCTGTTTGAATAGAATATCCGAATGATAGATACTAAACTACTTTATAACATAGCGATTTAATTCTAATTTAATTACTAAGGCCCGGATTTTTATGACATTTGCATTTTTTTGCTTTTTTTGCATTTTTGGACATTTTTTGTCCTTTAGAGCATTTTTTTTAGATTTATAGGGCATTTTTCTTGAAATTTTGGGGCATATTTTGCATTTTAAAGCATTTTTTAAATTTTTTGTTAATTTTTTCCAATTTTTATTATTTTTTTATCATTTTTCATTATTACACTGGCTTCCAAACAATGAAGAAAATCTCTAGGATATTAACAGGTGAAGCAACATCTTTTCAAATTGAAGAAGAATTGTCAGTAAGTGAGACCGTCTTTTTCAAGTACGCACCAATAACATCAGTAGACGTTGAAAGAAGCTTCTTCAGGTATAAAAATTAACTTTCAAACAAGAGACGCTCGTTTACATTTCAAAATATTAAAAAAAAATAATAATAATAATCCAATGTAATTCTGATATTTAGTAATATTATGAGATGGAAGTTGTTATATTCATTAAAGTTTCTATACAAAATGAAAAGGAGTCAATATATTTTCCTTTTTTTTTGTTACTTTAGGATATAAAACATATTTTTCAAACTTTAATGAACGTAGAACAAGTATTGCATTGCTTTATATTTTTTGAAATGAGTCATAATAATTTTAAAGAGTAAAAAATTGTTTTAGTTCAATATTTTTACTTTATTTAAGTCATGTCATAAGGCATTTTTAGCGCAATTTTCGCATTTTTAAGGGCATTTTTTGCACTTTTTAAGGGCATTTTTTGCACTTTTAAAGGGCATTTTTGCACTTTTTAAGGGCATTAATTGAGTTTTTTTAGGTCATCAAAATCCGGGCTCTATTAATTGCTATTTAATCGTATAACTTTTTTTATCATTATACGTTTATTTATCATTTATTCCAATTAGTTCATAAGGAAAGCAAATTCTCTCTAGGTAAATGCATTAAAAGTGAATTTAACTGGCATTTTAACTTATTTTACATCTAAATGTTTGATCTTATTTTCACAGTAGTCGTTTTTATCTCCTGCCTTTGAAACAGCAATTACTGTTACATGTTAAAGAATAAAAATACTACTAAATTATTTCAATTTACGAGTTAACATCATTAAAATTAATTTTTAGAATTATTAAAAGTAAGCAATTGGAAATATTGAAAGAAATTGATAAAATTTAACAATTGTTTTATATATTTTCAACGCATTTTGATGAGTTATTTATAATCTTTATTTCACAGTGAGAGATGGCGTTACTAGAGAGTTGAATCGAAAGATTTTTAAAAACTGACTTTCAGTAATAGAAGAAAATGTTTCTGAAAAATTTCATAAATTCTTTCATAAATTGTTAAATTGACAGTATACTCAAACGATAGCTTATTATTGAAGGACTGAAATAATAAAATTACATACACTCCGGATTTATTCCTTCGAAGAAATCAAGATTTTTCTGATAACATAACACATAATATTATTATGGATCATAAATTTGATTAAATAAGTGATTACGTTTAATAGAGGCAAAAAAACAATACTGTATAAAAGAACTAATTTCAATACTCACAGATTTGCGCAGTTTTTGATGATTTTTTTTTCACATTTTAAAGAAAAATAGTTTTCTTAACAACTTTAAACCTTTCCAAAACTATTGTTAAATTTTATTAAAAATTTTAAAATTATAGTAAAAAAACGTAAGACGAAAAAATTAGTTTTATATGATAATGCTATTGTCTTCATAAGTATTTAAGCTAGGTTTACGAAATTTCATGCAGTTATTGATCATAGCTAAAGTAATTGATACAATTTATAACTTTATAACTTGATTTTCTGGCATAGAATGTAAAAAATACTTGCTTTCTTTCGCAATTTATTGTCGGTTTCTCTTGTGCGCGGGGTTTCAGATAACAATATATTGTTTAAAACAAAAGCATTCCTTGAGAAATGAATTTCGTGGTAAAATAACTTTTAGTAGTATTGTGAAATAACGCACTTTCTGTTAAGAGTTTTAGTTATTAAATCAACCTAAAGAATCTTAAAATAGCTCAGGAAAATTATAAAATTTAGAGAATCATAAAAGTGTCATGATTTAAGAAGTGTAAGGAGGTCCACATTTATTTTATTTCCAATACATCTATATTAATTCAAATATAGTAAGTTAGGACCTCTTTTACGCTTTTGAAACTTCGACTTGTTTAGGAAAAAAAAATTGGGAGCTTTATTTTTAAAGATGAATAACCTTAAAAATGCCCTTTTATTATTCTATTCTTTTCTACTTTCATTTGGGTTCTTACGTATTATCGCAATCGGGTTGGCGCGATTTGTATGTTATGTTTTTTGTATGTATGCGATTTGCACTGATGTTTTTTTAAGTTCAAGTGCCACTGCCCGGTATACATTTACCCGGTTTATCCTACACTGATGTTTTTTTAAGTTCAAGTGCCACTGCCCGGTATACATTTGCCCGGTATACCCTACACTGATGTTTTTTTAAGGTCAAGTGCCACTGCCCGGTATACATTTGCCCGGTTTATCCTACACTGATGTTTTTTTAAGGTCAAGTGCCACTACCCGGTATACATTTATTCAAGATGTGTGAAGAAAAATAATATAAATCACTTAGGGTTGCCGTAAGAAGGGTTGCCAAATTTGGCGATTTATGCGAATTTTGGCCTGGTTGCGTTAGTACGTAAGTACCTTCATTTGTAATAACATAATCTGAATCTCTCTATGAATGGAAACAAATAAAATATTTAATTCCGAAATAATTCATTTTTTACAGTAAAACAAAGAAATTTTCTTTTCTCATATACTTTTAACAATAGTAATAATTAATAGTACCGAAATAATAGCAATAAAAGATCTTTTTCAAAAAGGTATTTAAGATTCCAAACGACGTTTAAAAGTACTAAATCTGAGATGTTTTCAAAATTTTTACAAGTTATCTTTCTTTGCAAAACCAATAGATGGCGTTACCAAAAGTTTAAGATCATAAAATGTTTTGTGTAACATTTACAAGCTTAGGTGGTTTATTCTTATATTTCCATAACTACATGTTTCCTTATTTTAACTGTTTAAAGTTTAACTCAGTTATTAACGGAACATTTAGCTTTAAAAAATTGATACTGTATGTTTTAAGTTTTAAAATTTTTGTTAGAAATAATTTCTTTGTAACATTGCTTAACAGTGTAAAATAATGAGTTCACTTTTCAAAAATTAAAAATGAACGGTATGAATAGATTTCGTTTATTTATCTTCTACATGAATTTCCTTAATATTAAGTTCTTTATATATTAATATATGTTATATAACATATGTTAAAAAAATTTCTCTATACAGTTAAGTTAAGAAAAATTATAAAAATTACTATTTTTCTTTTTTCTGTTTTAAACTACAGTTTTATTATTTAAAAAATCTGTAGAACTTCTTTTCCTGACGAATTTGTCATAGTTTTGTTATTGGACATTTATACATTGGACATTTTATAAAAAATTAAACTATTTCAGACGAATACAATACATAACTATGGATTTCAATAATATAACGTGACTATCATTTTATTTCACAATGTTTTAATATTTACTCAATAACCTAATAGTATTCAGTATGTATTATTTTTAATAAAAAATTGCAGAAGTTTTTATTTTTAGTGTAGTTAGATGTATTTCTTTCCATTTCATTGCATAAATCAAAAATGCAAAATAATTTCCATGTATGTAATCTTAAAACTCTTGGAATTTTTTACGAATACAACAATGATTTAAATGTTATAAAATTGTATGAAGTGTAAAAAAAATAAAAGACTCTAAGTTGCACTTTAGAAAAATAATTTTTTTTAAAAATTATCTAGCAGCTGTAAAAAAATGTTTACAAAACTTCTTCTTCCGTGTAGTTTATTTTTTGAAATTAATATAATTATGTTCTACCATTCCAAAACTCGTAAAAGCAAATCCTGATTGGGATAAGACTCAGTTGGCGAAAATTGCCATTGGCGTTACAATCGCCAAACAGCTGTGTGGTGTTGTTTTCTGTACAGTGTCATTCTCCGAGTTTAACATGGATGCGATACTTCTTAGTTTTAAAGAAATGGATGTTCCTAAAAATTTCACAAAAATCATTACTAAAAATAACGGAAATTCGCTCTTCATTTAATTCATACAATGATATACAAGTTTGGATTGATACATTTAGTATACTAAATACCTATATATGATGGATTTCCCGTAAATCTTACCCGAAAGAGGCATGAAAACTATTTTGAACACCCTATATGCAATATGTGTAAATGAAAAATATTTTGTGAAATAAAGCCTTATCTATTTACTGCATTTTATTATTCTACTATTGAGAGAATCAAAGTAACTATGATCCCCATAATAAATGAAGTTTTTACTTACTTTTTCTCGATAGAATATAAAGGAATTAAATAAATTTTTCATAAAGGTGATGTTCTACATGTTTGAAAAAAAAGAACTTTATTAAATATTGTTTTACAATAAATGATTCTAGTAATGAAATAAAGCATTTCAAATTTACGCTTTTTACACAGTTAGTAACTTGTAATACGATTCAGGTTAAATCCAGATTTTCAATCTGAACTGTTAAAATGAAATAACTGTCAAACTCACAGAAGAACTTTAAATTGTTTTCCTAAATTCAATTTTAATCAAATTTCTGTAAGTCACATAAATTTAGATATTATTTATATAAAATCAGGTATTTTTTTAATAAGTTCAGATCTGATTTCATATGGATAAATATTTTTTAAAATTAAAAACTTGCGTCATAAGTCATCAAATAAAACTCCCTTCATTTATGAATGTTCTTCCTCCTGGTCAATTGCAAATATATTTGTCTTTATACTTACGAACTTCTGATCATTTCATAACTTTAAACATATCAATTGCTTCATGTTTGAGAGGAATTATTACTTCAAAGGGAGATAGCATTATTAGAATGCCTATTGTTTTTGAAGTAAATAATACGTCTTTGTTTAACTTATTAAAAACTCTTCATAAGCAGGTTTATATTATTCTTTTATTAACATTTATTTAATCGAGAACATCTGTAAACAAAAATATTTTTGTTTACAGATGTCATTTTTCATTGCAAAAAAATATTTTTCTTACAATAAAAGTTAAATAGAATTAAATCTTCAAAATATTGTCCCAATAAAATGTATAATATATTTTATCAAAATTTTATAATATATTTTGTTATTATTTTATTAAAAAATTTTTTAATTCTTCCCAAATATTTTCTGTAATTTTTTTTAAACATCATCTCTATAATTCTAATAAACAATTATAACTTCAAGACAATAGAATTAAATCTTCAAAATATTGTCCCAATAAAATGCACAATATTTTATCAAAATTTTATAATATACTTTGTTATTGTTTTATTAAAAAATTTTTTAATTCTTCCCAAATATTTTCTGTAATTTTTTTAAACATCATCTCTATAATTCTAATAAACAATTATAACTTGATTTAATTTAAAATCGCAGCGAAAGCATCTCTCCTCTAATTTTTATTTGGTAATCTCAACTTTAAGCGAATGCAATGTGTAAGTTACAAAAACAGTTACAGAATCGAAAGTCTGTTGGTTAGTTCTATTTCTAGTACAACAGTGAAAAAATTCGATATTGCCTAAGTGCGGTATTTGGCTTATAATACATAAATACAATGTACTGCAAAGCAATCCTAACAATAAAGTATTTATTAACTACAAAAAGAAATTAATGATTTATTTTTGCAACACTTTATTAATCGAGTACTTGTAAATTATCTTCCAGTTAAACAACGCGAGCTTACAGAATAACGCAAGTTACTTGAATTAAGTCTTTTCAAACATTCAGGTTAAAAAAAACATACTCGTGAAAAATCTATGTAATTTCATTTAATTTCCAAATGTAATAGAATGAATAATCTTTTTTTGTTAATTTCTGCAGTACTTCTGGAAAAAGAAAATTTTGATAAAAACTCCTGTCTAAGCGTTTTCTTTGTTGTTTTTTTTTATTTAAATTATTTATTATTATCGCCAATAGCCAACTGTCGCCACGTGTCTTATTCCGTATATGATCTGCTTTTACGCTTCCGGGACAATTCTCTTCAGAGAAGAGCAGTTCTACTTACAAAACATCTCTTCTTGATAAAGTTATTTTATAAAATATATGTCATAATAATATGGTATAAAAATTTATAGGTCTCGATAAAATTATTTTATAAAATGTAAAGTTATTTTATAAATTATATGTCTGGTTCGTTTTCAAAAGCAAAATCTGCCTCCCGGTGAGATTTTATTAACAAAATGTATTATCACGTGATATTTGAAAATTAAACCCTGGCCTGTAAAACCCGAACTCATTCCGGGCTAAGCAGATGCACAAAATTTGGAATGCCTGACCTAAATTCGGGCAAGAGAAAAATCGGTGCTTCAATTCCGAGTAGCCCAAACTCAATTCATTCAAAGCAATGATTTGTAAGACCATTATGTAATTTAATAATATATAATTTACCATTTTCCCAATAGATTTCAGTTTTTTCCACGAAAAGTTCAGCAGTTTCGCGCCATTTGTCAAATTTTTGTAATTTTGTATTGTAATTTTGTAATTGTAATTTTGTAATTGTCTGAAGGACATGGAATTCATAAAATTTGATATAAATTATATTGTTGTATATGTTTATTATGTTTATTTTGAACATTATGTTATTTGATTTATTTTGCTCTAATTTGAGCAAAAATTAGAGTTATCCATTAACATTTCTTATATAAGTAAAAATATTGAATATATTAGTTATTTGTTATTGTAGTGTTTTGTAGTAGTTATCGTTTTTCATTCCGCTTCTTTAATTATTGCAGTTTTTTTTTTTTTTTTGAATAAAATGAAAGATCCAAACAAATTTGTAATATAATTTCATTGATTTACCTTAATCACTTACTAATTTTTTTAAAATGATTATTTTTGAAAAGATATTAAAAGTCACAAGTTTCTTACAAGATTGCTACGCATCCTATAAATTTATAATAGTGATATTAAATTAAAGTTATATATATGAATTTAAACATTTTAAAAAACCTTTATTGTTTAATGATCTGAATACGAAAAGGTACCTGGGTACGTCTGTAATATAGTCAGTCCCCTTGATCACAAAGTCCAAACCTCCCCCGAAGTGATTAAGAGTATTTAAAAATGTTAGGAAAAATAAGTACAGAATACCTCGTTTAGTTGTTAATTTTTTAAAAAAAACTTTAAAAAAGATGGATTTTTTTAATGCTTCCATTTTCTGTTGCTGTTACGCATGATTCTTGTTAATACCAACAAGCCTGCTTGAAATTAAGTGAATTACAGCAGAGGGTGCGTTTCTTGTTTTTTTTAAGTGGCACCATCTATGACCAAGAATATGACTTTAGCCATAGCCACGTCACAGCCCGTTTCTCAAAAAGGACCCAATCATACTCTCCAATTATTCATCCACAGATCTTAATTCTAGCCTGAACTAGAAAGCTATCAATATCCAATTCCATACCCCCAGAGGTATTGATTTATTATAGGAACGTGGAAGACTTAGTGACCCTGACAGATTTAGCCGGCAAAGTCACCATTTAATACACGGCGATTCTACGGCTGGCAGAATTTGAACTCTCGTTCTTACGAACACGAGCCTAACGTTTACCAACCAGACTATCCCGGCCACCGAATTCAATCATCGCAGCCGAAATTTGAACGCTAGACCACTGCGAGAGAGGATGGACAGCTTAACCATTACATCACGAATACACTCGTCCATTTCCTTAAACATGCGTATGGACATCTGGACAAAATATACATACGTATGGACAAAAATGGACATCTTAAACAGTGTCCATTTTTTAAATACGAATTTCGAGATTTGTTTATTTTCTTCAACACGTATTTAGAGTAGTGAAGGAAATAAAAAGCTCACAGGTGACCTTATATGTTTATATCTTTTAGTAATAAATTAATCAATATGTTTTATTTTCTGTCCATTACATTTTGATTAACTATTTACAAAAACAGTTGAAACGCTTTAAACCAACTATATCATAACAAATATTCTTAGAAGTGTGTGAAGAAAAGCAAGCTTTTTTTTTATTTGAAATATGATTTCTAATGTAAAATGTAAAAAAATATTTTTCTGAGCAAACCTAGATCACTACAACTTAATTAATTTCCTATTAAGGTTTTGAATTGAGTGATTTTGATTTCAGGAAAACTTTCAGGAATAATATATAATCTATCAGTAAAAATTTAAGATTAAAATAATAAATATGATACATAGCTAAAAACAGTCTATTTAAATTAACTATCTACTACAAAATGTCTTTTTATTTCTTAGGAGCTGAAAAAGAAATTTATCTTTAAAAATTTTAGTTTATTCGTCAAAAATATTGTATCCCGCAAAGTTTGAAAATATTTCTTCTAACTTATTAGAAAATAATTTTAAATAATCATATAAATTAATGAAACATTTTGAAAAAAAGTTGGGACACTTTGAAGCATCTAAGTGTTTAAAAAATTTTATATTGAACAAATTTTACAGTCTGTGAAAATATTTCATTTTACATTTTCTTTTAATTTGCATAAAATATTGTTTAAAATTTTTAATAAATAGACAATTTTAAAAATATGTATTTTTGTATGATATAACTAACTTAATGCGTCAGAGAAATTAGGGACTTTGTTAAAATAATATTATTTCAATATCAATTTAAAAACTAAGGCGTAAAAACCCTAGGCTTATGTATTCCTTAATTAAGTAATCCTAATTAAATTTTGTATTTAAATTTTTAATGCCATAGCTACATTCCTTAATAATATCTGGATTTTCAAACGACATAAAATCCAAGTAATGTGAATTTTAACTTAGTGTCCGATAGTAAGTTTCAACTTAGTTATTCAAATTTATTAGGAACTTGGTGCACTAAAAAAATTCTTTTTAAAAGTAACGTTTCTCAATTAATCATAAACATGATATTAAATGAAGTTCTCTGAAATTTTTGTAAACATTTTTACCGAGTCAAAAATAGTTTCTGTATTTTTTGCAGTGAATGGTAAAGTTTCTCGTTCATAATTACAAACTTTATTTTAACAGAAATTATACGCACCTTATTTTTTTCAAGTACGTAGTGAATCTGGCTTTAGAAAATCAAGTATCTTTTTGATTATGCCGGTAAGAATAAAAATCAAAACAAACAACCAGCTAAATTATGTTTGAAAAATGTGCACATTTTATGATTTCGGGACATGTTACGGTAGGTTGTGAGCAATATTTGTTAAATTATTCGGATAATTTTTACATAAATAAAGTTTAATTAAAATTATTTCTGTTGAAACCTCTTGAAGCTATATAACGTAATTTTTGCTATTTCGTTACTCTACATGTTCTTTTTTTCTCAGTACTTATCGATCTGAAGCTGGGTGAGTTTCAAGACAATGAAGTTAAAGACTTTACAATGATCAGTCTCAATGCATTAACTTTTACATGACTCAAAGGGAATGTAAAACAATCTGAATATATTCACTGAGAAAAAAAAGTACAGTCAAAGCTACCAAAATATTGTAAAATTAACTGCGCGCCTTCTATAGACCCCAAAAAGCTGGATAATTTTTATCGAAGCACTTTGATAATAATTTTAAACAAAATGAACAATAAACTATTTTTTTATAATATGAGATAAAATTTAATAAATGTGAAAAAAAATGGTAATTTTATTTTCATACCTCAGAGCATGGCATAAAAACCATTTACTAGGTTAAGTTTACTTTTAGTTTTGTATCTTGCATGAAATAAGTGATAATAATAACTATAATTTTGAAAACCAAAATGACCTCTAACATTACATAATGAATGTTAAATACCGCATATTTCGGTTTTTAATACCAGAATGATGGTTCTTGTTTTTGCCAAAAATGTTATTACCAAACAATATGTAATTTCTTTAGATTTTCTTTTTTGTAAAGTGACATGTAGCCATAATATTTTGCATTAAAATTTAGTTAAAGTTTATATTTGGCCTGAATATTAGTTTCTAAAGACTCAGATTTTGTAATTTAATGAAATAAATAAAACAGTGTTATAAAAGAGTAAATATAGATTCATATTATTATGCATTATTAAACAATACAAAGCATAAAAATCAAGTAATTTTTAATAATGCATTAGTAACACTATTCAAAAACACAATAAAAATCTTAAAACTTTTCAATAATTTGAGAATGTTTGAAAATGTCTATCATAAAAGGATTACCAGCAACATAAAAATTCAACAGTTTGGTCGTAAAATGTTTATGGCATTTTATACTAGGGTTTGTAAGCAAATGAACTATGTTTTGAAAATTCCTTTGGTAGTTCATGAACTTATTTCAAGAATAAAAAATGTAAACAGGGCACTTTTATGCTTCACATAAATACTTTTTATAGCTCTAAGAATTTTTTTTTTCAAACGACCGTCGCAAAGTACATAAATGTTAAGTAAATGCTATGTTAAATATTTTCATTTGAGGTTCCGTTAAGTTTGTGCAAATCCTAGACGCTTTTATGTAGTTCTATATCAATCATATTTCTATAAAAGTTAAAGGTGTATTAATATTAGGTTTATTTTGCAAAAAACAAATATTTAGCGAAGACAACGTACATGGACACTAGTAATAAAACTGACCAACTCAGAGACTGGTGAAACTCTAACACTAACTAAATTTTTCATTTATGCTATAGAAAAATTAAAACTCAAATTATATTATATGAAAAACATACAGAAAACGTTAAAAAAAACATCAAAATTTTAATAAATTATTATTATTACTATTTTTTCTACAGTTGCTTCTCACGCAATTATATTTTGTCATGTGAAAAAGACATCTTCAAATAAAAAACAAATACCTAATTTGATATCTCACAGCAATGTTTATTTTGCAGTTATTTTTACATTGGATTTTTATATTATGAGTGTGATACGATTGACGTTATTCAAATCTTCACATAACATGAATAATACACTGTGAATCACTGAAAATATACTAAATATTGATAAAAAAAAAAAGGTTATTCCATAAAGACCTACCTTAAAATGTAGTTTTTACACCTGATCTGCACTTCAAGCTCTCTTGCCACACCAGGGTACTATCATCGCACCGGGTAGGGTTGACTTAACCTCTTATTTCTTCAGCGTTTCTGTAAAACTGAGTACCGAGCATGCTTAGGAATTTAACGTTTTTCGTTCATCTGACCTCCCAACCATAACATCAGCTCCAGCAACCCAAAACCTAAAGATAAGAAAAATGGGATGGGCACAGTAGGTCTTGGCCGTCCATGGGCTGTTACGCCACTGAGTAAATTTTTTATCTGTAGTTTTATATTCAACAAAAAGGTAGGTTTAATTAAAGCCTTAGATTACCTTGGTTAAATATCGTTACTCTTTTCCTTGCGATCTTTATGTCTCTTTCGATTTTGATTGGTTTTCGCCGATCACATGGGTAAACTGTTTTTAAATTATACCGCTTACCTGTCGGATATCGCAATAAAGAACGACGGAAAGTATGGCTGCATAGACTTGGCAGAGATAAAAAAACTCCTAACGGTACTAAGTATAATAAAATTTCATAATAAAAATTTTTTTTAAAAATTTCTCGTTATATTTTAAATTGCTAATTATTTATTTTACTTACGCGGAATTTTGCCTTTTTAGTTTTAAATAAATGTCTGTAGAAATGTCTATGTTGAAACTTGAATTGCTTTGTTTTATTTTATAAATGAATTATGTGTCTTCTTCAATAAACTAACAATTACGGCAAGTATTTTCCTCTCTAAAGATATGTTAATAACATTATTACTCGTTTATAAAATATGGAACTTTTAAAGAATCAAATGGAGTACAATTTAAATAACTTTCTACAA
This sequence comes from Parasteatoda lunata, assembly GCA_949128135.1. Classification (NCBI taxonomy): domain Eukaryota; kingdom Metazoa; phylum Arthropoda; class Arachnida; order Araneae; family Theridiidae; genus Parasteatoda; species Parasteatoda lunata. The sequence continues at coordinate 42,443,340 of OX421975.1, read as the reverse complement.
ATTCAGTAAAATAAATATATATTTTTCATTTTATATGCCATGCAGTTTAATTGCTTTACTTTATCCAATTGATAAAATTTACTTTTTTTTGTAATATCATGAATTATTCATTAAAATAAAATATTTACCATACAATATTATAAATACTCAAACAATCTTTTTAAATCATAGTGAATATATCTAAATTAAATTAATAGTTACAAAAATAAATGTTAAATAGTTTTAACTCTTATTTTTGTAATACCGATAAGATAATACAGTTAAAGACAAGACTGAATTTTGAGTGCTTTGTGTTTTGTAAAAATGTTAAATTTCTCTGAAAATATTAATGCTGTTCAGGTGAACTTATTGGTTTAATATTTTTAATATGTTTTACATTTTAATTGAACTACACATTTTTATTTAATTTAATACTTTAAAAATTAAACAGCAATTTTAAAGCATTTTTCAATTGTGTTATTTGCATCTAAAACTATAACTGAGATTTCATTTTAAATTTATTTAATTCTACTTAAAGTCTTAGCAATTTTTTTTTATAAAAGAACAAGTAACAATTGGTGCTAATTCAGAAAAAAAAACATTTGAACTATTGGGAAAAAGAAACTTTTTCTTTGAAGACTGATAATACTGTTAATAATGATTTAAATCCCAAACCATACCTCAATTATACCTTTGAATCTCATAAATAACCGAATGAAAAAAAAATTAAAAGAGTTTTGTAAAAAAAAGTTACAGCAAGTTATGAAAGGCATAATGGGCAAAATTTTACTTGTAGATAAGGTATTAGTTTCACTGAATAGAATAAAAATAAAACACATAATTTCAAAAAGAAAAAAGAATAAATAGCAATATTTCAGTTATCTTCAAGAATATGAAAATAATGATCAATTAAAAGTGGCGTTTAAGAATAAAAACTCAGTATATCTACATTGAGAGTAGTTATAAGAGAGTTATAAGAGAGTTGCAGTAACAAAGATGGCGGCATGTTGTTCTTTTTTTCCATATAGCTTATTACATGCTTTAGGTTTATTCATTGCTGAAGAAAGCAAGAGTTTGAAGCACTTTCAAGTAAAAACTTATTTTGATTTTTATTTATTGGAATATATATATATAAACTAAAACTAAACTCAGCGGAGCGACAGCCCATAGAGGGCCAAGGCCTACTGTGCCCATCTCAGTTTTCTTGACCTTGGGCTCTGGGGTGCAGGAGCAGATGTTCCGGACAGGTGGTCAGCCGAACTCGGAACCCTTAGTTCCCAAGAATGCTTGGTACTCATTTATCGACCCACTGAAGGGATGAAAGGCTGAGTCAACCTAGCCCGGCCAAAGGATTGAACCAGGGACCTGTGGCACGACAGCGCCACAGGTCCCTGGTATATATATATATATATATATATATATATATATATATATATATATATATATATATATATATATATATATATATATATATATGGAAGGGAAAAAGCTGTATATTTAAAATTCGATTTCTCAAGAACTATACAACTGATTTCGCTGAAATTTTATACCTTGCCATGGAAAATTACCTACTTTAAAATTATTTAAAAATATTTTTTCGACTGCTATTAAATAAAATAATAAATGTTTAGTTAAATTTACATTGGAATTTTATTATCGTTTTATAAACCAATTTTATAATTGAATGCAAAAATTTTCAATTCTCTTATAAAGTTCACGATATATGGCGAAATGCGCGAAAATTAAAATTAACATTATGGGGTCTAAACTTTGGATTACTGTCCTGATAAAACTACGCTGACCATATTTCCCAGATTACTGTTACCTTTTATATTTTGGGGGTCAGACGTCTAAATATGTCGTAAATAAGCTATGTTTATTTGGAGAAAATATGATTTTGTGTGTGACTTCGTAACTTAAAATGTATCTGCACTAATTAATTAGCATATTTGATTCACCCCGTCGAACCATTAAAATTGAGTCCTAGAACGTGAAGATTCGATCATTAGATCAAAAGTTATTCAGATTGGTCCATTTTTTTAGCGCACTTTACATTGCAACTTTATCTGGTTTTACTGCATCTACATATTTTTATTTCTATCACGTGTAAATAATTATATGTTTTTCCATTTTAACAATTGAGAATAAATAAGAAAAAATATAATGTTTAAAATTTTTTTTTTCAGAAAAATTGTATCTCAAAAAATTTCATAAAATGGATTTCAAAATTTTAAGGACCATTTTCTAACCTATTGAATTATTTTTTTAAATATTTTTTTATGAGATCAAAGTTGTTGAAAAATAGCTAAATTCTTAAGGCAAAAACTTAGACAAAGAACATTGTTCCTTTGTTGGTCGCTTTGAAAGATTATACTTTTGCGAATAAATTCGTGGCTGAAGTTGCGTAATATAATATATTTATTATGCAAGGATAAACTATTACTGTTAATTAAAGTATTGGCGTATTATGTTGAACAATGGATTTATAAACGCAAAAGAATTTAGTAGATTCATAAAAGCATAATTTCAATTTTCAGCTAATTATATACTAGCTATGTCATAAAAACAGAAATAACTTTATTTTGTGTTATTTGCCAAATATAATCAAAATTTCTGCTCTTACTTATTTTAAAAGTAGATTTTCAAAAGAGTGATTTAATTTGTATGTAATTACAAACCAGTCATTTTTCTTCATATATATAATATACATATATTATTTAAAACATGCTTAAAATTAATACCATCTATCTGAGACTTATACTATTCATGAATCTAAGATTGAATTGCAAAAAAATGATTTGATTATTTACGTATTTTGATTTATTTAACTATTCTATAAAACCGTACATAGATTTCAAGGAACACTAAACGATATGATACGATTTATAAATATTATTAACAAATGACACCTTTTCAGTGCACTTTCTACAAGCTGAAAAATTAGGCGTATCCGCATATTTTGTTGTTTAATAAAAGCAAATGTTTAAAACAAATTAAGCATACAAAAGAATCATCTACATAATAATAATCCAAAAACTAATAAATGAATTATTCAGATTTATTATAATCTTATAAAATTTCTATCATTGTTTAAGAACATTCTATATTTAATACTAGAGTATCTAAAACAATTTTATTTTAAAAAAGACAATTTTTATATCATTATGTCTAAATCCATTTCCTAAATAAAAATAAATAATGATTTCGAGCTGTTTCGAAATGCGAATATCTACCAAAGAAAAAGGAATCAAATACACACCAGAGAATATGTTAATACAATTTAATCCAAGTTGAGTAAACTTTGTATTCCCGGAATTACTTTAATCAAGGTAATGCGGCATAAAAATGACTAGCATTAGAGTGTCGGTTCTTCCTTCATAAACTGCAACGAAGAAAATGATTGAAAGTTTTGTTTACTTCACACTTCAAACTTTAAAACGTATCCCTGGTGACATATCATGCTTGAAAAAGCGTTTATTTCGATAATTTTTGCATCAAAATCGATCCGGGTGGCTTCTTAAAATTACTCTCGAAGAAAAGTGATAAAAAAGCTTATCAAAAATTTTGTTAGTAGCTTTCCTTTTCCTTTATTTTTCTTTAAGTACAATAGAACACTATTTATCCAGAAATCGATTAACTGAATTCTTCAATTAATCGGAACAGAGCCATTGGGTCTCAGGGGATAGAGCGTTCACCTATTAAGAAGGTGGACCGGGTTCGAACTGCAGCGATGACTGGTCAATTCGATTCCCGCACCCGGCTGGTACCGATCACAGTTCTGATGTAAAATATCCTCAGTTGTAGACGGATCATGGGTTAGAGCCCTCTTGCCATCAGGTTAACCGTCGGAGGTTTTCGTGGTTTTCCTCTCCATGTAATGCAAATGCGAGTTAGTTTCATCAAAAAGTCCTCGACGAAGGCAAATTTCTCCCAATAGTGGATCCTGGAGTTAACTTGTTTTCTTGATTGGGTTCAAAATTGCAAGGCTGCAGAGTTGAACATTGGTAGTCTTAAAACGAAAAATTTGGTTCGGCTGTTCAACGATGGTTATAAAATATAACAGTAACCGGAACAATCAAAGGCTGCACAATTATTTTCTTTTCTCATTAATTTTTTTTTTTCAGTAAAACTCTTGTGTTTCTTTATATTCTATTATGGGGGTTGAGAAGTAACTTTTTTGTACATTTTGAAGTCTTTGAAAATAGAGGCCCCTCAATGCAAGTTAGTATATTAAAAGGCAAAGAACGGTAACATTATATCACTGCATTAGTACATCATTTGTATCATATAATATGTGCCGTTTGTAAAAATTTTCTAATTACACATATTTTTTGTTTATCGGATATGTTAACATTTCTTAGATACTTTCATAACACTGATGTGAAATCTGAATTTTGTTTTTCTCTCCAAGCTATAATTTTTTAATGAACATTTTTAGTCGAAATGTGCAAGTCTAAAAACATTATATAACAGGGGGAGACATTAATGTTTTTGTTTTATATCTTTTTATAATTTAGCCTTAAACAGCTGAAGCAAATCTGAGTTAACTACTATAAATTTTCAACTCCACAGCCATGTAATTTTGAATCCCTCCCAGAACACTAATAAACTCCTGGATCAAGCATTAGAACAAACCAGCCTACGTGGATGACTTTTTGATGCTTCTAACCTGCATTTGCGTTACATGAAGAGGAAAATCTTGAAACCCACCCGCGGTAAGCCAGACGAAATGGGGATTCGTTTACCACTCAGAATATTTCACGTACGCACTGAGACCAGTGAGAGCTGGGAACAGAATTTGTATCAACCAGCCACCGCTGGAATTTGAGCCCTGGGTCATCTCATTGGGTGAGGGGAATGCTCTCCCCACTGAGCCACCGTGATCACATTATTTTATTTTATAACCGTCGTTGAACAGCCGACCCAATTTCATGGGTTTACGACTACTAATGCTCACCTCCGTAGCCTTGTAATTTTGAACTAATACAGAAGACAAGGAAACTCCTGGATCAGTACCCCCAGAGGTATTGATTTGTTATGGGAACATGGAGGACTTTAAGACTCGACAGATTTAACGTGCATCAGTCACCATTTACTACACGGGGAGTCTTCGGCCGGCAGGAATCGAACCCATGACCTCTTGTACATGGGCCCAGCGCCCTACCGACAAGGCTATCCCGGCCCCTGTGATCACATTATTTTATTTTATTTTATTTTATAACCGTCGTTGAACAGCCGACCCAACTTAATGGGTTTACGGCTACTAATGTTCAACTCCGTAGCCTTGTAATTTTGAACCCAATCCAGAAGACAAGGGAACTCCTGGATTGAGTATTGGGAGAAATTTTGCCTTCGTGGAGGACTTTTTGATGGAGCTAACCCGCATTTGCGTTACATGGAGAGGAAGACCACGAGAACCTCCCACGGTTAGCCTGACGGCAAGGGGACTCTAACCCATGATCCGTCTACCACTGAGGATATTTCACGTCAGCACTGTGGTCAGTGCAAGCCGGATGCGGAATTCGTATCGACTGGGATTCGAACCCGGTTCGCCTCATTGGAAGGCGAACGCTCTATCCCCTGAGCCATCGCGGCTCGTGATCACATTATTGTTGCGACAAACTTCTAGGATAGTAGGGGCACATAATCAGGATTAAAACTGTATAGGAAACTTTTTTCTGGAGTTGTTGTATTACGCCACCAGCTACGCTTCCCTATTATTTTCATCTTGTGCTTCTGAACAGGTTATAATAGTAAAGCTCCCCTGGCCACGTACAATTACATTTCCGAGCATGGGTTGTTATGCAATTTGAATATTTACAACCCCTAGAAGCTTGTCGTAACATTTACTCGACCCTCTGTTACATATAACAGTTTTAAACTACTACATTTCGACAAAAAATGGATTAAAGATGTCATTTTAAAAAACATCTGTATCTTTTAAGAGCAATACTAATTTCAGATTTGAAATCTACACACATGTATTTGACAACAAAAAAAGTGGTCCCCCGGTGCAATCAGTTTTCTACAATGTGAAAACCAACATTGTCTCCTACAATGTATAGCAAGTTAATTCTAGACTGTTAGTATATTTGACTATCGTTTTTAACCATCTTCCATTGTCAATTTCCGATTTGTTCACAATTCTGCTAAATATAGCTCCTAATTTTTAGGCATCAAGTAAAGTAAATATTCCCACATATTAAAAAATTATTCCGAAAATCACCTTAGCTCAATGTGTTTTTGATAAGAAACGAAACAGAATTGACCTTAAGAGATCAATTAGGGCATGTGTTTTGACTTTCACAAAGCCTTTACGTAAATTGTACGTAAATGAAATTAATTTCAGTCGTGTAACAGTTTTTGGATATTCCTCTAGTGGGAAAAGAACAAAAAATTATAATCAGTGATGAGTGTTGTAGGCAAGAAAACAGTTGATGCAATTTTGTAACATTTCCTTGTTGTTGTGGCTAATATCATCGGCTATTAAGGCAAAGGGTATCAGATTGTTCTTTTTTTCAGTGGCGCCATCTATGGCCAGGAAATAGACTTCTGCCGCACCCATAATTCACACCCGTTTATAGGGCCGACTCATTCATACATCTATTCCTTCGTCCACTGATCGTAATTTTGACCTGAGCCAAAGAACGAACAATCTCCAATTCAGTACCCTACAGGCGTCGATTTGTTATAGGAATACAGAGGACTTTGTGACCTGACAGTTTTAACGTGCACCAGTCACCATTTATTACATGGAGTGTCTTTGGCCTGCTGGATTCGAACTCCCGTTCTCACAAACGGGATGGATAAACTAGAATTAAGTTTCTTTAAAATTAAAATGGTTAGATATTGGGATTCCATCGCTGTAAGAAATTTTTGTGACTTTCTACTTCGTATAACACAAATGCAACTTAATAAAATTTAATCTCTACGAAAGTTAATTTTCCTTGACAACTTCTTATTGTCTTAGAAATAATCTTAAAATTGAGTTCAATTTAAGAATTACGAGGCATGTAGTGAATAAATCAGGGAAAATGGGTATCATGTTAAAAATGAGTAATAAAAATTTCATAAAATAATATTTCATCGCTTTGACAGTCAATGACCCCCTTTAATTCTTTCGGTTGAGAAAATCCTGCAAAAGTAAAAAAAACTTTACTTGTTTGGTAAAATGGTGTACTGCAATACACTGAAATCTATGATGGTATTTTCTGGTTCATAGAAAATTTAATAGAATAAGTATTATTCTATTCTGTTATTTAAAGATTTATTCGTTACTTTCTTTTTTTCTCTTAGTTTTAGTAATATTTTTGAAAAAATATCGTTTGAAGTCAAAAATTTCGAGCATCCTAGCATACACTCGAATAAACCTCTTACCATAAACCTCATACCTTACATCAAATAAACCTCTGACTCATGATGATTCAAAAATCCTTCATATGTATATTGTTAATTTTGAGAATCATTTCCTCATGAAATCACGTGGCAAAACGTGAACTCTCAAATCTATGACAAAATGTGTCCTCGACTCAAAATTTCATAGTTGTGTATTGTGGGAGATTGATAACTAGAATGACAAATCTAGAATGAAAACAGGACGATCGAAAATAAAGCGACTAAATAAGTTGACCATCCTGTATTAAACCAGAAAAATCCCGGTTTCGAATCCCGCTTCCGGCATGAACGTTTCGTCTTTCTTCTATTGTTGGGGCAACATTGATCCACCTATTTGGTGCCCACGATAAAATGATTATTAGAAAAGTTAGATGCATTAGAGCAACAAAGTTATTTTTCTAATTTGGAAAAATGCCCCATGAAATGTAAACATAATAACTAAGTTACATGAAATACCTTCTTTACTAAATAGAAAGAAAAAAATAAGTAAATTTTTATTTAAATGTTTTAAATAACATTTTATTTTTAGTTAAAAACGTTAAAGGTTTTTTGTGGTAAAAATATCTAAATTGAACTTTATGAATACCCATGAAATAAAATTATTTTTTATTCAAAATTTTAAGTAGCATTTAGTTTATTTTAAATTTAAAAGTTAAGTGTTTTTAAACAAAACATTCTTAATTGGATTATTACTTGATAAAGGGCTCCATTCACTTAGAAAAATATTTAAATAGGAAATAACAGTAGCATGTTTCAAGCACTCAAGAACATTTGCCCATTTGATTGCTTCAAACATGTCGACTGTTATTTCCTATTTACATATTTTTAACAGGGTAATATCTTACCACTTCAGTTTCTTTGGATTATTTATCTCATTCATTAATTGAAATTTAAGCGATAAGTAAACATTTTTCACAAAGCAGAATTGAATAAAATTAAATTCAATTTGTATTTAAATACTAGTAAAACGTTTAAAAAATTGTAATCGAGAAGTTCATTCGATTAAAAGAAAATTGTTCATCTGAATCAAAGTATTTTGTAAAAAAATTTAATAATACCAAAAATTCCGTTCCTTGCTTTGAAATTATTTCGGTATTCGAAGACTAATTAGAATTGAATCGAAAACACTGAGGTTCTCGATACAAAAAATTTTCAAGTTAATCTATTAGTTAAGAATTTTTTCACAGTACAATCTCGAGTTCATGCATTAAAAAACCTTTTTAATATCGAGAAACTGCGCACTAAACTAACATTTAGAGCAAATAAATCATCCTCGTTTTTAAAGTTGAAGTTCTGAAACTCATGTTTATAAACTTCAAATTAAGTCGTGTTAAACAAACAAGAGGTTCTGCATTAAAGAATAAAAATACTAATTAAATTACGTTATTTACTTGTTAAGTTAAATAAGCATTTTCACAGATTGAGAAATGAGATCAAAGTTCTTTACAAACAGTTTATAAATAGTTTGTTAAACTTTTTGAACTTTCAAGAAGAAATTAAAAACAATCTTTATGTTGAAATATTGAAAACTGGAAAACCACTCATTTAAAGTTTTCTTATTTCAAATAATAGTAATGAACGCATATCTGCAGAATAAAAAGAGATTTGATAGGACATTGATATAAGAAACTATTTTAAACAGAACTAATTACACTTTTTAACCTAATTAAAGGGCAATCAGCTGTCCTAATTTCTTAAATTAAGCTTTGGATGAAGTTTCATCATTATCACTTTACCCGCATTCCAATCTTAATTGTTATTGTAGTCATACACACGGAAAAAATACACAAACAAATCTTTTAAGATAGAAATAAACACATAAGGCATAAGACCACTTTTTGAAAGTATAACCAGTTCAAAGTATTCTATAATTTATTGATTCAAATCATGATTAATTTATTTTATTAAAGAACAATTTTTATTTTTCGTCTAAGAGGAGTATCTGTAGTAAAAGTTTAAAATTGGACAATATTTAAATTCTCAAGTTTAAATTTTTACTAACATTAATAAATTGATATTCTTCAAATATACTGTGTACCGACAAAGAGCGGGAAGAGAGTATATATATATATATATATATATATATATATATATATATATATATATATATAGTATATAGAGTATATAGTATATAGAGTATTGCGATATTGACGACATCGCAATTAGTATGATAAGATATTTGACTTATTTAATATGGTAAATCGTATTTGAAATACTTGTTTCGTATGTAAATTTTTTATTTCAATATACTGTAGCTAAATTTATTGTTGTAAACTCAACGTTTGTAAATTTTTCCTTTTTCTATATCTTTAACCGGTTATTTTATTTCTTCTAAACTTTTCTCCATTTTTAAATTTTATTTAGGAGTAAATTAAACGTAAATTAAAATAGATCCAAACTTTTGTCCAAATTTCTAATTCGTATGCAGTGTCTGCATTTTCAACAGATAATAACAACCCTATTTTCCAAACACGTACAAATATTTAAATTTCGCTTTAAAAGTTTTTAATAGTTTTATTAAACAAGTAATGTTGTTTTTCTCTGAAATCTTTTAGAATTTTAGCATAAAGTTATCTCAATATATAAAAGGAATGTTTGAATTGAGATATCCTAAATTAATTTTTCTCTACTGCCGGATGCCACGTGATTAATTGAATTACGCTTTGTTTCAAAAGCTCATGAAATTAAAATAACGGAAAGATCGATATGTTTCTATGCATGCTACAAAATATGCTATAAAACAGCTACAAATATGCTACAAAACAGCTACAAACTAACAACCTTAATTATGTATTCTCTATGAAGCGTGTAAATTTGACCTTTTATATATCAGCGCAGATAGAAAAATACAATGATCAAACTACAAAAAGACAAAAATCGGAAATCCATAGAATAAGCAAAATTAAGTTTAACTACTTAAATACAGTTTCTGTAATAGTTTAAATATTTATGCAATTGAAATAAATCTTTTAATTAATCTACACAGTCAAGCTTAATTAGTTTTATTAACTTTAAAATTTAAAAAATATTATAACTCAAAAATAATTCTACTCTATATATAATCCTAACTCTTTCTCTTCATGTGGCGTTATTTTTTTCAAAATATTTTTTTTATTTTTTTTTATTTCCTATGAGCTACACAATCAGTCTTCACGATGAGCAAACCTAGTGCGTTCTCCAGAAGTGGTATCCACTCTTTCAGGACCACCACAATGGGTGAGATACCGTTGGTCATGTTAATTTGGACGTCTAGTTTCTGCCACACTAGATGGCAGCACCGAGACTCTATTTGGATGCTAAAGTGCACTAGGAATTTAATTTTGCCGGAAATGCCAAGAGCCAATAAGGCACTCCAGTGACCTTTTACATGGCGCATAATCATACGACATGACATATTTTTTTAATGACATATTTTTTTATTTTAAACGTTATAACAATTAAATACAATGAATAATATGAATCATGTAGACAATGATGAAAAGTTTAAAAAAAACTACAAAAACTAAAAAATTATCTTGCATTACTCATGATTCCAACTGTTTATGAATTTAAAAAAAAATTTATGAACGTTACCTGAACATTTTATTATAGTTTCTCAAAATGGTAAATAAAGTTACACCATTTTTTTAAAAAATTATTTTATTAAATTAAAATTGCTTAAAGGTGTTTTCTTAGATTTGATCAGCTCTTCGTCCGCCTATATCTGTAATGTGTTTGGGTTAAAAAAGTTTAATGAACTGCACTATCAAGCATAAAAAATTTGATATTAATCATTATGATTAAATAAAATCAAACTTAAAAAATGTAATAACTTAAAATTACTTTGTGTTCCTAACTATTTTTACTCACTTGTGTGAATATTTTGAAAGAAAGTATGCATGCATGTTATATGATCTTTTTATTTTAAAAGTTAAGAACAAAAAAAAGTAATGACGTTTTTTTGCAAATTTCTTAATTTAATTAAAATGCTTTGACATGCTTTATTGTGTTTCTATCAGCCCTCCATGAATATACGTTAATAGTTATGTATTTTTTTATAAGTAACTAAACAGTAAAATTTAAACAGTGTAAATAACTAAATAGTTAATTTTCAATTTTGCCACTAGCAGTAACTACTGAGTTGTTTTTAGAGTTTTCATTTCATACATAAATTAGTAGCAAGTGTTGCAATCGAATTTAGGAAATCTTTTTATAGCCTCTTACACTAGCGTGCAAAAATTTTTGGTCAACGCGTTTCTATACGGTTTTCTATACGGTTTATAGGTTTTCTATACGGTTTTTTTTAAAAAAAAAAGTATTTTTTTATTTTTTTGGAGAGATGATTTCCGTTTTATTTACTAAAGCAAACATATACATTAAACTTGATTTCCGAATTTTTTCTTTTCTTGCATTTTAATAGAAAATGCAATCTTCTTTGGATTAAATTGAAATCTTTGTACTCAGTTCAGTTTATTTCCTTTGTTATATAATTCGTGTCTTGAAAGAACTGATTCTTCAAAAATAAATTTCAATAATAAATAAGTGTTAAAATCATGATTTCCTTAAACAAATATGCAAAACCTATGCTTATTTGTTAAAATTGTATCTTTTAATTGTATTTTCGTCCAGTTCTTCGAAGTAAGAAAATACCTTACTGATATAAAAATTACATATGATTTAAAGTGACTTTCAAAAAGCTAACTTTGCTTTCTAGTCGATAACAATGTTAAGAATGTTTAGGAATAAAATTATTCATTTACATTTCCAATCAACCATTTATAATATTGAGCTTAACCAAAGACTTTTGCACGCTAGTGTATATTTTTAATTCTGTTGACAAAAAAAAAGTACTCATTTAATCTCTTAAACACATATAATTAAGAAATTATATTTTTATGAAATGCACGCATCGACATCATCTAGAAAAATTTCTTCTATCTAGCAACAAAATAAAACCATCACAGACCTTATTTTTGTTCTTTTAATTTACGCGTGTATTTTTTTCTTCCGAAAGACAAAAATATTTTCTAATCCATCCAAATCAGATAGTTAAATATAGAATAAATACTAAAACATTCACGAATAAATTAATATCAAATAGGACGTAACAAATATTTTGGACGTTCACCACAGCGATTATGGAAATGTTGACATTCACCGATAAAAGTCGATATTCTCCAGATTTCGGTTATTCACGGTAACATATAAAATAAATAGCTGTTAAATTAAAAAGTGTATAACAACACTAATAACTTAAAATAAGTAATTTTTTAATGTCCAAAATAAACCTTAAAATTAAAAAAATAATAATAATAATCTGCAGAAAAGAGTTAAAAGCACTTAGTTTTATCAAAATATATTATTAGTCCCTGTTCTGTTCTATGATTTTTTCCTCGAATCTCAATTTTTTGAACTTCTAGCCTCACAAAAATATCCTTAAAAACCTTTCTTACACAAATGACTGCATAAACCATATAAAGCTCTGCAACTGTACTAAAAAAAAGTAAGAAGACTCTTAGTTTCTTCAACAAGTTGATGATGCGAGGATATGTGCTAACTCACTATTATAGAATTAAAGAGAGTTGTTTCTTGTTTTTTTTATTTCGCCATTTCCTTTATTATTTTAGAATAACTTACTATAAAATAACAATGGAAAAATATCTTTATTAATTTATCCTCTTTCGTGTTAATGAAAATATAACTTTACAAAATTTTAGCATCACATTCTATAAAGTAAGCTTTTGTAGTGGATCTGTCAAAACAAAAATTGTATCAAACAAATGTTAGTCTCATACAGAAAAGCTCAATATAATCGGAGTTATTTGCATTTCCTTTCAAATGATTTATTCACATCACATAAATATCTGCTTAATTAACCAAATAATTTCTTGAGTGCATTACTTATATTGATGCTTTGAGATGACAAATGAAAGACATCATATTGCTTAAGATAAGAGAAAGAAGATTTGACTTTTTTTAAGATGAATAGCGTTTAAGCTTCTTTTATGGTAAAAAGCACTTTCCTATTTTGCAATTGAATGTGGTATTTTTTGGAATTTAATTTAATCTCAGCTATAAAGAACGACAGTGGTACATTAATGTACACGATTTCAGTCTAAATGGTAGTATAAACTTAATTTAAAATTTTTTTAAAATATTTATAAATTTTCTGAGTTTTCCTAGTAATATCAGTTAGAATTATAATCAATGAGAAAATTTACAAACCAATGTTGCTTAATAATTTCTTATAATGTAACATTTGGTATTGTTTGATTTTATTTTCACTCTTGTATTTGTATAATCTATTAAAAGCTAAAAAAAAATTTTTTTGGTTATAATTTTTTTGCAAAATATTTTAAGTGTTTTGAGAAACCTTTGCTTAAAGAGTTAAAACTGGTTGTAATCCAATTTTATTTCTAAACACAAATGTAGATGTAACATTTTATAGTTTTCTTTTTATATTCTACAAGCCTTTATTAGGCAGTTAATTTTTTTAAAGCATTTTTTTTTACGATACTACATTTAGTGGCTAATTTTTAAAGTACTTACGATTAATATGTTGCTTACAAAATAAAGAATATGAAAAAATTTGAAGGAACATTAAATTAAATATTAATTCGTAAGTATTTAATCGCATAATATATAGAGATCTCCCTAACTATTTAAATGCAACTGTTTTCTACAAAATGCTCAGTGAAATTTATACTCCGTTTTTTTGGTTTCGTAATTTATTATTATTTTTAAATATATTTTAAGAATTTAAAATTAATGTACCATTTACTTTAATGACCATGACACTAAAAACAAAATTGAGACTATTATGTTTTTATAGTACCGTATTATTCAGATTTTTAAAAAATTAATATTTCTGCAACAACTTATGTTATTATTATTATGCATATTTTAGAATAATAGTTATATTTTCTCTATTTCATTTAACATATTATTTCTTATGTTGTTGTGATTTTTTTTTATGCTGCATTTAGCTAAATTTAGTTATTTCATTATTTGTTTGAATTTCAGTAAACTTATAAATTAGTGTTAGAGTTTCAAAAAGTTTTCAATATATTTCCAGTAAGAATTTTAAAATTTAACTTTGAACGAAAATAATATTGTCAGGATTTTGTGTGCTATAATATCGTCAATTTTGTTTAATAGAATTTTTCTTTAAAATCTTAGACACTGTGTAATTAATGCTCCTATCAATATTTTATGTATTTTTATTCTAAATTTCCAGCATTAGAAAATGTTTCCAATTTTAACATAGCTGCAATTTCACTAACTTTCCCATTTCCAGATATACTTACACACGTTTTTTACATACTCTCATATGTTCAAAAAGTGTGATGACATGATTAATTTAAACAAAACAAAAGGTTTATTTTATTTTTATTAATTTATACAAATGCTAAATCAACCGTTACCTATTACACACTCGTTCTTATTCTCATTTTATTATTATCTACAGTTGAACATGTATTATTGTCTTCCTCATAATGGGTAAAATCAACACTTTGAGTTATGAATTTTTAAATTGATTTTTATTCCTAAATCTCCCTTTTTAAACTAGTTATGCGTGTATGCATTGTCTTTGCATCATGTTCATTTTAAATTATTAGAGGCTAAATAATGAATAAAAACTATGGTTTTGCCGCAATTGATTTTTATCGACATTATTAGAGAGAAAAAATTAGTAATGATTAACCAAATCATTACTTAAATTGAAATAAATATACGTTTTTTTTTGTATTTATACCGTATAAAACAATAAATGAATGTTAAAAATAAAGTACATAAAAAACTACATAGAAATAAAGAAAAACTGTGCATCTTAGACTGATATAACTTCAGAAACCGGTTTCTAATACTTTGACAATTATTGATCAATTAATTGCGTTTTTCAAGGTAAAGGAAAATTTCATTGACTGCCCTATACCTAAACAGTAAAAACTTATAGATAAAATTATGGTAAAAAGTACCGGCACTAAGGGTGTCGACACTTTTTACCGTAAAACCCATTTTTACCGAAATTTGTTAAGGAACAAAAAATCTGATGTAATCATATTATAATATATAAAATAATATATAAAATAGTATTTTACAGTTAAAATGTATGTGCTGTTGTTTTATACCGGACTTTGATTCGGAACTTTTATCATTATATGCTTCTTTAGTACTTTTTTAAATCTATCTTCCATCTTAAAAACCAATTAATAAATAAATTTTTTAAAAATAAAATATTTAATATGTGTTAAACGACAACAAACTAAACTTCAACTAAAGGAAAGCAAGTTATTATTTGAATAAACTTTGAACAGTATCAAATCCATAAAATAAAATGTACAAACATACATTTAACCACAACTTGAAGTACTTAACTGTAATAAATTAATCTCCTCCGGTGAGCAAATTGTTACATGAGCTCATTTTCTTGAAAGTAATAGGCTTTAATATGTCTTTTCTTAAGCCTTTAGTTAAAATGTGCCTGGAAATATATATTTCATTTTCCTCATAAACTTTAATCTCGTTAAAATCTTTTGAATAAGAACTGTCATAAACATCATAATAAAGTTTATAACCTTCCTATTAAATTTTAGAAATTAAATGCAAATATTTATTGAATCGAGAGATAACAATGTTATAATCGTATGAAGAATTGAATTAAATTCATTGATTTGGATTTGTAGAGAATACTTGATAATTATGAAATTTTAGTGTACATATTAAGTAATTTTATCGAGTGAGCAAAACTTTTAAAACTTCATTTTATTTTTTAAATCTGTTCAAAGTTTATTATAATATACAGTAGATTATAGACATAGCTCGTATACCTAAAAATATATAATGAATATTTTTTTAATCTTAATTACCGATTATATGTCAGTTGTTCCGTATTAAAATTCAGCATAGCAACAAATCTGCCTTAACCAATTTATTATGAAATTTTAATATTAAATTTTATTTTTTATTGTTGAAATATAAAGAAATTCTGATAACAATAAAAAACTCATTTCTGAAAAAATACAAAAATATTTTCAACAGAGTGTCATTATTATTAATTAAAAGTTAAGTTAAAATAAATAAAATAATAAAAAATAAGCAATTATTCCAATCAATTTTAAGGAAATTAAGAATAGATTAAATACACTTAATAATTTCGAAAGTTTTGTGTGCACATATAATAATTTTAACTTGTAAAAAAAGTTTATAAACTTTATTTTACTTTATAACTTATTTTCAAAATTTCGTTTACTCTTCAATAGACATTAAACACATATATCTCATAGACATACAAAAATTTAATGAGAATGTTTTGTTTAATTAATTATTAGATATGGCTCATTAATTATTATCATCATATTAATGACTAATAAATATTCTTAACTTAACTAATTTAGTTTATTATACGTATGTCAGTTATGTATGTATGCATTTATAACTTACTTAACAACATTCGTGCATTTAAACATTCAATAATAATTTTACTTACAGGAAATTTTAGTTTTTGCGATTGATATGTCATTAAAATGTCAGCTTCCTACATTAATAAAACCAGTTTAACAATAAATAGAATAAAATCTACAAATCTGAGTACGAATTAAATACTTTTAAAGTTCGAAGTTTTGTTTGCATATGAAATAATTCAAAAGTGTGAACAAAACTTTATAAACTTTATTTTATTTTAATTAAAAGTCTTCGTTGAACAGCAGACAAAATTCTGAATTTACGACTATTCATGTTAAACTCCGAAGCTATGTAATTTTGAACTCAACCCAGAAGACAGGGGAACTCCTGGATCGAGCATTGAGACTGACTAGCCTTCGTGGAAGACTTTTTGATTAAACTAACCCGCATTTGATTAACATGAAGAAGAAAAACACAAAATTCTCCCACGGTTAGCCCTATGGTGAGGGGATTTTAACCCATGATCGGTCTAGAACTAAGGATATCATACGCCAACACTATGGTCGGTGCGAGTCCGGAATTTGCATCGACCAGCCATCGCTTGGATTCGAACTCGGTTCAAATCATTGGGAAGCGAGTGTTCTTTCCTCTGAGCCACAATACGAAAATGTGAGACACATGAGAATCTGAAACACAATAAGAAAAAATAAATGCAATTTTATAAATACCAACTTATAGCTATACCCTTATTATATTATATAACAGTTCAAAGTGAAAACGGTTTTTTCACTTTGGAGTGCTTCATAAATTAGAAAATTTTAATACAAATGTTAAGATTTATATTTGCATATATTTTATTATTTTTTGCTATATTTACCTACTGACTTCAAGTCAAGCACAAGCTTATAAAATAAAAATCTCAAAATAGATTAAATTTTCTGCAGTATTGAAAAATAAAATTTAAAAAAAATTGCGAAAACAAATTAAAATTGCAATAGCTTTCGAACAAATAAGATATACTAAAAAACCCGCGTTTTATTCATAAATGAAAATGACTGTTTGAGTACGATAAATTTCCTCTCTGGAGTTGCATTTATTGCACTTTAGAGAGACTCCCATGGTAATTTTTACAACAAATTTGTCCTTTTTTAAATTCATGAATTAATTTTGAATTATTAACTAGTTCTTGGCTAATTTTGATATATATATATATATTCAAAATGTCAGTATATTGAAGACAATATACACTGTATATTTATCGCTAATGAATTGTTAAGAATTAATCTTCGAAAAATATTTTTTGAATATGCATATGGTGGAAAAGCTCTTTAAAATGTAGCTCTGATACCTAAAAATGTCTAATAAGTATTTTTTTTTTCTTTAATTACTGAATACTTAAAATGATCGTACAAATTACGCTTCATATTTTAATGAATTAAAAACAATAATATAATTAATGCATATATCATTAGTTATTAATATCTAACTTAGAGTTTTAAATTTTCAGTGAATTTTTAGATTGAAGACAACCTACCCTGTATATGTATCATTTATGTAGTATTTGCTAATTTATCTTCGAAAAATATTTCTTGAATATGCATATTGTGAAAAAACAATTTTTTTAAAAACTAATTTGCTAAACTGTTTATTGCTATATTTATTCTTTCTTAAAGTTAAAGACCGTTAATTAAAACAATTCTATTACAATGTAATTGATTTATTTTTGACTTAAGAAGATTCAAGTGTGTTTATCTAGTGATTAACGCATCTAACGTAAACAAAAATTTTAAATTTAACCACTACAACTTAACAAAATATTACATCTAATTCAGAAATAAAAACAAATAAGAAATTTTTAATTTCCAAACCAATGTTTTTTGGTATAATAAAAGTAAATTTTTTCATATAATTTATCTAATTAAATTATATTTGAAACAAAAGTTGTTGTCTTTACGTACAATTTTTCTTCATGCAGAAATGAAATTCTCATGGAGTTAAAGTTGAAGTTAAAGTTAGCGTAACAAAAATATTAAATATCTTAAGCAAATCTTTATTTTTTTCCATCTAAAACAATGTTTTTTGAACTTTTATTCTAAAAAAATTAAGCGGTATGTTCTACGTTACGTTTTAATCGAAACTAACCAAAACACAAATTTTACGCACCTCAAGTCTCTCGATTTTTTTTTTTTCGTTTTATTATTATTATTATTATTTTTTTTTTTTTTTTTTTTTTTTTTTTTTGCATATAATATTTGTAATTGCGAATTTAAAAGTATTGAAAGCATACTAAATAAAACAAAATAAATTTTACGAACATCGAAATACCCTGATAAATTACAAAAAATTAGAATTCCCATATGTTTCAAATATTATTTCTTATGTCAAGAAACTTTTTCTACTAAGTGCTTTTTTCTTACTATATTTTTAAATGTCTATAATCATGAATGCAACATCCTTTTAAAGGTGATTAACCTCAAAAATGTCAACCAAAGTAACTGATCATTCAAAAAAAAATATCTAATAGGATTATCGATCATAAGTTAGTTTGAAACTACTTTAACACCAAAATGCTCGGGAACAATAAAGTGATCATAAAGGTAGACCTCAGGAAAAAATATATTATTTTTATTCAGTTGAAAATTAATGATAACATCAATTAATAATAGTTTCGGAATTTATTAGAGTTTATGCAGTTTCATTGACAGAATTGGTGGAAAATGAATGAACAAAATTTTCGTGCACAATGGATTTTAAGTTTCAAATTAGTGATATGAATAATTACATAAAAATAAATAAAAATGTAAATGATGTAAAAATAGTAGAACTTGAGAGAAAAAATTAAATAAGTGGAATTCCATTCGGAATGAAAACACAAATGAATCATATGCTAATTGGTGATAAAAAAAAATGAAAAATATAGATTACGATATTATTAAAAGTATTAAAATTTAAAAAATGGACTTTCAATCTCATTATGCAATAGAATTTCATTAAGAATTTCGTAAGAATTTCATTAAAGATTTTTTTTAATTTGAAATCCTCCCTAAAAGAGGAGAAACAAATCTGCGAATTTGGCAATTCTAAAAGAATCTTCAATTGAAAGTATTTGCTCACTCTGCTTTGTCAAACCAAATATGATGATAACAATAATTATAGACAAATATAACATTCATAAAAATTTCCACTGCTAAAATATTAAAACATAGAATGGATTGAACGTATATAATATTCATCTGTAATGGTGGTTAACTAGTTCTTCAAATACAACGAAATCATAGCATAACTATAGATTAATATATAAAATTCATAAAAGATAACCCCTTTCCAATATCCGAACTGAGTAGGGTTAATTAATTGATTAATTGAATGAGTTAATTAATCGAATTTCTGCATAACAAAAAGTTTTTTTTTTTCTCAGATGTAAAAAAAAAAATTAAAGCAACAATTATTGTTAACTCTCTGGATGCTCGTGTTTCTTACTTCTTTCATTATCAACAAATGAGCGTTGATCAACATTTTGAAATCGTGCACAAAACCAGAAGATATGTTCCGATACAATTAATAAAATCAATTTAATGCCAACTTTTCTATTTGTTATCATTTGTTGTCCTTCTCATTGGTTTTTCGTTACTATGTAACACAAAACAAGCCTTTAGAAGTTCATTCTATCAAACACAGAGTAACTATATTCAGCATCATTTAGCAGGATACTGCAGCTCGAGGTCAAAATTTTTTACAAAAAGGCAATATTCATCAAACAATTGCCGCCGGTAATCATCCCTTTTAGGAAGTCATAAAACTATTTCCACAATACCTGTAGTAGGTAACTTAGTACTTATATATATCACTATATTTGGTACCTATAACCTATTAGTTATTATATCAGTATATTTCGTGCCTATTACCTATTAGTACTTATATCAGGATATTTGGTACCTATTAGTACTTATATCAGTATATTTGGTACCCATTACCTATTATTTTTTATGTCAGTATATTGATACCTATTACTTATTAATACTCATATCAGTATATTTGGTACCTATTAGATATTAGTTCCTATATTTGGTAGTATTTTAGCTAATGAAAAAGAACTAATTACCATGGTACCAGTACTACCAATTTTAACAAAATTATTTAAGCACCTTTCCCGTCAATAATAACAAGACAATATTTTACAGTTTCCCTAAGCGTAAGAATTAGAAGGAAATTATATGAATATGGTAAGAAATAGAAGCAACTTATATAAATAGAACTCTTCATGAATTGCTTAGAAAATATTCCTTATGGTTAGAAAATTATAGTGAATTACTGAATCTATGAAAGCTTGCTTCGCTTGATATCAGAACTGAGGGAAATTAAATAAATTGAATTATGCGTGCAAGTGATTATATTTTTAAACATATACAAATATTTATCATGCCCGAATTTGTTTCTTTAAAAAGTTAAGATAACAATATGTTCGGAGGAGTTAAAAAAAATGTTAATTAAATAAACTCTCCAGAAAATAATTGAATGTTATAAAATTAAAGCAGTTCAATAAATTTATTCTATGTGACAAACAATTGACTTAAGTAAATGGCAAATATAAAATGCAAGCAATGGTATTATTAATTTCAAGAAACAAATGTAAAAGCTTCTTCGATTTAAAAACTTTTGTCTTAAATAAATTTTGTTAATTAAAATTAAACAGCAGCAAGGATGTATAACAGTAAAATTACACAGAGTTTAAATACCTGTAGAAATTTCCATTTTAATTCATAAAATTTTTGGTCTCAATAAGAGGTTCCTATTTTCTTGAAATCAAACAAAACTAGATCGATGTTATTCCAAGATGTCGACTCTCTATAGCTGAACACGGAAGCGAGAACAAACGAGTCTCGTAACATTAGTAGACAAATCTGGAAATAAATGCAATCACCTCGCTCAAAGTACACATTCATCAACATAGACTTATCATGATTCTATTTGTCATAGTATACGCATCACGTAAAAAGATTACAGTGGAGTACATTAGGAGAGTTCATACCTAGAACAATATCTTAAATATGCTTTAATATTTTAAATAAAAAGTTATTCTCTCATTAAACAATATCAATATATCAACAATATATGATATTTCCAGAAATTTCTCTAAAACTATTAAAATATACGTAATTTGGTACTATAATATTGTAATTACAAGAATTTTCGAAGTTATCTTAATGCAAGTTTACTCTTATTTGTCTTATATCTGGAACTGACTGCTAAATTTGAAACAAAAGTATTTTTTCTCTTTTACTTTTCATAGAGTTTACCATCTTTTTCTACGAAATGATTATTTCAGTACTATATGACAAATGTTAAAATGGAGATAGATAAAAAATTCTCATAAATTTAAAAATATATTTTTTAAATTTTTTTAGTTTTAAAAGTACATATTTATGAATTATAAAATGTGGTGAAACAATCCTTATTTAGTGAATAACTTTAAATAATTAATATATCCAATGAATAACTGAAGAAAGTACGTAACTTGTATTCATAAAACTTAATCAATGTTTTATTCCCAATTTCATTTTTCAACTCTACCTTTAATAAATTCCAATTTAAACGCTTTTTTCTGAGTTTTTTATGCGTTAAATAAAGATTTTACCCTCATTTTTATCGGGGAGAAAGAAGAATTCCTTGAAGGACGAAATTCGGTAAGTAGGGGTTCGTTAAACCGGGTTCCGACTGTATATGAAAAATATTAAAATGGAAATAGATCAAAAAATTTCATAAATTTAAAAATGTATTTTTTTATTTTTTTAGTTTTTAATGTATATATTTATGAATTATAAAATGTTGAGAAGCAATCTTCATTTAGTGAATAGCTTTAAATAATTAATATCCAATGAATAATTGAAGAAATTACCTATTTTGTTTTTCAACTCTGCCTTTAATAAATTCCAATCTAGAGACTTTCATAGAGCATAAGAATTTTCAACAACAAAAGTTTAGTTTCTTTCCCTTAAAACTTAAAACTTTTTTAAAGAAATTTTCTCATAATGTAATGAGATGAAACATTTTAATAAGATTAAAAATACTTACATTGCTTACAGGCCTATAACTTTAACTTGAACGTTGTCTGTAAATAACTTGTAACCATGCTTTCGTAGGTATTAATCACGATGTTTCGCATAACAATTTGTGCAAAATTTTATTAAAATTTTGTTGCAACCCCTAAATCACTCTCGTTTAAAGTAAATGTATTTCGTTTTATAAACAGGAAAACATTGCCAATTTTTTTTTAAAGAATTACAGTTTATCGAAGTTTTTATATGTGCATATGTATATTTGCTTTTTAATGCCTATAACATGATCACATTTCATTAAATTAAAAATAAAATCTAAGAAATAAGTCAAAAACTGTCTCACTCTTACATTTGAAGCAATTAAATTAATGCAAATCAAATTTTAGTTCTACAGCGGAAGAGTTGATAAGGTGATGGTTCCAAATAACGTTTGAGGGAATTGAAATAAATTAGCTTTAAATGAAGAAATGAAAGTAGAGATTAAGCTTTGAATTAATTTCTTGTACACAAGCTTGAAATCTCTAAACACATTACACTTATTTAAAGTCATAGCTTTTGAACTCTTTTCATTTAGTTTGCATAAAAAGAAAGATTCTTGATTATTGCCAAATTCACTTGGAATCTTATATTCCTATTCACTAAATAATTTTCACATACTACCATGATCTACTGAGGCTTGCTGAAATTAAGGACTTGTAAAAATTAATTAGTGTTAGGCGAGATAAAAATCTAAATTTTTTTTCACAAATATCTCTCAAAGTCTTCGATCCCAAGGCTTTTTAAAATTATGAATTAAAAATAAAAATTATAATTTTATAGCAGTTTAATTTTTTCAAAAAAAAAAGGGGAAATTGGAAAAATTAATTTATGTCACTCTTGAAAACGTTTCTTAAATTCCTTTAAAATTAAAAAAAAATTACAACTCATAAATGAAATTTAGTACTTAGTTACTTATTTACTTAAAGCTAACTTACTTACATATATGAACACTGCAAAAAATTTCGAATTAAATTACGGTGGAAAGTATCGGCACTCAATGGTGTCGATACTTTTTACCGCAAAATCCATTTTTACCTTAAAATTTAATGGAACAAAAAAATCTGATTTGCCGGATTTTTTTAAGTAATATTTAACGTAAAATCACTGAATCACTGTAATCAAATAATATATAAAATTGAAAAAATTACGGTATAAAATTTCATTATGGTTAAAATAGTCTGCACTAAGGGTTCTTGTACTTCTTACCGTAATTTTATCCTTTCTTTTTTTACAGTTTTTTTAAGTGATCTTAGTCTAAACGCACCACTGTGAAAAAAAGCTTTTGGAAAAATATCGCTTTACTTTTTCAAAGTGTATTATTTTACATTAAATGTAAACATAAAGCATTTTTTTTCAAATATTATATTTTTATTCCAAAGGAAATTCATTAAAACTGTTGAATGCAAAAATGTATTGCAATATTTATCGAAACTGACGATGAATTTTATCTTAATTAATTTTAAGAGATATTAAATATTTTACACATTTATTTTGTTCATCATGACACAAAATAATATAAAAAAAATTGTTTCATTGTCTCTCTTTCTTTATATAAAATAATTTGAAAATATTTTATTGTTTTAAATATATATGAATTCTATACACATATATTCTATACACACTTAAAAATGTCATTTAGAAAAAAAAAATGGAATAAATTTAATAAAATAATATTGTACAAATATTTACGACTGAAGTTCTAAGAATAATACTAATTATTTTTACTACTAGTTTAAAAATCAATAATTCAAACTCAATATTTTTTTACACAAAAATGCAAGTGTTTTATTACAAATATATATTTTTATTCAAATCAGAAAATTTATACGCATAATTTATTCCTATTTGCATTGAAAATATTTCATATTTTAGAAAATATAGAGTTTTCATCTATATATGAGTGTCGATCTGAAACAGATAATTATTGTTGGAATTTGAACGATATTTTTCGACTTTTTTTAAAATCTCTCTACCATTTACCATATCGTGTTTTTAAATTTGATTTTTTTCGTTTCGCTATAAATAATTCAATATTATAATTTACATAATAAAAAATAAAGGAATATATATAAATCACGTTTATTTATTATGTATAATTTTATTGATTTCATTAAAAAAATCCCAAATTCTAATTTCCATTCATCGCTTATTATATTTACTATTCTCCCTCACGCAACGTTGGTAACAACAGATAAATCTAAATAAAAATGTATTCATGGAATCATCAGAGCCTAAATTTTTATATGAATTTTAAATTTCTATCGAAAATTAGGTAAATTTTATGATAATTTTAGTTTAAATATTACTATCATTATAACTAGTTTTCCAATAAATTAAATTTAGTTAAGAATCAACATTTTATCACTTTCAGAACAGGGAAAGAATTTTGAAATTTTTAAACATAACTACAGAGCATTATAAATATTGAACTCTAAAATGATACAGCGATTTCAATTTTATCAATAATACTTTCACATTATCATGGTAATACTGAATAATGCTTTATTTTTTTATATGCTTACGATTTCAGCTTTAACTAATCATGTAAGTATAAAACTCATGTATGTTCTTTAACAGATTGTCTGAATTTAAGGATTAAATTCAGACAATCAATTTTAAAATGCTTGTTACAGCTTAAAAATGAAAAAAAAAATTGTTTGTTAATTTATTGAGTGTCATAATGGTTTATTATTTAACTGAAGAAATAACAATTAGTTGTTGTTGTTAAACGTTATTATATACTATTAAATTAAAATTTATAAAATGTAAAAAATACCGGATCAAATTACTATAGAGTATTATCAAGTGTTGAACTCTAAAATGATACAGTAATTTCAATTTATTCCATAAAACTTTCACATTATCATGGTAATACTGAATGATGCTTTATTGCTTACGATATATGCTGACGATTTCAGTCTTAACTAATCATGTAAGTATAGAACTCATGTATGTTAACTTTAACCGATTGTCTGAATTTAAGGATTAAATTCAGACAATCAATTTTAAAGCGTTTGTTACAGCTTAAAAATGAAAAAAAAATAGTTTGTTATTTTATTGAGTGTCATAATGGTTCATTATTTAACTGAAGAAATAAACGTTAGTTGTTGTTATTATATACTATTAAATTAAAATTTATAAAATTTAAAAAATACCGGATCAAATTATGATATAAAATACGGGACTTTGGGTGCATCATCCGTAAAACTCATTTTACCGTAAAATCCATTTTTACAGTAATATTTTTTTGGTTTAAATGATTCCGTGATTTTACGGTAGTTATTTCTGTAAAAAATACGGTATATCTGATCTTTTGTTCCGTAACATGTCCGGTAAAAATTGATTTTTCGGAAAAACGTGCCAGTACCCTGAGTGCTGTTACTTTTTACCGTAATATGATCCTGAATTTTATGCAACGTTATAGCTCAGCACTTGTATATATTACTTTAATATGAAGACGTTGTCGTTGTCAATTCTTCATGATCACTAGCTATAATCGGATTCTATCCATGAATTCGATTGCCATGCTATCGTTCTCGTGTATGCGTGTACGGATAGAAAATGCTCTCTTCCCTTACCTCCTTAATGTGTTATGCCCAATCTATTGTTCTAAGCTATTATTAGTTTATTATTTCATAAAAAAGTATAATACTTTATAACCATAAAAAATTAAATAACAATTAAAAAATTAAAAAGTCAACCAAACATCCATTAGATAAATACCTCGTTTAGCTTGCAATTCTAAATTACAAAAACGTAAAATGTGATAATACTTAAGCAGTTTACACTTTAACTATTTTTCTTGAGAGTAAGACGATTCAAGATTTGCTTTGCTTAGCGCATGCGCGAGTTTTTACGCCTTGATTGGAAGAGAGTTGCTCTCATAAAACCTTTTGTCAGCGGTAAATGCAAAACGAAGCGAAGTCCTCTTACCGAGTAGCATCGAGTTATACATGATGACGTTTAGGCCGACTCATTTCTTTTTAGCAATGTCCATAATCTACGGATTTGCTCTCTTATGTTCTTCTAGACACACACGTATAAATGAGTATGGACGTTTTGACAGGACCTCTCAAGAAAAAGTTCGTGTAAGTAAAACAAATAAAAATATTATGTTATTAGAGAATTTATGCAAAAATGTTTAAAACTATTGTTTTTCATTTAAATATATTTTTAAAATTACTGTTTTTTTTTAATGTATATTATTTGTTTGGAATGTGTAAAAACTTAATTAGATAACGAAAACTAAAATTTTTGGAATGCAAAATTTTTATCGCGGTTTATGATATTCCTTTTTTAGCTGATTGTGATAATCCAAAAAAAAAAAAAATTAGAGTACAGAATTTATTAATACAATATACTTTTATCTTGGAACTTCAGAAATTATTCATAAACAGAAAAAACAACGGAGAAAAATATTATTTTAAAAAAAAAATCTATCTAATTCTATATTGATTTTATAATGTGGCAAAATGTATTGTTTTCCTTCAAAATGTAACATTTATTACTGTAAATATTATAAATAGTTTTATCTTCGAAATAAAGGATAAAAAGATTTGAATACCGAAAACTTAAACTAAGAAACACAACATTTATTTGTATATATAGTCCTATCTTCAAACTGCAGAATTGGTTTAAAAACACAAAAAAAACGAAGAAAAATATGTCGAAAAAGAAATTTGTTTAATTCAATAGTGATTTAGAAATGTAGCAATTTGTATTGTTTTTCCAGATTGTAACATTTATTATTTTAAATACTATAAATAATTTTATCCTTGGAACGTAGAATCAAAAGATTTGGATGCGGAAAACTTAAATTAAGAAACTATTTGTCAGCAAAATTATATTGAAATATTATATTTTGTTTTAAAATAGTAGTGGGTTGCAATATGTTATTCTTTAATAAACTACAATTTTTAATTTTTGTATAACTGAACAAATACATATATCTTTCAACTGTGAAAAAGTCTTACATAAAAAATATTTAGAGTTAAATAAAAACAAAACATTTATTTATATATTGTATAATGTAATAATTTTAGTGGAATAGTGATTTTTTTCAAAAGCTTGGTTAAAATATTAAAATTCTATTTTTTTTTTTAAATTTTCGAAGTACTTTTGCGCTACTTATAAACATACACACTCAAGTACAGAAGAAAATTTATTGTTAAAATTATTTATAATTACACTATAAAATTTCAAGCTTACATTACGGTTAAACGTTACGGCCACGCGCTAAAGTGTGCAAGCATATTTTACCGTTAAATAAATTTTTACTGTAAAATTTCATAAAACAAATAAATCTGATTTACTGTAATTTTAACATGAATATTTACTGTAAGATCACTAATCAAAATTGAATAGTAATACAAAACTGATACAAAATTGAAAAGTAAACTTAACCGAATAAATTTTTTTTATGTCATGTTCTAAGAAATCATGGCAAAATTTCCAAATTTTATATATACGAAATTTTATCGCATATTATAACACTATTTTGTACCGTTAATTTATCCAATATCTTTACCAAAGTGCGTTGGTAAAAATTACAGAGTCTTTTGGTATTCCTATAGAGTCAGAAACACGGTAAATTTTACCATATTCTATTAAATTTGATTATGCATTTTATTTCAGTGTAAAATACCAATAAAAATACTTCTGTGTTATTTTTAAACATTTCAGTTTCTCAGAAATATGAGAAATATTTTAAATTTTATAAATTACATAGATTTTTAGATAAAAAAAATTCTATGTATTTAGTAATAGTTAAAGAATTATAACTAAAGAAATCGTATTGTTTGCGGTTTTTATTCGATTAAATAAAAATTCGAATAAAGTGCGTTGTATGCTTTTGAAAAAAAAAAAATGTAAACTTTTGGTTCTATTTTAAACAAAATTTTGGCATAAAACTGTCTCACTTTCTTATTTTGTCTGTTTCTTATTTTTGTCTAATAATCTGTTTAAAAGGTAAAATTGAGTAGAAAGTAAAATTTCAGCTATCAATGTTTTCAATAAAGTTTTTTATTGATTACATGATTATAACAGACTAAACTCTGGATCATAAATAAAGTGTAGCAAGAAAATAAGGTTTCACTTCTGATTTCGTGACTAAATTTGAAAAAAAAAAAATATACTTGAATCAAATAACATCAATATCGAATTTTATATTTGCGATACCATGTCACGCATTTTCTTATAGAATAGAAAGTTTTATTGATAGTATTACTTTTAATAAAGTTCATTCAATATTTTTAGTTAAAGAAAACATCTTGAGTTAGTTAAAACTTAAAAAAAATGTTTATTAAATATTTTTTTAAGTGATTTAGTGTTCAGCTGAAAATTTTTGATTGATAAACCAATATCTGCAATAAAACTGTTATAAGATCACTGATTTATGACAATAGTTGATTTATAGGTTGATTACTGATTCGTAACAAATGAATTATGACCAAATACTATCACACTTATGGGAGGAAAGAGTCATATTTTTTTTTTCTTTCAGGAAACGCTAATGTCGGCCGCCTTAACGCATGAAAACAAATTTGTAACATGAAACACAACATGAAAACAAATTTAATCTATGAAAATAAATTTTTCCGGCGAAACGATTTTGGCTAAATGTTTAATATTTAGTTTGAAGAAACAGTTTTACTTTTTTATCATGTTGATTATTTTCTTGAAACGTGGTATTGTTTACGCTAGCAATTGTTCTTTTCATTATATTTCGAGAAAGTCAAGCCTTTCACGTATCAATTCTCTTAAATGGCACATTCCATATTCTTTCACAACGATTTCAATTCTTTCGCTATATATTTCTTACTTAACACAAAAACACACACGAAGCCATGTAGAACATAAACAAATTAGGCTTAGTTTCGAGGTGCACGAATTAAAAATATATCACGGTTACAATAAAATACATGAACAAATAATAAATTTAAGTTAAATAAAAGACGTAGACGAGAAGTAACTATATTTTAACGAATTCGATGTGAAATACGGAGTTGTATTTAATTAACTTCACATTATTCAACATTCTAAGTTAAGAATCTTAGCCCGACTTCAACATGCCATTTTCTTTATAAACGATCAGCTGGCCCTGAGGTCATAGGTCACGTTTCTGGATATCAGTGTTGCTGTGTATCAGTGTATCAGTGGGTTGTTTTTCTTTTATTTTCTTTTATTTTTTTACATGCCATTTTCTTTATAAACGATCAGCTGGCCCTGAGGTCATAGGTCACGTTTCTGGATATCAGTGTTGCTGTGTATCAGTGTATCAGTGGGTTGTTTTTCTTTTATTTTTTTACATGCCATTTTCTTTATAAACGATCAGCTGGCCCTGAGGTCATAGGTCACGTTTCTGGATATCAGTGTTGCTGTGTATCAGTGTATCAGTGGGTTGTTTTTCTTTTATTTTCTTTTATTTTTTTACATGCCATTTTCTTTATAAACGATCAGCTGGCCCTGAGGTCATAGGTCACGTTTCTGGATATCAGTGTTGCTGTGTATCAGTGTATCAGTGGGTTGTTTTTCTTTTATTTTCTTTTATTTTTTTACATGCCATTTTCTTTATAAACGATCAGCTGGCCCTGAGGTCATAGGTCACGTTTCTGGATATCAGTGTTGCTGTGTATCAGTGTGTCCGTGGGTTGTTTTTCTTTTATTTTTATTTATGCCATCTGGATTTTTTAAGTCTCTAACGTTTCCATTTACCTTTAAAAGCTATTCCTGAATAGGAAGAAGGATAAGTTTTTTTTTTCCCACCAACGCGAGTGCTACGTTAGTGCTAACGATTATGTTGCCACCAAAGGATAAAAAAAGTTATTTATCTATTTATTTATTTATAAACATTTAAAAGAAATTAAAACTAAATACATGAGAAAGACTGTTTGAAATGCACACTAATAACTCCGAGATTTTAAAATGCTGGAATTTTTAATATTTAAAATTTTCTTTCCTCAATTTTTAAAATATTTAAACGAAACCTTAAAAAATATGAAACAAACAAAATTTCGTATTTGCATTTCAAAACTTTACTTTTAAACACTTCGTTAGTTAACTAAAATCAATAGAAGTCTCTTTTTTTTCCTAATTAAATCATACCATATGAAAAAGAAAATAAAGATTAATCAGTAAGCATCAAAAAGGGAAAAAACATTATTTACGCATACCTCCTTATCAAATAGATAATGTCTAAATCAAATTATCTTAAAAATACTCAACTGAGGCCCTCTATATTTCAATTCTCTGTTCATATTTTCACAATTAAATGGTTGTAACGCAGTTTTATCCAGGTTAGCGGGTGGTGATCTGCCGTAATGGTAAATTTTTTTCCAACTGTACAGTGTCGTAACTTTTTGATGCAGTAGACTATGCTGGTGCATTATTTTTCTCTGGTACAATATATTTTTTTGGACTTGCTTAACTTTTTCCTCAAATATACCTTGGAATGTCTATGGCTCTTCACGATCCAGTTACGTTAGTACCACACCCATACCATTTTAGGAAGTAACTGTATGCAATAAAAAATTTTGTTCATAATTAAAAGAGAAAAGTATTGGTTGGCTGATTAATATTCCTTTTAATTTCTTAAAGGCTTCGTCGCATATGGCAGCCTAGGAAATTTATCTATTTTTAGTTTTGTCTTTTAAAGTGTCAGTTAATGACGCAACTAGAACATTGGTATATATCGACTATTAGAGCCTGCTATTCCCAAAAATTCTCTAACGACACAGGTACAGGAAATTCGGTAACTGTTCGTATCTTTAAATAAAAGGGGTTTCTGTAATCTTACCCGGCAATATGCCTTAGACAATATACATATACGTTCCTGCTCAAATCGATGATTTGAAGACTTCATAGTTAGTTCCAATCAGCTGCCAAACAAGTGTTCTGAATGAAACTCCTAGGTATTCAAGTAAATGGCTGCATTTTTAAGGTATGTCATTGCAAATTCTTCAAAACCCTTGATTAGTAGTATCATTAATTCTTTAAAAAAAATAGGGCTCAGTTCTTAATTTAAATGAAAGTCGTAATTCTATATTGGTCCTTTAACTGGTAATAAAAACAGTAATAACTATCCTTTGCAAAATTTAAAATGCTAGAAAATTTTGCCCCGGCTACCATTTCAACTCTATCTCTAATGTTCGGGAAATATAAAGTGGGAAATATTCGTCACTGTTATTTCTTTGAGACTTCGGTAATCTATATGGTGCCTTTGATTCTTATTTGACGCTTCCACTAGGTAATAGGAGAAGTCATAGATATTTGACATAATAGGCGTATTTGCTTTAAATTGAATGTCGTGATCAACTATACTAGTTTTTCCTGGATTATTCGAGAAGCTTTTTTTTAAAATTATTTTATAATAATCCTCAATTGGCAAATTTCATATTCTTTAAGACGCTTTTCCAAGTGACTGTTACTAATAATTTTATAAACATCAAATATTCATCTGGAGTAATATATGATTGAAGAAAGTCAGTTTAATATTCCAAAGGTGTTGAATCAGATTTCACATAGAAAATTTTATAATTTCAGGCCATTCATAGCAGAGTTGGGGAAAATGGAATCGATTGCATTTTTCAATTACAGTAATCAATTACTTGTAATCATGATTACAAGATTCCATAATTTTCATTACAGCTCTAATCGTGATTACAATAATCAATTGCAGTGAGCCGCGATGGCTCAGGGGATAGAGCGTTCGCCTTCCAATGAGGCGAACCGAGTTCGAATCCCAGTCGATACGAATTCCGCATCTGGCTTGCACTGACCACAGTGCTGACGTGAAATATCCTCAGTGGTAGATGGATCATGGGTTAGAGTCCCCTTGCCGTCAGGCTAACCGTGGGAGGTTCTCGTGGTCTTCCTCTCCATGTAACGCAAATGCGGGTTAGCTCCATCAAAAAGTCCTCCACGAAGGCAAATTTCTCCCAATACTCGATCCAGGAGTTCCCTTGTCTTCTGGATTGGGTTCAAAATTACAAGGCTACGGAGTTGAACATTAGTAGCCGTAAACCCATTAAGTTGGGTCTGCTGTTCAACGACGGTTATAAAATAAAAAATAAAATCAATTGCAGTAATCAACTACTTATAATAGTGATTACAACTTTGATAACAGCAGATATATAATATATGATTACATGTAATCATAATTACATACAATCAAAATGTATGATTATATTTAATCATGATTACTAATTATTGCGATTATTTGAAATCAAATTTTACGATTACAAGTAATTGCGATTGCATACTATATGTAAATACGTTATGTAAGTATGTATGAAGATAAATATTTTTATGTACATAGAATGTACGCACGCATGTATATAAAAAATTTTATTCCTATTTATTCATATACAATGTAAGCACAAAAGTTGCTTGTACGTATAATATGCATAATTATATTGTAATATGCATAATACAACACGTATATGCTTAGTACACATAATTATGCATTTATGATACATGTAAGCATGTATGTTAATTTGTGTGCAAATGCAATGTTTTGTATGTTCGTATACTCAGACAATATCTGTATGAACGTATGTGAAAATAATGTACACATTTATGTGCGTAAGTACATTCATTGTATAAATGTGCAATGATAGCACGTATATACAATGTACGTGTGTACATACATTGTTCGTATTTATGTACAATATGTAAGAGGGAGCCGCGATGGCTCAGGGGATAGAGCGTTCGCCTTCCAATGAGGCGAACCGGGTTCGAATCCCAGTCGATACGAATTCCGCATCCGGCTTGCACTGACCACAGTGCTGAAGTGAAATATCCTCAGTGGTAGACAGATCATGGGTTAGAGTCCCCTTGCCGTCAGGCTAACCGTGGGAGGTTCTCGTGGTCTTCCTCTCCATGTAACGCAAATGCGGGTTAGCTCCATCAAAAAGTCCTCCACGAAGGCAACTTTCTCCCAATACTCGATCCAGGAGTTCCCTTGTCTTCTGGATTGGGTTCAAAATTACAAGGCTACGGAGTTGAACATTAGTAGCCGTAAACCCATTAAGTTGGGTCGGCTGTTCAACGCCGGTTATAAAATAAAATAAAATATGTAAGAGGGCCGCGATGGCTCAGGGGATAGAGCGTTCGCCTTCCAATGAGGCGAACCGGGTTCGAATCCCAGTCGATACGAATTCCGCATCCGGCTTGCACTGACCACAGTGCTGACGTGAAATATCCTCAGTGGTAGACGGATCATGGGTTAGAGTCCCCTTGCCGTCAGGCTAACCGTGGGAGGTTCTCGTGGTCTTCCTCTCCATGTAACGCAAATGCGGGTTAGCTCCATCAAAAAGTCCTCCACGAAGGCAAATATCTCCCAATACTCGATCCAGGAGTTCCCTTGTCTTCTGGATTGGGTTCAAAATTACAAGGCTACGGAGTTGAACATTAGTAGCCGTAAACCCATTCAGTTGGGTCGGCTGTTCAACGACGGTTATAAAATAAAATAAAATATGTAAGAGGGTCGGCTGTTCAACGACGGTTATAAAATAAAATATAAAAAATATGTAAGAATGTTGTATATAAGTACACTATACTTACATAGTTTCTAAGTAAAATACATACGCGTTCGTGTACATGTACATATATATGGTTTGTACACTCATCGTATGCATATATGTATGTTCGTATATATCAATATGCTTTGTTAATACATATTCATATGCAATGTATGGATGTACAAAAAATGGCTAATGTGCAAACAATATACGTAATTACATATAATGCATGAATACATGGGTGCATTTAAATATATATATTTACAATGTATGCACATACATTGTGCATGTAATGAAAAAATTTATAACAGTAAAGTTATCAAAGTTTGTTTTAAAATTTGTTCTGAAACATATAAAACTCAATCTTTTATTTTTCGAAAAGCAAACAATAATCTTGTTTTAAATTTCTAAATATTATTTCCACATTTAAAATTAACCGATTTTTTGCCATCTGAAAATTTCTATGAATTATGCACTTTGTTATAAAAAATTTAATTTAAAATGTCAAACATTTTATGAAAATACCTGAAAATTATTTTTATTTAAACAATTTTAAAGATGTGGAACAATTAAAGCTGAAAACTAAATTTAAATATCGTTTGATTTTGTCATTTAACTTGTTTGAGACGTTATCAGTGGTTTTTACACTTAACTTACATACATTTCATTTATTGCATATATTTAGACATAAATTTATTATACATATATACATACATATATTGTATATATGTATCTGTACGTACATACAATGCCTGTACATATATATGTGCATGTAATTAATGTAAGTACGTATGTACAATGCATGTACATACATTCATACATTGCACATGCATATATAGTACATATGGCTATGTATACATGGGACATACGTGTATTATACATGTGTGGATACATTCAATGAACATAAATACATTGTACGTTTTGCATACATTGGGATAACATGTATATACACAAGTAAAATTTGTACGAAAGATTTATGTCCAATATTAGTACGGATATATGTACAGTATATGTCCACTGTATATATGTACGCACATATGTGCAATATATGTACAATATATGAGCCCGTATGCCCAATATATGAATGTACATCTGCACACTGCATGCATGTACATGTCACATGTATGTATGTACATATATTATGCATGTCGAATGTATGTATGTGTATATGTAAAAAACGTACTCCATATGTACGCACAATCGCACACTAATTAATTATTCATATTTCTACACATACATTGAACATACGCATATAGTGTATATGTAAATGCATACATTAGACATAAATATGATGTACATATATCGTACATGTATGCATATATATTGTTCATAAATAAATTGTTTATGCCTCCATTGGATACTCATGCATTGTACATGCATGAGGACATATATTAAACACGCATATATCGTGTATGTGTACATGCATACTTCAAGCATGCATACAATTTACATATACAAAAATATATTGTACATATATGCATATATATACTGTTCATCTTGCAAACATGGGACATACATATATTGTACGTGCATGCATGGAACATACTTTAATTGAACATTCACGTATGGGACATTTATACATTGTACATTGATGCATAAGATATAAATATATTGTAGATACATTCATGGGACATACATTGTACAAATAATATATGTAAGTTCGTACAAACACGATAGGTATCTTTATATACAACCGTGCACGAATATGGATATATATTATACATACACAAGTATTTGCATAAAATGCATACATTCATTGTGTGCTAATGTACATGTCTACATTGTTTGCCCATACATAAATGATTATTAGATATATACTTACGTACATATATTTTATACATACAATATAGGTGTATGTATGTGTGTATGTATATGTGTGGGTAACTAAAATGTCTGTAAATATGCATCAGATAAATACATCTTTACATACATTTTAGTTATATTCATTCGTTCTAACGCTGTTTGTAAATACATACAAAATGTATCATAATACAATACATTATACTATCTATTGTAAAATATACTCACATATAAGTAAACAATAGTCTTATAATCGTATATTTAGATTCATTATAATCATCATTATAATCATAATAACATGTAATCAAGATTACATGTAACCAAGATTACATGTAATCGTATATGCTCAATACTTGTAATCACAATTTCAAGTAATTGATTGCAGTAATAGGTTATGTAATCACGATTACAGTTGTAGTCAAAATTATGAATGTTTGTAATCATGAACTAGTAATTAATTACTGTAATTGCGTATCGTAATCCCGATTACAGATTGAAATCCAAATTTGTAATCATGATTACTGTAGTTAAAAAATGCAATCGATTATATTTTTGCCCTACTTTGATGTAATCAAAAATTATGATTAATTGTAATCGCAATTACCTGTAATCGTGATTACAAGTAATTGATTACATAGCTGTAATTATCTGTAATTAATTACAGTTGCAATCGACGCGCAACTCTAGTTCTAGTCCAGAAATATTAACTAAATAGATAGTTTTAAATATTTTACTTTCTACCAACCCTGTACCAATCCATTGAGTAAACAGTTTTCTAGTTCTAGATGTTGCTAAATTAGGCCTATTACTAAGTGTCCTAAAATAGCTGAATTAAGAACTAAAATTTGCCTATAACTCTCCTAGTACTAGTAGCACTATTTCCTCTTTAAAGTCATATCTTCCATCAGGCTAATTTTAATTTCTTTCATTTTTTAAAACGGTTTATTAGATGAAAAACATATTCCATAACAGGAGACTAATTGATTTCTTGATTGGTAAATTTTTCTCATAATAAATTTTCATGGATTCGTAGAATTTTTTCCCGTGCATTAACTCTGCTGGTGAAAATCTTTTACTTTCATGTAGTAAAATTTTTAAAGCTAAAAGAGCAAATAGTAACTTCAATAGAATTCTGATTTCAAACAAAGTACCTTTAAGATCCGCTAGATAGTTCTATGAAATCTATCTACGGGTTTAGATTGTGGTTGATGTCGAAACTTTATGTCAAATCTATCAAGAAACTTAGTTGTTAGCAAGGTCGTAAAGGAAATTCCATAATCACATTAGATTTTACGAGGGAAACCAGTTCTACAAAAAATATTAAGCAGTGCATCTGCCACCGACACAGATCTTATATCAATCACGAGGATTGCCTCTGGATATTTTGACGGCATATGCTGTTGTTGTTGTCGTGTCTATGCATACAGTGCTAGTGCAAAGACTAGAGTCCTCCAAAAGTCTTGACAACAAGATTTGCAAGTTCTGGAGCCCGATGGCCATGGAGAATTTCGATAGGGGGGGGGTGCTCCAAAGAGAAAGTGGGAGCCGATAATGACCTGGCAGTCAAAAACATGGTCTGGGATTAGTTGCAAATGAGGACAGTACTTGCAGATGGGATAGGATTTTATATTGGCGCGTGAGATCTTCATGCCTTTTAAATGTCTAGTACATAGCCTAGCTATTGATGATGCGATGCTGCTTGGGCATTTTAGGTCGGGGATTGTTGCCTTGCTAGAAAACTTGTTGTTTATCCTTCGCCTGGCGACAGCATTCGCATCTGCACAGGTGACAGCTTGAGGTTGATCTTCGTCGCGTGCATCTGCGCATTCGTTCTCCTCGATTCCAACATGTGCTGGGATCCACTGGAGAGTGCATCGGATATTTAGTAAATGGAGAAGGGTATTAATTTCTTGAGTGTCCTCGTCGCAAACTTCTCGCCAAGTGCCCGGACATCAGCTCTTGGCGCGTCGGCTACCCCGGACGCAGTAGCATGCTCGATTGCACTAATCATAGAAGAGGTGTGCAATTGCCTCCGGAAAGGTTGGGCGGCATATAAATGGCTTTAATTTAGTATTTCTTTCCCTTAGGCGGGGTAAAAAGAAGACTAACTACATCATTTTTAAGTTTCGTGATTATTTTCTGTATGACCGGTAAAATTTTTAAAAGATCATTTTTCATCATTAGTTTTCTCCGCTCTTTGGCAACAATCACAGGTTCGTACAAACTCTTCCATATCTTTACAACATTTTTACTCAAAGTAATATCGTTCCAACTTAT
The DNA here is from genome assembly GCA_949128135.1 of Parasteatoda lunata. Lineage (NCBI taxonomy): Eukaryota > Metazoa > Arthropoda > Arachnida > Araneae > Theridiidae > Parasteatoda > Parasteatoda lunata. The sequence continues at coordinate 42,404,891 of OX421975.1, read as the reverse complement.
CTTTGTATTTGATAAGTTAAGGCGTCCGGAGATACTTTCATGACATAACCTTAAAATTTGGCTTTTAAATTCCTCAAGTTTTATATTATTATTATTATTATTTTTCCTAACTTCTTTTCTTGACTAAATTTTTTTGCAGCCATATAACGATGGTTGGTTGGTTCTAAATATCGTCTTCATTTTCAAAAAGAGATTTTAACTTGGAACGTTCTTGTTTGGCTTTAACATAGTTATTATGACCAACAGTTCCTGGCCAAATTATTAAACGCACTATAAGATTCTATGTAAGATTTTAATTATCAGGTGATACTTTACGTCTTTATTGTTTATACGTGGCTGAAACCGATTTGCACCCGTTTACGTTCGTGTATCAATTGGTAAACATTGTAATGCAATACGTTAAAAATAAATACAAATAGGAAGTATATAAAAATCCCCTGAATAAAAACCCGTTACATGTATGTTTAAATATAAATGTATTGCATATAAATTCGTGCAAAATATGTAAATATTAAAAAACTGCAGTGAGTTCAATAATTTGGTCTAATTATTATAATATAATACCTGATATCGTAAATATTATATATTTATATAATATATCGTCTAATTTATCCAATCGTCAAACTTATATTATATATCGTCTAATTTAACCAATTGATACACGAATGTAAACAAATGCAAACCGGTTCAGTCGAGTAAAAACAATAAAGTTGTATAATATCACCTAATAATTAAGACTTTACATAGAATCTCATAGTGCGTCTAATAATTTGGCTAAGGACCGTAATATATCAAAAGAAAATTCAACATAATTAATTTCCAAAACTGATAATATATCATTCATTCATCGATAATAAACTCTTAATTGTAATTATTTTGTTCAGATGAGTTTTCGATTTCTTGCGATTTTTGTAACACATTTTCTTCATTTTCAGTTTTCAATAGAGATCTTGTATGAACTGCGTTTAATTCTAGGATTTGTATTTTATTTTATTTTTATTTTATAACCGTCGTTGAACAGCCGACCCAATTTCATGGGTTTACGACTACTAATTTTTACGTTCTTAAGTTACGACTACTAGGATTTGTATTGGCGCAATTTGCTGATTTGGCAATCTAGCCGCCGTTATATTCTTGAGGAAATGTCACCATTTATCCAGTTCTTTTTTAAATACACGCGCTTTGGTTACAATGTTTTCTAAACTGTGAAGAAATCGAAGCTATTGCTAATGAAAAACAAGTTGGACCTCACACAGTTTTACTAGTAAACATATCCTGCATGTTTTAAAACATGTCATATTAAAAAGCTAAAAACATGTAGCTACATGTTTCCGGCATATAAGATCTCAAGTTGCATCTAAGTCTCAAAACACCATAATTTAAAACCCATTTACTTTTGCCATAAGGGTTTGTATGTTAAATTATTTGTTTTCCTCTTGTCCTAGTTCAACTTTATTAACCTGAGCGTTTAATTTTTGATTCGGGGTGTAACTAACTACCACTACAAATAATAAATACGAATTGATTAGTATATAAAACATGTTAAAGTGATTCTACTTTGAACGGAGCCAACCGGCTCCTCCCACTTTTTCCAGTTATTCTACCAAAGCTAACCAATCACGAGAAAGTTTACTTTACGGACAAGATCAAGCAACACCCGGTTAGCGTTAAGAGATTTCACGGCGGCCGGCAGCCGCTACAATGCTTCCGTTGCCAAGGATTTGGACATTCTCAGCGTACGTGCACAGATAAACAACGATGTATGAAATGTGCCGAAGGGCACTTCTCATATCAGTGCACAGAAAGCAGGGTTACCCTAGCTACCTGCTGCAACTGTGGAAAAGATCAAACTTCTCTGGGTGCGAGGTCCGCCCCAGCAGAAAGCAAACCCAGACTAAAGCCAGAACACCGGCAACTTCAGCCCACCGACTAGTGACCCTCATGAAAGAGTTACAAGACCTTATGAAAGACCAGGAAGTGCTGTGTCTCCTGCAAACTCTACTAAAGGGGTTCTCCCCTTCCAATTGATGCTCCATTGCCTCCAACCCAAGTCTCACTCCTACAAAGACTTTACATGAACTTTTAGTTTAAATTTTGAATTAACTTAGGACTTTTTAGTTTATGTCATCATAGTTTCGACGAATCGGCAAGAAGCGCTTCGCGCTTAATAGCCGAGATCTCCCACATTCACATCACATTTTACTTTGACTCAGGGGACCTCCCCGTATTCCTTCCTCCCTCCTTAGCCTAAAGCCAATAATCACAGTCGCCCAGGGGCATACCTTATCAGATGAAGAAGTGAGATGCCCGCTTCACGGGCAGGTACTTCACATAACCTTATGTCAAGTCAACTTGATTCTATCTTGAGGTGCCTTTTGATAGATGAAGGTTGACATAGTCGAATTTTAAAAATCTCCCCACATTGGTGACCTGCGAACGTATTTGAACACGCAGTAACGCCCATTTCGCAGAAATCTCGACAGTAACGCCTACTTCGTTGGATGGTCCACATTAAACAGTTGATTTGCTTAATATATAAACTGCTCAAAGAATAAAAATAAAAGAAAAATGATCCGGTGAAGTAAATAAAGTCTCCCGGTAATAAACAATATAGAAAAGAAATGAGCGAAATGCTATATAAAAAATAGAGAAAAAAAAATATGAGCGAAATGCTACAAAGAAGAAATGAAGTAATATATAATGAGCAAAATTAACTAAATATATTAATAGCATGAATCAACTAGTGGTAATCGTTCATCGAATTATATCCCAGACAAAATTTTGGAAGGGGAGTAATGTGGTGTAACTAACTACCACTACAAATAATAAATACGAATTCAGTAGTATATAAGACATGTTAACTTAATTTTATATGCTAGCCGACAAGCTCTAGTTCCAGTGATCTCCCCTTCAAGCAGATATCCACCCATGATATCCACAGCTCCCCTGTGGTTATCTCTTTTTAGAGACATTACACTAGGCGCCCACGGGCACTACTACAGTTGAAGGAGTGGAGTGTCCGCGAACTTTAGTCTAAGTCTAACTTAATTTTATCTTGAGGTACCATTTGAGAGATGAAGGTTGGCATAGTCGAGTATTAAAATCTCCCCACAGGTTCTTAAGTTTTGGACACTGGGGCCGAAAGTGATTAGCAGACCTACATTCTAAAATGACTAAATGCAGACTAATTCCCTCTTCATTAGGAAATTTTTAATTAACTTCTGGTTATTCGTGGCATATTCCTTTGAGTAGGTTCAATAATTTCATTTGAAGAACCATTTAGTACAACACTGAGTCTTAATCACCCTAGTCCAAACTGACGTTTTTTATCTGTTATTTTTCTTATTATCTTTGTCGTTCGGTCATTTTTTCTTGTATTTACCGTTCTTCTATTTCGTCTTTCGTTCTGCCATTTGTTCCTCTTCTACAAGCTTTTCTTTAATTAGTTCCAACACTTCTTCAACCTGATCTACTTCGCAATATTTTGGATTTAGATATATCCACTCACACGCAGTAAGATTATCCATGACAATTTCATCTAACTCATCAGTAAATACTACTAAATTGCATTTTTTTTTTCTGCTCGACCCAACTAAGCCACAATAATAAATAATATCATAACAGAATTCTTCTAAACAAAATTATGAGTCTATTGCTTATCTTCTTATCTATCATTAACTCTGATTAGATATTAATAAGAACTTGTATCGTTAAAACAAAATTTCTTAACATAGAGTTTGTAACACTCTTAAAAAATTATTTTTCCATTGTAAACTAATTAGCTTAAATTCAAAACATTGCTAAGAAAGATCTAAACAATTCAAAAGCAAATATTCCAAACAATACAAAAAGTATCTTTGAAACTTCAGCTTTTAGACTAATGCTACGTTGAACAATTAATATAACAAAGAAAAATTTAATAGTTTTACCAAAACCTCTAAAATTTTGGCCCATATCAGGCATTTATTAATTTCACCAATATTTCTAAATAAAAGTTTTGCTGGTATCGAAACTTTAAAGATTAAACATACATAATCAATTTACAATACTGTAATTCAATTTACAATTCTATAACATGAAGGTGAGCTGCATTAACTATACACATATTGCAACGTAATGCGTTAAGTTCATCCCCTTATAAACAGGCTTGGTATCATTTCTAAATCAATATCTCAAATTTAAGAAATGAATTCCACCCATAAAATATATTTAGGCAGTAATGACTGAATAACTAGTATTTTATAATAAATAAAAGACATTTATTTACATTACCAAGATGACTTCTCCGTTTAAAACAAAATATCGATCCTAATACATTCCATTCGACAGATCATATTACATACAAATAATACTTTACTAAGGCCTCAATAACAAATATTGGAAATTTTTTGATCGATTCTATTATTCACAGCTTCTACATTTTTCCCCGTAACGGTTAGTTTATCTTTCTTAACAACCACTAAGTTTTATGTTGGAGTGTTACGTCTTTGTTATGTTACGTCGGCAGAAAATATATTCAACTCAAAGCTCCAAAATTATCGTCTACGTCGTCTGTTATTTAATAATTGCTGGCGTTGTGCTGCTTTTTATTTATGCTTATGACATTCATATTTTTTAGGAACTTTTAATTCCTTCCACCTCAAAAACTATTCCTGAGTAGTACAAGGGTATAAGTGCTTTTTTCTTCTGACCATTTCTTGTCTTCTTGAGAAAAGAGCATATTTTTTGGACATTTAAATGTAAGGCTATGAAAGTACTAACGATGATAATGCAACCAAAGGATAAAAATTTAACAAACAAAAGGTAATTCATTAATTTATATGCATTTAAAAGAAATACAAAATACGTGTACAATAAATGAGGTTTGAACTACAGACTATAATTTCAAGAATTTGAAATGGTAAAATTAATAATACCTCGAGCTTTATTTTCTTAAATAGTTAAAGTAATTAAAAGATATATATATATATATATATATATATATATATATATATATATATACACCCTTGTGCAAATTAATTGAAACAAACTTTTTTTTTCGTGTTATATACACCCGCAAAAGAAGATGTTTTGGGGCTGTTTCGGTTACAATGGGGTTGGACCTTTGCAGCCTATTGACGGTATGATGCGTTCTGAGCAGTACATTACTATTCTGGGTAAAAAAGTTGTTCCAGAGTTGAAGAAACGATACCCTGATGGAACAGGGATTTTTCAACAGGATTTAGCTCCTTGCCATACGTCCAAAATTGTCAAGAAATTCATGTCTGAGAATCAAATTGAGACATTGGAATGGCCAGGGAACTCTCCGGATATCAACCAAATTGAGAATCTCCGGGACATATGCAAGAATCGCCTATTAAATATGGACTGTACAACTATGGAGAAGCTAATCACGGCGTTAATTCATGTGTGGTACAAGGACACAAATATTATAAATGACTGTAAAAAATTAGTGGAATCCATGCCGAATCGCGTCCAAATGTTAATAAAGTGTCGTGGAGATCATATTATGTACTAAAAATTGTTGCGTTTGTATAAATTTAAATAAAATAGCATTTTCTCTTAGTTTTCTGAATTTATTGAGTTTGTTTCAATTAATTTGCACAAGGGTGTATATATATAAAACGGTCAGAGTATGACAATTTCAAATTCCTATAATAAAAGTAATTTAAAAATGGACTAAAATGATTTGATAAAAATATTCCTTCGGAAACATGCATATGTTTGTTTTGTAAATAAATATTTATCATGGATGAATTTATAATAATATCAAACTATTTATGCTTTCAAGCACGTGCTGCACAAACTCAAAAAGCATGTAGTACTCATCCTACGGGGACCTCTTACTTATTCTACATAAGTAAGCTTGAAGCTTGCAAGTAGTTATTTTATTTTTCGAACGTGTTCTCAAGTTAACAGTTATCAAAATATAGCTCAGACGCGCCAATTTATTTTCACCACTTCGAAAAGATCTTTTATCTCTAGGAAAAATAATTGATACCCTAGTAGCATGACTATATTTTCCTTATTTAAACTTTTCAATTGCACTGAAGTTTCTGGAATTTGATATGAAATGTTGGGACATTATTAAAGTTTATTAATCTATTTATCTTAGTATTTCAGGCTATTTTTTACTTTAAAGAATATACGGTTAGACACATGCATGCTCAAAAAATTGTACATATTTAAAAACCATAACTGAAATTATTTGTCCAGATATATTTCTCATTTTCTCAGTGAGATATATTTTTCGCATATATGCATGTCTATATCATATATATTTATTAAATATATTGTGCATATGTATATATGTGCATAGTATATTTATTGTGCATATGTATAAATGTATCTCGTATTATATATTTATGCATATTCATCGTATATATGCACGTAAATATCTCGTATACATATATCTGTACATATATATGTATTTATATAGTGTAGATCTTTTAAAATATTTGCTCATATTTATATCTATGTAGCCACGCAAAAGAAATTTGGAGATAAAAATAAAATAAAAAGGCAATCTCAAATTAATATTTCATCATATTGATCTGGTTATATAAAAATACACTATATAAACTTTTAAAGAAAAGAATAATTAAATTTATTCACAGCTTTTCCAGAGTTTGTTAAAAAATAAATCAGTTATTTTTTTCACATAATTAATGAGATGACAATCGTATTGACCAATACTGAAGAAGGCATAACAATATTCGTGTTTTCAATGATACAGAAGCAATGAGCTTTCGAAGGTTAATTAACTACATATCTAAGTGTCTTGAAAACATATTTTGATAAAGCTATAATTATAATCAATAGGTAATCAAGAAGCAGCCAACTCATGAGGGTGGACCATCATAAATTTTACAGCATTAAATATTAACATACAATAATAATAATATAAATTGAAACACAATACACATATACATATAATTATTAACATATCATTCTTAAAGATGACATAAACTGAAAACTGTTGATGCTGTGATGGAGCATCTACAAAAATTTCACTCGTTATACAAATGGTCTTAAATAATAATATCCTGCAAAGATAGTTATTTTCTTTCTTTTCTTGGCAAATTGAAGTCTGTAAATTTTTATGAAGCATCTACAAAATTTTTACTTTTGATGCCAAGAGCTAAAAGGATGGCATCCTATAAAGCAAACTATTCTGGTTAAATCCCGATTGACAAACTGATACTTATCTATGATGAAACATATATAAAACTTTCTCTTTTGAAATTACCGTATCTTGTTCTCATCCATGCTCTTAAATTACCGTATTTTGTAAAACAGTTATTTCCTTAAACAGGCTTTACAAACTGAAGACTATCGTTGTTTTCATAAGTCATCTGAAGTTATTCTAAAAGTATCTAATAACATGCTTTTTTACATGAATAAGGAACAAAATTCTTTTGGATTTCTTAAAAGCACCCCAAATCATTATACTTTTTGGCACGAATTATTTGTGTAATATGTATTGAGGCTATTGTTGTAAGTTAAGCTGGTGTCGGTTATAACTACTAGGATCATCATCATTATACTTCTTTTCTTCCTTAAACTAAACTCAGTGGCGCGACAGCCCATAGAGAGCCAAGGCCAACTGTGCCCATCTCAGTTTTCTTAACCTTGGGCTCTGGGGTGCAGAAGCAGATGTTCCGGTCAGGTGGTCAGCCGAACGCGGAACCCCCAGTGTTTAGTTCCCAAGCATGCTTGGTACTCATTTATCGACCCACTGAAGGGATGAAGGGCCGAGTCAACCTTGCCCGGCCCGAGGATCGAACCAAGGACCTTTGGCACGACAGCGCGAAGCGCTACCGCTCAGCCACCGGGCGTCTTTTCTTCCTTACCTGTATTAAAAATATACTTTTAGATGAAAAAAGCAAGAACACAAAATAAAATTACTTTATATGTTATAAAAACGAATTTTTATCTTTGAAAAATAAGAGAATTTGATTCGATTGTAGCATTGACGAATTTCGCTTTTTGCCGTAGAAACTGATTACCTACTTTTTCCGGCATATTTTAGCGACTTTGTTAAAGTAAGATTAACTCTGTAAACAATTCCGGATCAAATTATGGTAAAAAGTACCGGTATCTAGATTACCAGCATGTTTTACCATAAAACATATTTTTACCGTGAAATTTTACGAAACAAGAAGTCTGATACAACGTAAAAATGATAAAACATAGGTAAGATTGTATTTACAGATTCTGCTCTTAAGGTGCCCGTACTTTTACCAACAGTTTTTCACTGTGCAAGAAAACATGCACTAAGATACATTTTCTCTCTCGATACATTTTGATCAGAATTTAGGAGTCCAGATGAAGCTTCTAAATTATAATTTGTAGAATGTAATTCACTTGTCTAGATGATATCAAAAGTTTTGATTTCGTCTGAGAAACTAAAAATTGATGGAAATTGGAATAATTTAGAGCTCATACGAATTTCTTATATATGATTTATTTTTATCATAAAATAATGCACTAGTAAATGATTATCCTAAAATTTTAAGTAAGAAAAATTGCATCTTCGAATCTTACAGAAGAAGAATATTCAGCAGGTGTCATTTTCAGTCATCAATTAAATAAGCATTAATTAGTTCTGATAGTAAATGGGTCTGCATGTAAGTTCTAAAAATGGAAAATTCAATAGAAAAATTAACATCTTAAAAAATAATAAAACAAAATTCATGAAGGCAAACTTTGGAAGTATTCCCACCGAATTTGGTTTGATTGTTCTACTTTAAATGCACCATAAAGATTCTCAATAACTGAATGCAAGTTTCTGAACTATTATTTTCATACGATAATGACAAAACTATTTTGGTTTAAAATGGAAAGTATATTTCTAAATCACTTGAATTCTACACAAAATCGTTTAATTTATAACAAAAATTTTTACAAAAAATGTGGAATGTGGACCACTTTTCTTTGAAGATGAAAACCAATGAAACTGTTCAGTTTGTTTTTGAACGGCATCACCAAAACAGCGTTCTTCAAAAGTTTCGTGTCAAAGAACTGACCAAATGTTTGAACAAATTATCATGAAAAAAATTATAGTGAGGCTATAATTTTCTGATAGGAAATTTTGACTTTTCTTAAACTTTTATTATTTTTTTTTCTGTTCATAAAATATAATTAATTGCAAAACAAATATTGTGAACAGTTTAATTTATAGCTCTAATATAGAAATATCAAAAAAAATATTTTTTTAAATTAAAATAATGGAAGAAACTATAATTCAGTAGAGCATTATTAGTTTTTAAAAATAAAACAATGGCTTTAAACTATTTTGATCACTCAAATTATTACAATAGTTTACATCTGAAATTTTACTGTTTTTAAATTTTGAAAAATCTTTCTGCTTCCTGCATTTTAATAATCACCCGGAAATAACCCATTTTTAATGATAAAAAAATGTATTTGCTTTAAAATAAAAGATTAGAACACTGTTCTTAAATACTATCGAAAAAACAAATTGTTAAATCCGAGTTATGTTAATGATCAAAATAATTTCAATATTTTAAGGACTGGTCCTTTTTACGTAAGTCAATGTTCTTACGTTATTCTTCTCATTAGTTTTTGAAAAGTAAGAAAAAGTAACTATGAATGAAAGTATTCTTTCTTCCTATTTCTTTTTATTTAAAGCTGCAAAATTTTTTAAAAAAATACTGTTATCCGTAGGCTTAATCTCTAATTTTGTCCACAAAGAAACTAATTGTAGCTATTTTAAGATGAAGAAGATGCTAGTGTAAACATAGATGTCACATGTACATTTTATGTAAAGTGACAAATTAATCTTTACTTATACTTAAGCCTTTAATTTTTCTCTAAAACTTATTTCCTTTTTTCTTCAATATAACTTTTATTTTTACTTTTAACCTTTCTGGTTGACCTTGGTCAACGTGGTCTTTGAACTTCCTGTGGGGAAAGTTTACCCCTCTTTTTTTTCCACGCCTTTCTGTTTTACTTATTTTTTAGGGGGGCTAACTAACCAATCTCTTTCCTTTAATTTTCAAACTCTCCTCCTCTTTAAGTTTAATTGGCTGTAATTTTTCTGGTCCTACACCAAGTTAACGAATTTTAAAATCACTTTTTTTTTTTTCTCTTTTGTGCTTCCTTCTGGCTAGTTCCTTTTTCCGAGATGCGGACTTCGGGTCCGTATCGAGGGATTCCTTTTTACATGTTTTTTTAACCTTCATTTTTTATTAAATCCATAACAGTAATTAATTTCTAAAAATTAAAAATCAACATTTAATCCTTTATGTTTCGTTAACATTAAAATCCTCTCGAACTTAATCTTTCTTTCCATTTTTATTTTAAAAGTTAAATATCTCGTTCCTTTAATTTTTACTTTTATGCTTGACGTAAATTCTCTTGTCACCCATTTTCTTTTTTAAAAGATATTTCTTGTGCTACAAAAAAAAATGTGTTGAAAGATATACATTGTTTTTGAAATAAATAAAATAAGTAGTGTTACAAAACTAAATGTTTTACGAAAATAAATGTTCAGCTGAAGAGAAAGATTTGTGTGTTTTTTTTAATAATACCTTCATAGCCAATAGTTATTACCTGTTTCCTCCTGTATGTGGTGAGTAAATTTTTTAATTATTGTTATGGGCATGCATAAATGTGAATTTGGAAACGTCAGCTTACTGCTTTAACATATATTTATACATATCTGGATATAGCATGTCGTTATTTTAATTATCTTCTAATTTTGATTAATTCTTAGTTTTCACCCTTATTCTAAATTTGGTGATACCAATTTATCCAATTTGTTCAAACCTCACACTTTGTGACCCTTTGGACCTATTGGGTTATTGTTATACCACATTAGCATTGTACTACCACTTTCCTTAACGATTACATTCCCGTTAATGTAATACCCTTTTATATTTTTCGGCCTTAAGTTGTTTTTTATGACATTTCATTCATTTAACTATCTTTATCATGACTATATCCAAATACAATCTCAAATACATGTACTATATACAAATGATTTCAATTTAGCAAAATTAATACATTAAATTAACTCACTTTATACTCACCATCTTAATAATATTTAATTAACTCTAACAAATGGTGCCGTTGTGTCGTGAGGTTATTTTTTAAAAATGATGTAACTAATTAGATTTATTGATGAACAATACTTGTTCTAATTTGAATTTTTCTCTATTTGTTTTTATATTTGATTTGGTAGTGATAAAATTGATATATATATATTTATAAGAATATCTTAATATAATTTCAAACTGTTTATTGAATTATATCTGTGTACCTAACTGTTTAAATAATGTTAATATAATAACAAAAAGGTTTTTTTTTTAAAAAAAAGGTAGTTTAAAAAAAAAAAATTAGTAACTATCAACTATAATGTATATTTATTAATATTGCTAATCCTTTTAAAAGAGGTGCTTTGGTTATAATTTTTTTACACATTCTAATAAGTTATGTGTTTTGTTCCATTATTCTACATTTAAAAAATGTATCTTTGAATTAAATTAATCAAAGTTTCTTTAGATGGACTAAGTCCCAATTTTTTATAAGATTTGTTGTATGCTGGCCATACAAAACTGAAGAGACGTCTTCAGTAAGTTTTTCAAAATTGCTTCTTTATCCATCATTTGGATTTTTTTTTTGAAAACAATTCAAAGTTTTCTCACAGTATTTTAATTGTTTTCCTATCTGAACGTTAATTTGTTTTATAAATATATATATATAAAGAAATAATTAATAAATAAATAAATACTATACCATTACTGTATTTATACGTGACCTTATGTGTTTTATGAATAAAAAAAAAAAAATTTCATGACTGTTATTTTGGTTGAATTAGATTTCTTTTGGTCAATTTTTTAGCCTTTTTTTACAAAAAAAAAATGTTTTCTTCTTTCCAATTTTTATTATTTAATGTTCTCAATTTTGCGAGTGAATGTTTTTAAAGATTTGCCAGTGAATGTTTTTAAAGATTTGATTGATTGGGTTACGATTTTCATTATTGAGTGTCTGATAATTTAATGTTTTATTTGAATTATTACAAAAAAAAAAAAAAAGAAAAAACAATATTTGGGATAGTGTAGGTCCTGAATTTGCTTGAGGTAATACTTGAGCGCATCATTTCGTTTGGGATAAATTTTCAAATTATTTGGGATAAAACTAATGTCCTGAATTGCGTCTGGTAATACAGATGCCACAAAATTTTATTTGGGATTACTTTATTAATCTAATTGGGATAAAATATGTCCTGATTTGCTCTGGGTAATACTTGAGCTCAACGATTTTTCGGGAATGATTTTTTAAGAGGTTCTTCCCGATGGTTAAATTTGGTTAATAAGATAGTATAAAAGTAGTACAGTGCGTCACTGCAAAGGCCCAGGTTCAAACCCTGGTCCACTGTTAATTAGTTTATATTCGGGAATTTTCCTCTTATTTTTTGCTGGTAAACTTAAGCCAGAATTTTTTTTTGATTTTTCCCTGGTCAAAATAGAACCAGAAGTTAATTATTTTTATTTTCCTGATCAAAAATGAATCAGAAGGTTATTCCTGGTCAAAGAAGCCAGATGATAAATTATGATTTCCTGGTCAAAGAACCAGATGATATAAAAAAAAAAATGATTCAGGTGAATTATTAATTAATTGAATTGTTTTGATACTCTATGGCAAAAATCATTTACGTAACCTGTTGAATCCTGGTTGAATAATTTGAAAATATATGTATTATACTTACTAATGTACATGACTTTTATAATTTACATTCATTGTTAATTTAATATTAATAATAATTAAGTATCTTTTGAGGTAAAAAAATTTTTTTGCTTTGTTTGAGAACATTCTTTCATTAGATAAGTGGTTTGTTTTTTTTTTAAAAAAAAGAAAGGAAAAGAAAAGGAGTTATATGAATTATTGAATATTTTCTTTCCTAAAACAATTTTATTTGTTACAATCAAATTCTTCAAAATTGTGTTGTTATAATAGTACGTAATTATTATCATGTCTTTCATAATTAAGAGTGCTGTAATTAATTAATCACTAATTTTATAAACGAATAAATAATACAAAAGGTCACATGTTAAACTATTAAAATATAATTATACAAGATTCTTTTATGCATTTTCCTACTCAATATATATAAATGGTGTATACTAAATCTAATAATGCATCATCAAATATATTTGAAATAATAATAATAATTTCAATTTTTAATAAATTAATATCACTACCAATCATTTTTTTTAACTGTGTTTATCATACTTTTTGCAGAATCTTGGTAAATGAGTTTACTATAAATCATAGTGAATGTATTTAATCATACACTCTGTCTTTATAGATAATTTTTAATATACTTTCAAATCAATTTCTTATTTTTTAATCTTATGTTGTATTGAAGTTAAAGACTAGACGTTTTATAATTTTCTTCATTGGTTTGATACTCAATAATCCATTGATTTAACATAAATTGCCTTAATTTTATTAATGTATATACAGTTGATTTAAGCAAATCTTATCATTGGTATATTTCTCGATTATGTTCATTGAATATCAGTGCTATATTTACTAGATAGATATTTCTTTAAATATCTCGAAATGAATAACTATTTTGTAATTGTCAAGATTTCTCATTTTATCGCAATTCCAGATCATGATAAAAATGTTTTTCTTATTAAGCATATTTGTGTGAATATGGACAATTTCGTAATGAATTTTAAAACAAATTAATTCTGCTCAACTTTTTATGAAAATACTTGGATGATAAATGCTGCAAAGAAATGCTTTATCTTGTTAACCCTCATCATTACATGTTCTGAGGATTTCAAAAAGAATAATCCCCCCCCCCATAAAGAACTTTTGAACCCCCACGTTGGACTTGCCTTTCTGGACTCAAGGATGAGTCTTCAAGGACACGGTGTCTTGAAACTTGATGATAAGGTCAAGATATGAAGGTGATAAGCGCTACAGGGGGTGGCCAGTTGAAATCCCACCACCTACTCTTGTATGCATGGGCAATTTTATTGCCTCTTCCAGGACAGGATGTTGCAAAATCCCTGGTTTCCAGTTTCTTCATCCAGTTTCGTTAATTGGGGAAAACAGGTGCAGAAGGGAAACCCTTCCCCACAATGTCAAGAAATGAGGGAGAGTCCTGTGGAGGAAAGGATCAAATGACCAGATAATATTGTGCTTCTGTGAGACCACCTGCAACCAGTGACCATCTGAACCCTGCTTGTTGCCTTCAATAAAATAAAAAAAAAAGACAGTGACAAGATAATTTTCACCCCACTTTCTCAAAAAGGGAGATCTCTTATCTTCTTTTGTGGAACACTTTAGCTTTTGAAATATAGATATCACACATTAACCTATTATCACATCATTGATTTGAGGGAACATTTTATAATTATTTTATTTCCCGTTGCTAAGCAACATACAATGTTTGCTTAAATACTCATTTGAGTTTTTTAATCTACAATACTTGTAATTCTAACTTGCAATTTAACTAATTGCGACCATCAGTAATTAAGAATAGAAGTGTATTTATTATGTTCAAGTGTATTTATTATGTTCAATGGGTTTTATACATCATTTGTGAAACCATTCATGAATATCAGAATAATTTTTTAATTATTTTAAGCTCTTAGTTTTGTGTCAGCAATTTGAAAGTTATATTGCTAATTAATAAAAAAAATTTTCTCCAATCCTTTTATCACAATGTCTAATTCATTTTTTTTAGAGTGTATGGTTAACATAATTCTGTTTAACGTATTTTTTGGTTAACATATTTAATGGTCAATGAATTTAATATAGTATCATCTCAAACATAGTGCGTTCTTTGCGACATTTCCAATCAAAATTTCATAATTATGTTGACATTACTAATTGACAAGGTATTTATTTATGGCTAAATGCAATCGAATTTTACTTTTGATTCCAGTTTAATTTCATTATTTCTTCCTTAATGTCATTTTAATTGACAATCATTAGTTTTTGTATTTACATACGTTTTGTTTTATTTGGCCTTATTCGTTTTTTTTCCTCGCTTTAGTGGCGTCACAATATGTTTGAGATGAGATTCATATATTACAATTTCTTTAAACTTTTACTGATGTTTCCAATTTGTTGCCCTTAACAATATTTGCTCACCATATTATCTTTTGTTATTAATGTTGCTTTAAATTGTGTTTTTTTTGTGTTTATACGAACTGTTACTGCTGTTTTTGTGTTTTTTTCTTTCCAGTATGGGGAAGATGTAATTTGCGAATCTTGATCGCCTGTAACAATTCTTATCTGCAATTCAGAGCTGTATACAGAAATGGGTGACACTTTTTCCAATTTTTATCTTTTTTCTTTTTTTAATGCTAAGTTTTGAATTTTATTTTAAGTTTATTTCAATTTTTTTGGTTACTTGTACTTCAAGAAATGTTTTTTTGTCTTCAAACATTTCGAAACATTTTCACTTTTGAGGAAAATTCTTATATTTTGATTTTTACTTCACATTTATTTGAAATAAAATTTTCTCGCGATGACGAAAATTTTATAAAAATTTCCGGTCTGTCCGGGTATTGTCACATGTACATTTTATGTAAAGTGACAAATTAATCTTTACTTATACTTAAGCCTTTAATTTTTCTCTAAAACTTATTTCCTTTTTTCTTCAATATAACTTTTATTTTTACTTTTAACCTTTCTGGTTGACCTTGGTCAACGTGGTCTTTGAACTTCCTGTGGGGAAAGTTTACCCCTCTTTTTTTTCCACGCCTTTCTGTTTTACTTATTTTTTAGGGGGGCTAACTAACCAATCTCTTTCCTTTAATTTTCAAACTCTCCTCCTCTTTAAGTTTAATTGGCTGTAATTTTTCTGGTCCTACACCAAGTTAACGAATTTTAAAATCACTTTTTTTTTTTTCTCTTTTGTGCTTCCTTCTGGCTAGTTCCTTTTTCCGAGATGCGGACTTCGGGTCCGTATCGAGGGATTCCTTTTTACATGTTTTTTTAACCTTCATTTTTTATTAAATCCATAACAGTAATTAATTTCTAAAAATTAAAAATCAACATTTAATCCTTTATGTTTCGTTAACATTAAAATCCTCTCGAACTTAATCTTTCTTTCCATTTTTATTTTAAAAGTTAAATATCTCGTTCCTTTAATTTTTACTTTTATGCTTGACGTAAATTCTCTTGTCACCCATTTTCTTTTTTAAAAGATATTTCTTGTGCTACAAAAAAAAATGTGTTGAAAGATATACATTGTTTTTGAAATAAATAAAATAAGTAGTGTTACAAAACTAAATGTTTTACGAAAATAAATGTTCAGCTGAAGAGAAAGATTTGTGTGTTTTTTTTAATAATACCTTCATAGCCAATAGTTATTACCTGTTTCCTCCTGTATGTGGTGAGTAAATTTTTTAATTATTGTTATGGGCATGCATAAATGTGAATTTGGAAACGTCAGCTTACTGCTTTAACATATATTTATACATATCTGGATATAGCATGTCGTTATTTTAATTATCTTCTAATTTTGATTAATTCTTAGTTTTCACCCTTATTCTAAATTTGGTGATACCAATTTATCCAATTTGTTCAAACCTCACACTTTGTGACCCTTTGGACCTATTGGGTTATTGTTATACCACATTAGCATTGTACTACCACTTTCCTTAACGATTACATTCCCGTTAATGTAATACCCTTTTATATTTTTCGGCCTTAAGTTGTTTTTTATGACATTTCATTCATTTAACTATCTTTATCATGACTATATCCAAATACAATCTCAAATACATGTACTATATACAAATGATTTCAATTTAGCAAAATTAATACATTAAATTAACTCACTTTATACGCACCATCTTAATAATATTTAATTAACTCTAACAATAGACATTTAAGTTAATCTATTTAAAGGTTCAGAATAACCATAAGTATGATTTCTTACCTAACTTTATTTTAAATTTAACTTTATTATAATTTTTAAATAAGTAGATTTTTTTATAATTATTCATTACAATAATTATTTTCAAATTAGAAAAGAATTTAGCAACAAACTATCCCTTCAATATAATAATAACTGTAATGTTTTTCTAAGTCAGTTTGGGAATTGGAAAATAATTATAGCAAAAAAAAATCTTTATATAATTTTAAAAATCAACATATTATTCATTTTTAATACTTGTTTTTTTAAATAAATTCTACTACAGCACACATTCTATTTAACATGACAATTAACAGTATATTTATTAAGCGAAGATTTACTAAGCAGTTTATTTCAGATTTATTTATGAGTTTATTAAATTATTTATTTAAGAGTAGATTTATTAAGGTGGCTGGTATCAAAGATGCATGCCAAAATGAAGAGTTGTGAGTTTTAACACTTCCCTTGCCAAATACGTAAAATAGGATGTTCCGTAAACAGTTAGAAATTTCTCAGAAAAAATGGTTAAATAATAATTTGTTTAATAGTTATTTCACCATATTTCAACAAAACGGTCGAATAACCATAAATAAGATGCTATTCAAACTGTTGACAGTGCGAAAAACCGTTCATTGACTGTTCTTCTCTAATAAGGTTAAACAACCAGAATTTTATCTCACCAACTAAACCCACCTGATGAAGCCATTTAGTTCTTTGCAGCTGCGTAAATATTATAGCCGAGAGGGCTGATCTGTCAGTCTTATGGCTTTTATAACAAAGTTCGAGTCTCAGTGTTGACACCACAATATTTTCACCATTTCCTTCAACACATGAAGAGTTTCCAGTTTCCTGCTCTCTCCGATGTCCTTTTCCTAGCAAAACGCTTAGATCCAATGTCCAATTATTTCTTTTGTAATGGTTTTTAAATCATACTAGTTGTAAATGGTTAAAATAACCATAAAGATAAAAAAATGTTCTTTACCGCACGATCTACGGTAGAGAACATTAATTATTGGAATATTGGTTAAACTAAAATTCTAACAGTGTGTTTACTAGAAATATATATTTAAATTTTTTATCAGCAATGATTATAGACATTTATTTTTATTTGATAAAAAATCTAAAGAATCACAATTAATAAAGGCGGAGTAATCACAGAATTTTTTTTAAAAAAAATCCCTGACTATGCTTCTAAATGTTTTAATTGATCAAATCATCATTCATTTCTTTTGCAACTAAAACATTTGCTTCTTTGAATTCTCTTTTCGACAATGATTCACCAAATTTTGGTCACATCCTTATTTTTTTCTTGCGTAACGGAAAATTATTGATCCCAAACAGTACTTTATTTTTGCTTTTTCAAATGATTTATAAAAATATATTTTATGAGTGGTGATTATGGAACACCATGAGTTTTCTAATCTGTGGTGATTAGAGTACTTAAAAATGCAGTCATCACTTAGTGTTTGTTTTAAAACATGGATTACTTAGATCATTTTACAGTTTTTTTTTATTAGTGAAATACCTTAATAGTGATATAGAATAGTTAGTGAAAAATTAGATTATTTAAAATTTTATTTTGTTATAGTGATAAATTAGGAATATTTTTTATTCTTTTATGGATTAAGTTAGGCTAAGAGAAATTCTGTGGTTGGAGAGATGGAGTATAGTGAGATTTGAAGGGAGAAATGCAGTATATTTATAAGCATTTATACAACAATGTATACTGTGAAAGTTGATTGTGACAAGCTTCAGGAAAAACGATACGGTACCTTTTATTTACGCTGCACTAGAACTGCATAGTGAACTATTGGTGATGGTCTGAGAAACATTCCTGAGTATGATCGGTGACAGCATACACACGTCACATCCCGTTTTACGGGGAAGACACATTCACAGATCATCCATCTGCAGATCGTAATTTTGACCTGAAACAGAGCATGATCAATCTCCGATCTAGTACCCCCCAGAGGTATTGATTCATTATGGGAACTTGGAGGACTTTATGACTTCGGCAGATTTAGCGTGCACCAGTAGCCATTTTGTACACGGGGAGTCTTCGACCGGCGAGAATCGAACTCACAACATCTCGGAAATAAGCCAAACGTCCTACCAGCCAAGCTTTCTCGGCGGCGCATGAGGAATAAATATATGTTTTGCTTTGTTTTCTAAAGCGCAATATCTGAATCCTAAGGCAAGTCATAAGTCGTCCAATAAATTTATATAGGATACCAGTAATGTTTGAAGTTTAGAGTTTTCTAAAAATTATGAAACTCACCAAGCATCAAATGCTTGTTATTTAAAAAGATATATATTTAGTTTAAAAACAAAACGCAAATAGTATTAATTGAAATGAAACTCAAATAAATATTCAATAATTATAATTTTATTTAGAAAATCTAATTCTACAAGGAGAGCTATAGTTCACCGTTCATTAAACTTCTTTGCAATTCTTGTGTTAGGCATGCTCGAGAATTCTTAATTGTTTGAATTAATGCAGTTTTTCAACGAAATATTAAATCAATAAAAAAATTTAGTTGATTTAATTAAAAATTAAATTTTAAATACCTATAGACTCGTTATGTAATATACTGAATTTTTAAATTAATGCAAACCTTTCTCTTTCTGCATTTGAGTTAGTAATTACCTTTATTTTTCCACTTTTTATATGTTTCTTTGAAAACAAATTAGCTACATAATCATGATATGTGGTTCTACATTTTTGTGAAAATAGAGGGGGAAAAAACGAATTTTGTTCTTGAAACTGGTAAATAAATAAGTAAAAGTAAGAAAAATAAAAGGATAAAAATAAAAGAATTCTTAGCAAAGTTTCAAACGCTCTTTCTAGAAATACCGTTGAAAAAAAAGTAAAAAAGTGGAAAAAAACCAGAGTTTAAATCTCAGAGAAAAGTGTTTTTCAATTACTTTTAAATAATACTTATATGTTTGCGATCTGAAAATTTTTAATTAAAGTTGAATTTTGAAAGCGTGAACAATTTCACCAAGTCTCTTTTTTAATTTAAAGTAAAAAAAAAAGCTGAACTATGGAAATAATTTTTTATAATAAGATGATTGATGATGATTCATCAAGAGTATTTTTTTTTCAAACAAATCGTCGTTGACCACTTTTCTTCCAACTATTACTTTTTCAAGTAATTTTAATCACAAAGTGAAAATATTTGTACTCTGTGATTAAATGAAACTAGCTTAAATACCTGAGAATAACATAAAATTGTGAAGTACTTTTTTAATTAAAAAATGTCTTAGTTAAACATTATTGCATGCAGCATGCAGCAGCATGCATGCAGCAACTTTAGCAGTAGGAAATGCATGCAGCAACTTTAATACAATACGAAAATAAGCTATATTGTCTTACAAATTAAACTTGATGACACAATACTATGGTTCAAATCGAACGGAATAAAGATCCAAAATTAGCACATTGCAGCAAACAAAGAATGTTCTAAGTTGGCCCAAAAAATTAGGAAGTGTAATAAAAGGCATCAAGTGATGGAAACATTGTCATATAACACCTGATCACAAACCACGTTGAAAGGGTTTAAATCATGAAAATTCATGAAAGTTTAGATGTCATACTGAAAAACAACAAACTTTTTAACTATAGAAAATTTAATTAATTATTTACTACAACAAATGTTCGTAATGTTAATTTCTGACGTCATTATACTGTCTACATTGACGTAAAACGATTCCAAGACGTATTAAAAGATGACTGAAGTAATTTTAATGTCTGTTGAAGTGACTTCAGTCTGCTCTATGAGAACTTTCGGTGCTTCAAACTATGACTGATCGACAACTTTTTCTTTTTGATTCAGAACATGCATGTGTTTCTCACGATTTTTTCCAAAGAATTTGGGTTGAAACTTCTTGTTCTATGATATAAATTTTTAGCCTTTTGGTCTAAATTATCAACTATCTGAATTTTTTAGTCAAATTTTGAAACACCCAGATTCAGGATATTATGGTTCAAGATATTATGCTTTAAAGATGGCCTAATTTTAATATTTGAATAATTTCCAGTAAATTATAAATGCTTATAGATAAAGCAAATGTCTGATTATATCTGAAACTGGAATCTAATTTTTCATAAATTATTTTAAACCTATCTACGCAAATTCAATGGTTGTTTTATAGTTCACACAATATATTGCTACAAACACATATTTATTTAGCCTATTTGAATTAAAAGATGTCCTAAAATAAAATAAACGTTATTAATACATGTTTTTCATAAAAAAAATTAAATAAAAAACATGAAAAAATTGTTTCCTAGATGCATGTAAATTTCTCATTGAAAACAAAGAGATTATTTTAGCATGTGAAATACATGTTTTAATGAGTATGTATAAATATGAGAAAACAAATCACATACGCAAGTGATATGTTTATGACAATAGATTCAACACAAGAAATGTAGTAATAATAATACGTGTTTACACTTTCTTCTATTTGACTGAATGTAAATCAATAATGAATTAATTCCACGCAATACATACGCACTTCTTTATCTGACGTAATTGAATTCAAAAATATCCTAGAATGAAAAAAATTTATTAATAGATGTTGTTCTTAAAAATTTAGATAAAATTGTTCTCTAGATACATGTGAATTCCTCATTGAAAACTAAGAGTTTGTCTTTGCATGCGAAATACTACAGGATTTTAATGAGTATGTATACATTTGAGAAAACAAATCACATATGTACGTGATGTGCTTATGACAATAGATTCAACGCATTCAACTATGATTATATTACCAATTTACAAAGTGAAATATCCACCACATTAAAAAATCAATAGACAATAACATCAAAATAAAAGCAACAATAATACGTATTACCTTTCCTTCTATTTGACTAGATCTGAAACAACAGTGAATCAATTCACGCAACATGCATAACACGTATGTGATAAATTACTTAAATTTTCAAACCAAACACGTGTAGATCGAAATATTCTGCTAATGATGCGTGTGGAAAAATTTAGCTTTGTTTCTTATTTGCATATGAAACAGCAGTATGATAAAAAAAAAGAAAAAATAATAATTTTGCATTAAATATTTGCACTTTATTTTAGTGTGGTTTGACGCACATTTTTAAAAATATTTCAGCAACTTTTAATGATTTTTCTAGATCTCATTTTTCCTAAAATTCAATAAGAACGTTTTTCTTTGATATTTCTGCTTTTGAAGTTATTTTGATTTAAAATGAAAAGAAAAACATTGAATGAAAGAAATGAACGAAGCAAAATGATTTATTATTCCTTTTTCTTTTCATACAAAAGTAAATAAAATGCATTATTTCATTTCATTTCATTCAAAAACATTTGAATCTGATATGTATTAATCTAAAATTAGAATGCTTATCCAAGGGCAATTGTTCTTAAAAACTATTGAGAAAAGTGTCTGAGGAGAATAATTATATTTTGCGTTATGATGTATATCAGATTGTGATGAAGACATTTCTAATTTTAAGGCATATACTCTTTTTAAGACAGAAAATTCTTTCGCAAAGCCAATAATTTAAACAAAGAGAAATCTTCACCTTGGCCAACTCAAAACTCTTTTATCTGGCTGAATTTAGACTTACTTTATTATAAGAATAATTTTTACTTATTTTGTTTCAGTTTTAGAAAAAATATTATTAAAAAAAATATCGAATCGATCTTCCGTGGTACATCAAAAGAAAATTTAATTGTAGAATTAAGCAGCTGATAGCTTTTTTATACTAAAATTAATTTAACCTTGTGAAATTTGTAGAAATTGAAGTAATTCACAAATCATTTAAAAGTATTTTAAAAATTATAGTCTCCTGATTTAATCAATAGGATTTCATGATAAAATTGATAAATGAAAGCTTGTCTGATATAAAGTACGGAATAAATTTAGCAAGCAAATTTCATTTTTTTTAAAAATTATTTTTAAATTACGCATGTGGTGTGAACATTCTTAGATAAACTTAGATAACTTGTTAGATAAAGGAAAAACAATTATGTTTTACATATATATGTTACCATTTGCATTTGATATACATTTATCTTCTTTTAAATGATCAATGGAATCATCTTATTTTTATAAATGTGAGTATTCATGATATACATCATTCTATATATATTCATTAAAAAAGTGTGTATTCATGATAAACATAACAATATATTCTATATAAAATATCGGTATTTTAAAAAAAATGTTAGTGTCTAGCTGTTAAATGAAAATTAAATCAAGAATGTTGTTTAGAGCAATTGTTTAAACATGAAATTAATGATTTAATGTTTTAAAAGCAAAATATTTAATCATTTGCTTTTGAAGAGAAACTTCGTACTGTTCCTCAAAAGGAGCTATAATAATAATTGGGTATAATTGCGAGCTTTAATGGTAATATTATAGTAATAATTAAGTAATTTACATCTTTCTGTTTATTTAAACACTTGTTTGCTCTAAAGATCAAATACTTAGCTATATTAAGCTAAATAAGTATTTATTAAAAACAAAGAGTAATCCAAATATTTTAATTTTTCTGTTAAAAGTCAAAAATTTGCTAAGTACTTTATAAATAAAGTTATTTTACTTTTACAAAGCTATATGCAATCAATGTATACTGAGCAAATATTACCTCGTTTAGAAAATAAAAATATTGCAAATCAAATCTTAACAGACTACTGCTTCTTAGTATGAAACATCTGATATTATAATATTAAATTATTTAACTTTTACATAATTTTGTATTTTTATGTAATAAGTTTAATGATCGAAACAGAAAATTTTAGTATGACATTAATATCACGAATAATCCAAACCTTAATTTATAGCTAATAAACACTATTGGGAAAAAAAATAATTCCAGAATTTACTTGCTTGAATTAAAATTAAATTACATATTTATTGTGACGAAATTATATTTACTATGATACAAAAGTGTTTATACAAATGAAATTATATTCTTACTATAAAAATATAGCCTTTTAATCACCGTTTTTTTTTTATATTTTCCTATGATTTGAGATATGCAGCGTAATTTAATAATGAAAGAATAATTTTGCTTACCTTAACAATAATTTTGTTTTGTTAATTTTAATAATGAAAAAACAAATTTGTTTTTGCACTGCAAAAGAAAAAGAAAAATTTTATAATATGTAGAATTTCTTAGGCTTTGCTTTTTTAATTGTTAACATTAATTATGTTATACTATATTTTTTTAAAAATTTCAAAACACTGTTTCTGATTTGCAATTTTGTAACCATTTCATTTTGCTTTACATCTAATTTTAAACATCTCACTGAATGAGATACATCAGAAACATTAAAAAATTCTATATTTAGTGATTGCACTAATATATTGTTCTAAAAACTAAAAATAATTTTTAAATCTCTTTGTTTAGATATATTTTTTTTAAATTTATTACTTATTTAAAGCTAAACTTCTAAGTTCGTACAGTCATTGTAACATATGCAAATTGATCCCATCTTTCAAGAAAAATTTTTATACAATTTTCAGTTTAAAGTTTTGTTAAATAATTCACATATTTTTTCTTTTGGTTCAGTTTGTTCAATGAAAACTCTAAATGTAAAGTGTATGGGCAGTTAGTCAAAAAAGAAATTCATCTTGAGCTATTTTTAATTTAATGATTAGACTTTCTCTTAATAAGCTTTGAAACATTGTTGTTGTTGCTTCTAATGCTAAGCCTGCTTGGTGAAACCAAGCGTATTTAAGGCAGAGGGTGCGTTTCTTGGTATTAAGGCAGAGGGTGCGTTTGCAGTGGTGACATCTATGGCCAAGAATATGAATTCAGCTACACACGTGTCACAGCCCATGTATAGGTTGACCCATTCATACATCCATTCATTTATCCACAGATCATAATTTTGACCTGCACCAGAGAATGATCGATCTCTGATTCAGTATCCCCAGAAGTATGATTTGTTATGGGAACATGAAGAACTTTGTGACCCAACAGATTTAACGCGCACCAGTCACTATTTGCTACACAGGGAGTCTTCAGCCGTCGGGGATTAAACTCACGTCCGTTTGAACATGGCTATCCCAAACAAAACAGAATTTAAATGTATATTAATTAATATTAAGTAAAGTTTTAAATATTTTTGAATATCATAATTAAAAAAGAAAGAATTAAAAACTTTTAAATGAAATCGCTAAAACAGTCTCAAGACATGGAATTAATAATTGCTTTTTGACTCTCTGAACAAATGATTTTTTTTTTATGAATTTCCGTGTGCTTTCAGAATTTTATATTTTAAACTGAAATAAAATATTCTGAAAAAAAGCTTTTAAAAACATCAAATTTTAACAAGTTAAAAATGCCCTAGAAACAAATGCAAAAAAAAAAAAAAAATTAAATTCAAAATTTTTCAGTTAAAATCTATAGAAAGAAATAATAGTTTAAAAAGAGAGCTTAAAATAAAATAAAGAAAATTAAATATTAAGAAATTTTAAAAGCTTATAAATTGCCTTTTTCAAATTTTCAATCAAGTTAACAAAAACTAAGCTAATATATTTGTTCATTCAAAAACCTCAAAAATTAAAAGAAAAGAGTTTTTTAAATATATATATATATGCTTTCTTTAATGAAAAGAAAATTTAAAAATCTATTTTTTAATAAAAAATGAGATTTTATTCGAAAGCTTTTAAGACATTGTTGAACTTGAAATTCTTGTTATTTTCTTGTTTAGAACTGGATCCATTTTTGCACAACACAATTTAATTAAATTACAACACAATTTAATTAAAAATAGTAATAATTTAGCAGCAAAACAAACCTTAACACTTATTATATAATATTAGTTTGAAAAACTACTAACGTAAAAATTTTAAATATAAATTTATTCAAACTAAAAATGAAAACTCTTTTCGTGTTCTTTTTTTTTTTTTTTTTTTTTTTTTTTTTTTTTTTTTTTTTGCTTTGAGGAATTAAAAGCGAATACTCGCGTATGCTCTTTTTTAACTTTCATTATAAACCTTACATCCTTATTATTCTTCATTAATACATTTATCTCTTTTTACTGATAAATTTCTAAATTATCTATAAACGAAAATTTTTAAAAATATGTTAAATTATAATCTTGAATGGACGAAATAAACCACTTAAGGGAATTTAAAAGCTATTTTCGTTTAATTAAGATTTGTGCCTTTAAGAAGAAAATTTTTTTTATTAGCATAAAAATATATAAAACTGCCAGCATCAAAATTAATTAAAAATAATATGAATTAATAAATTCCTATGAGTAATTGTTATTAATAAGAATCTTTTCTGCTCTAAAATAAGAAACTCATTTTCAGTTAATTCATAATGTATTGATTATTTCCTGTTTTCAATTATAACGTAAACCTTAAATGTTTATTCGTTAATCTTATATGAAAATTAAAAAAAATAGTAATTTGCAGTTATCGTTTTCCTAAATACAATATTTTGGTGTAAATACTTTATCATTCTCTATCTGTATATGTTTTTTTCCTAATGTTCAAAATAACTTATTTTTAGTCACACGTTTGATTTGAATTATTTTTAATACTAAGAAATCTTTGTCCTAGTGAAATATCCTAGTCCTAACAATTTTTGCAATACATGTCAAATAATATTTTTAAACTGACATCATACATCAAAAAAGGGTTGATCATCATAAACTTGCACTTGATTTAAAACGACATACGGTTAACTTAAGTTAAATAAGTTAACACATAAGTAAAAACATAACTTACTGTTACAAACTCAGAATAATTATAAAAATAGCATATATAAAAAGAATAATTACACTAAAAAAACTTCACAAGTAAATAATACCATTGAAAAATAACCTTAAATCGAATTCCCTTTTAATCTTACCGAACGCCAGTTTACAACTTACCGGGACCAGTCACAACACTTTAAATGTAATTCATGTTGCACAAACAATGTAATACTTTGTACTCAAAGTATTTAGTTGAAGTACCGCAGTATCTCCTTATTTACAAATCTTTTTTGCATGCTCAAAATATATAGTGTACAATTTTAAATGGTTATTATTATTTAAAAGGTTTTCGTCACAATGTATGTGATGCCACAATAGGCATTACATATTTCCTAGCTTTTAAAATTTTAATTTCTTAAACCCTTTTTTAATCAATCGTAATCGAATTTTAATTAAATTAAATCAATTATTTGATTTTTACTACATTTTATAAAAAGCGAATATAGAATATTTTATTCTTTTCTTAACTACAATGTAACGGTAAACGTTTTATTTCAATACTAATGTAACACTAATTAATTACCTCTCGCGAATAAATCGAAAACAAAAATCTGTTTATAACTCTTTATTCTTTATTTCTTACCAAAAAAATGTATTACATGGTTATACTAATTCTCACAGTCTTTTAAGTGATTCGTTTTCGCCAAATTATTTTCAAATTTAATATTGATTATGGGGGGTTGGCTTTATTTTTGGCAACGTTATCTTTCAATAAATCGCAATTTTTTTTTTTTTTTTTTTTTTTTAAATAATTTTTTTTATTTATTTATTTATTTAATTTTTTTTAATGCCTCGTCTATTATGTTTGAACACTCAAACTCCTATTTTCTGAGTAACTACTATTGTTAATTTTAAGATTTCACTAAATTCTTTGAGGCCTTCTGGTGTTGCCATGAATCGCCACCAAGCCTACCTTTTTGAATCCTCTTTTTTACTGAGAGGTCACGTGCGTGCACTTAAAGTCTACAGTATTCTCCCTGACGGGGGCGGGACGGGGTTTATCTTTGATCTCTTCCCATGCTCCTAACTGTCCATTGAGAGCA
The DNA here is from genome assembly GCA_949128135.1 of Parasteatoda lunata. Classification (NCBI taxonomy): domain Eukaryota; kingdom Metazoa; phylum Arthropoda; class Arachnida; order Araneae; family Theridiidae; genus Parasteatoda; species Parasteatoda lunata. The sequence goes on along the minus strand of OX421975.1, from coordinate 42,377,172 downwards.
ATTCATTTACTTTCGATTTAGAATTATTGGTGATTGGACTGGAGGCCCTTTGGACCTCTCAGTTCCAACTGTTGGGTGATATATTTACATTATATTTTTGATGTGAAGAGAATAATTTTCTTGATCCCTTTAAGAAACTTCTTTTCCTTAATTTTATAGTTTTTGAATGTGACTATATTCTATTCATTGTTTACTTAATAAATCCGTTTTTCCTAAACGATTTCATTCATTTTTCTGGGATAAATATGCCTACATCATATCCAAATTAAGACGTATCTGGATCAGCCAAAAATATGTTCAATAATACAACGATTATACCTCAACTGACCACAAAATGGGACTGATCATCCTCATCATAATATGTACAACTTTAAAAAATTATTCGTATTATTTCAGAGTTATTAGTTATGTGTATAATTTTAGAAAGTTGTTAAATTTTCAGATAATTATCAAACAATTAAAATTTAAAACAATTAATTTTTATTTTAATGATTTAATTTCTTAACGATAATTTTAATAGAGGATAGAAACTTTTAGAAAGCAAGTTTGTAATAATCTAGGAATCTTTAGTTTCATGATTTTCAGAGTGTCGTGTCATTGAACTTGAATTATTCCATCTATTCTCTCATTGTTGTTTTGCTTCATTGTTGAAAAACACTTGTTTTGCTTCATTGTTGAAAAACAATGAAACAAAACAAGTTTCTCTAGCATATTTTTTGCTTCAGTTTTCTTGCGGTTATTCTTTTTAGATTATTATTATTTAGAAAATTGAATGTCGTACTATTACGTTTAAATTATACCTTTATATTGCCACATAATAAATTTAATTTACTGGATCAAAAGCTACACAAGATGCAGTTTCGTTCTTATATTTTACAGGTACGTTATTTGTTAAATAGTTTAATTCTATATTTTTAATTTTTGAAAATTAAATTATTTATTAGTAACTTAATCGAATGCTTCTTATTTTTAAATTTTTGCACTATTAAATATGTTTAAAGAACGTCTGAGGAACAAGAATATTCATGTTGCTAAGAAATATTTTAAAGTTTCCATTAAAATAAGTTTTCGCGTAATACCTATACGTTATAAGCTTTAAAAAATATTTTAGTGCCTTACTATCACTTAAACTTCTTTTTTCCACTTTAACTTTCAACTTTATTGAATTACTATAAAATAAAAAAAAACTGCCGAGAGAAATTTCTCAACGATATTCAGTTTTTACGTATATAATATTCTTAAGTCTGATTAATAATATATGACAGTATAAGCACATCATAATATTTCAGCTTTAAAGATACACATTTCGATATAATACTTGAAACTAAGGTATATAACGTACTGTTAAATACATTGTTAATATTTTGAGTACTTAATAAATATTTAAAAAGACATTTAGACAGAAACATTTAGAAACATGAAGAGATGTATTAAAAATATCAAGATCTCACACGGGTCTTTAAAAATATTGTAAAATCTGTAAAGAAAAGTATTTATATTTGCAAAATGAGATTACAAATAATTTCTTACTCTGTTAGCTTATACTGAAAACTAGATTATATCAGAACACTCAACCTTATTATTTAGAATTTTAAAATAATAATAATAATTATAAATAACAGTACGAAATTCTTCGGCAATCTAATGATTGAACATCTAAAATACTAAAAAATATTATAAAATATCATGAGGATATTACTTAGTTATTTTATATGAAAAAAGTATAAATTGTTTTAACTTTCCCAATTTTTTTTATTATTATATTAGGGACTGCAAATAATAAAGCAATATTTTTTGTAGAATAGAAAAATAATCAGCAATTTTTCTCGATTTATGCTTTACAATTACATTTTTAAGTATATTCTGCTAATATTAAACTTAAAAGATCCAGCATTAAACTTTAATTATAAGATTTAAAATGATATGTATGTTATTAATTGCAATGAGAAATTTTTCGATAGTTGTTTAGGTTTTTAGCTCATATCAGATCTTATCAGTTTCGTTTACAAACTACTTAATAATGAGTATTATATTGAAATCAGTGGATAAATTTACAATTTTTATTTTCTCCCCTTATAAAATTCTCCTACGCATCGCATGTTTACAATTAATTTGTATCATAGATGCGTTTATAAATATATTCTATTTAAATGCAATATGTTTACACAACTTCCTAATTTAAATAAACCTTCAGAATAATTATAAAATTAATCTGCATCCAAAACAATTTCCATAAATATTATATGATTGCAGAAATTAATTTCGAAATAATTTACTTTCAATTTTATCTTTTAAAATTGGTTTTATAATTTAAAACTACCCATTCTAAAGGGATTTCATGAAAGAAGATGTTTTCTAGCTCAGAGTTTTAAATTAAGGCAATTGAAATTTTATGTTTTTAACTTTTATGATTAACACTTACTAGTATAATTGACTAAATATAAAACAAAAACTTTCTGGTTCACTTAGTGATTGGTTTTACTTTCCCACGCACAAAATTTAAGTGTTGGATTGATCTGTATTAACCTTGAACAGAAAAGTCTCAGTTAATTCGCTGTATTTTGATTTTATTTATCTCTTTACAAGCGCAATGTCTTTATTAACGTGAGAGAATGAGCGGGGGTCATTTTAAGACCACATGCGTTTTATAAGTTCTGATTTCTAAAGAACTAGCCATATGTCATCCCTTTTTATTAGTATCTGAATTTTCATCCTTATCTGCCATTTGGGAAAAATTAAAAGGAATGTCCAGCATTTTGTTGTTGTTGTTGTTGTTGTTGCTTATCCTCCACTTGTCTGACGGAGTCAGACAAGACCAGTAGGTTGTTGACCCTCAAAAAGTCGATGACAAGAAGTGGAGTAGAATATAAGTCTTCCTTGGAAAGGCCCAAGCAGTCAAGGATATGTTCAGCAGAGGCCTGCTGGGCTTCACATTTGGAGCAGACTGCATAAGTCTTTCTTCCTTCTAAGTACGAGAGACTATTCGTGTGTCCACTTGCCAATCTGGATATTGCTGTTTGAGTCGCTCTATCACTTATATGAACAAGTGAAGAGCCCGGTTCCTTGGCCGCATACAAGTGGTGAGAGGAGGGGATCCTCTACTTTTTTGATAGATGGCTTTTGATTTTGAACTGAATCTTTGAGTAGGTTAGGGCTGAAGACGAAGATGTTGAATGATTACAGCCCTCCTTGGCCAGGCGATCCGCTTGCTCATTGCCAAAGATGTCAAAGTGGGATGGTATCCACTGAAGATGTACGTCGTGGTGGTCCAGCATTTTTCCTCCACTAATTGATTTTTTATCAATTGATGGGATCATAGAATGTCAATGGGCGTCATTCAGTGTGTTCAAAAAATAATTTATTTCTTGTGGGGTGACGAATCATTATATTATATTTTGTTTCTAATTAGAGCTATTTTTACTTGTTTACACTACTTGTTGGAGCACTGAAAAGCTTGGTAATTTTTACCGCAGTGCTTTTGCAATGATTTTTGTAAAATTAACAATTAAATATAGTTTTATAGGTTTTATAATATGGGGAAAAAAATTTTAAATGTGGTAGAATTTGATAATTTCAACGTGATACTTTTAAGCATGGCATAAAAACCAGTCATTTAGTAAAGTTTACATTTTCTGTTTCATATTTATAACTGTAAATTTCAGATTGTTGGTACCGTAACATATTCTGGTAAAAATGGATTTTACGGTAAAAAAAAGTACCGGTATCCTGAATGCCACTTTGGCCACACAAAGAACCAATATTAACCCATAATGTCCTTAATATGAACTTTAATATTAAACAAATTTGTACCTAACTAGCAAGTTAAATTAAACCATGTTAATTTTATTGAATAGCAATAATGTTCATACAAGAAGATGTTAATATGTTCCTAAAAATATGGTTCAGCTTGGCATTAAGGGTGAAGCATTATTGAATTTTGTTATACTTTAACAAACTCCAGAAATTCTAAAATTTATTAATTTAGATAAACAATAAAAAATGTAGGAAATATGTTTATAGACTGAAGATACTTTAATTAACCAAAAATTCAGTAATTTAAGAAAACTATATTTTAAAATTTCATGTTTTAAAAATATTCTCAACCAAAATAACTTAAATAATCAATAAAGAAGTTTACGAAATAAGTTACGTGACGGATTACGTAGTTTTTATACTCATAATTCAGCCAATATGGGTCCTATATTGGGTCTATGTATTCCGATATTGGATCAATATTTAGAAATCTAGACATTCCAATAATTAACAAGCTTTTTGGTGTTCCCATAGAGCAAATACAAAAAGGCAAATTTCGCCATATTATAATAGTTTTGACCATACTTTTCTCTTGTAAAAAAAAAGAGTATTTTATATTAAAAATAAAGAACGAGAGCGAAATTGGTTGTAGATAAAAAAAAATCTTCAGCGATTGTAACTTCCAATTCAATATGCACACATTAATTATGAAAAACCATAAGAAGCTTAGATTTATTCTCTGTGTGCAGCTCATCATTACCGCTACTTAAAGTCATAAATATATGAATTATAATAAGCGATAAACGTTATTCATTAGGACAGCAACATTAGCACTTTGGTATAATAATGCATAGACAATATTACAATATATTTATTACTAGCATCCCTTGCTTTTATATGTTGTAGTAACATCTGAATGCTTATTTTAGTTACGACTTCTCCCTCTAGAATTTTGAGGGTTGATTAAAATTACCAAAACATTCATCTACATTTAAATTTCAACTATTGTTAAATAGCCCATGACAAATAAGTCTTAAATATTAATTATTAAGTTCTGTGATAATTTGAAAGCAACTCGTTTCATATCCTTCAACCCATGAAAGTTAAATTCTCATTAAGCATGCTTCATACAATTTTTCATTATTTCATATTAATTTAGATCAGTTTAGGTGAAAAATATTTTTTTTTTAGCATCTTAATATTTTATGGTTATGAAACGCAGTTGAGACACCGGTGCATTTTCTGCGTTAAATGTAAAGTTTTCCAAACACAGCTCACAATAGTTTTTAAATTTGCACTTGTGTGGTAAATTTGCACTTGGGGGGGGGGAGATTGCCTAGTTAACAGGGCGCTTGACTTACGTTCGTGAGAACGGAATTTCGAATCCAGGTGGCCGATGTATAGTAAATGGTAACTGGTGCATGTTAAATCTGTCGGGCCAGTAAGTCTTCCATGTTTCCATAACAAATTATACCTCTGGGGAGTATTGGATTAGAGTTTGATGCTTATCTGCGGATGAATGAACGGATGTTTGAATGCGTCAGCCATATAATCGGGTGTGACGTATGAGTGTGACAGAAATCGAACTCTTGACCATAGAGGGCGACACTGGAAAAGAAGAAGAATCATACTCAGTGCGACAACAACAACAGAAGCAGTTATTCTACAATGAATTTTCTTTAATTTGCAAAATCAATTATTGATAAATATTTTAATATTAATGAAAAATAAAATTCCCTATTAATTTATTTGGACTTTACATTTTAGTACAAATATAATTTCCATAATCTAATAGTTTTCCAGTAACTCTTGGACTGTTTTTTTATATTAAAAAAAACAGTCAAATATAGTTTTACTTGTAATTAGAAGATCAAAAAAAATATATATAAAAGGGGCACCGGGGTCCTATCTGGGTCAGAAGGTTAAGTTATAATAAAATGTATTCTTTGACTTTAAAGACAAATGTTTTAATTTAAGTATAATTTAAATAAATGAATTTACATTTGAAAGAAATAACTATACAGTAAGTAAATGCTTCTCAAAGAAAACACGTTTAATTTAATTAAGTATGCCTGAGCAAAAATGCAAATGCCATTGAAGAAACAACTAATAAATAATAAATTAAATAATAAATTAGTAAACAAGATCAATTTAAAAAAGTGTAAGGTATTGTCTTATGACAATAGAGTAGGTTTAAAGTATTCAAGCGGATAAAGGGTTTTATTTGCACCATAAATAGAATAATCTCTATTTAAAAAGCAATTGGAAATTTCAACAAAATAAAAAATCTGTTTTTAATCGAATGCAAGAATTCCCATAAATGGAATTAAAATATTTAATTAACTTTGATTGCATTTTTTGATGCAAATTGTAACAATGTTTTTAATCTATTTGTTTATGAACGTGTTTTTCTAACAGATGCAATTATTTATTAACCAGATCACAACAATAAATTTTCTAGCTGTTATTGATACATATTGTTTTTTAAAAAATAAATACTTAAGAAGCTGTAAGTTAAATTGAAAAATTAACATCTGGTAACTAATTTAACTATTACTTAAATTTATTTTTGTTTCTTGTAAATTTCATTTGAAAAAAGCAGTTTTTGTAGCACTAAATGTAGGAAAAATTCGCGAATTTATTCTTAAATGCTCTAAAATGAAATTTTATTTATAATTATTCTGATTTCGCATTCTAGATGGAATATTTTCATGACTTTATAATAAATATTTAATTTTAAATAAATATCAAAATTCGTATGTAATATTATTATTTTGAAATTTTATTTAACTAATGGTAAAAATATCGCATTTTTTATGAAAATAAATGTTCTTTGAATAATAATGAAAATAAGATGTAAAATTAAGTAAGTAAAATTAATGATTAAGTAAAATTAAGATGCTATTTAGGAAAATTCATTAGTGATTTTATGTCGTTATTTATCATTAAAAAATGGAAAATTTAAAAATAAAGGTAAATATATTTATATATGTAAAGCTGTTTAATTATCATAATTTTCATTGTACTTAAAAAAACTATATATTAACCCAGACAAAATATAACCAATTAAAAAATAAACCGTTAATAAATTATTACAGATTTTATTATCCTGTAAAGATTCAATATATTCAACTTCCTAAACTTCGAAGTATTAGAAAACGAGGAACCAGTTTTCTATAAATTTTCTATCTAATTTTCATTATATTTGATTTTAAATTGCGAACCTTTTATCTCTGTTTCATTATTTATTTGAGTAATGAGCTTTTCCCTCTACTTCAAATTTTTAAATTATAAATATTTACAACATTTTACCGATTTATTTTAACACGTCATAAATTGTTACAGATTTATTTACAATACTTTTTTAGATATATATTCGAATATGAGTTATATTCACCAAATGTTTTGATATGTAAAAATTTTAAGGGTAATTAATTACAGTACCTTTGAAACAATTTTTTTAAATAAAGGTATAATCATTCATTTTGTGCATACTTTACATGCTCATTTAACTTATAATCAATAATTTATCTTCAAAACATAATTAAACTGCTTAAATTTTTTAAAAAAAATTGCAAAAATTCACAATTTTTAAATCTCTAAGGCTTTTTTATTTATGCTTATTTTCGAAAAAAAAATTTTCTCTTGCTTAGAATATACATATCTTAACAATGTTGTGCATTCATTTGTTGATACATCAATTAGAATATTTTTTATAGATTATTTTGTAAAAAAGTAGAAAAAAAAGGTTAAAAATTCCTGTTAGGTACATATAACATGCTGTAAAAATTGTAATACCTCCTAAAATGCTTATTCCATGCACAGTTTAAATAAGTGTATTATACTTAAGATAAAAAAGTTTACTTCAAAGCTTTATCTTAAATAGAAAAAATTCCTTAGGGATTTAATTCAGATTAAAACACAAAATTATCATCTAAGAGAAAAGGCACTTTAAAGTCTGCCTGCTAAGCAAGTTTCTGTATTAGGACTATCTAAAATCATTCATAACTTTTTTAAAAATGTAGATAGAGAGATGATGTTTTTTTCAGTGCATTTGAAATAGTTTGAAGTTTTATCATAAGCAATAACATTTTTTTTCGATATTTTGTTCATTTTTTGGGTACTGTGACCCCTAAATATTACAAGAAATCTTTGAAAGATGTGTTTGATTTTTTTATCAATATTTTTCTCGAAAATGAAAGAATAAACAAAAACTTTTAAACCTATATTTTAAAGCAATAAAATAAACACCACGTTAGATTTTCAACGCATATTTGTTTGAAAGCTTTCTTTGTGGTTTTCATATCATATATTATAAAAATATTTCACGTATTATATATTTTGTTCGTATAGAGCGAGCAGTTAGACTGACGTTTTTCCTTTTTCAACAGTTAATTTAACATTTTAAATTTTTTTTTATGATTTTTAACCGAAAAACAATTCATAAATAATATGAGAGTATGACTATAAATGCCACACAGGATTATGCTATTCATTAAAATGTCTAATAGCTTCATTAAAACTTTGTTAACTGTGTTTATAATAACCGTTTTTTTACATTAAGTATTTTAATATATTCAGAAATATTGTCACAGCTCACGATGTTTCAAAGGAGATATATAGATAAGAAATTACTCAAAAATAAAAATAAGTTGCTTTTTACTATTGCTAAAACTCTGACACTACTTCAGTAAAGATAAAAACAGAAAATTCCATCAAACAATATATTGTAATTTTAATAAATTGTAATTTAATGACAATATATGTGTGTAATGTATCACAGCTCTAAATTACGACTCAATCATTAGTTAGTGACCATTAATAGATCACCATACTGATTCACAAATATTTTAAAAAGAGCAATTCAGATTAAAAGATAAAGTATTATAGAGTAATTAATCAGGGACCAAAACTAATTGTATATAACTGTTAATAAAAAGCAAAAGTGTCTTAGCAAAAGTTTTTTCAAATAATATTCTGAATTTAATTTCCGCATCAACAATATTTAGAATATTAATTAGCTCATTTAAATTTCTTTAAATAAATGCGGTTATGTAGTGACTTATTTTTTAAAAAAAAATAATTAGAAAAATGAATCAGGGCAATTAAGCTTCAAAGTAAACAATTTTCAAAATTAGTGTACACTAATTAATAATTTAGAGGTTTCCTTATTTTAGGCTTTATTATTATGTTTGCCTTTAAGTAATGACATTTAAACTTCAATCTTTGGTTTTTTGATTCTAACACGATGTGCCTAATTACTTTAACTTTTTACATCGTTAAGAAATAAATTTTAAAAAAATTTAAAAACTGCTCTAGAATATTCGGCATAATATTGCCATTTGCTTTATATGTGAGATGTAAATATATTTCTAAAAACGCTAGTTAAATCTAGCTAAATATCTCTATTTTCCTTGATAATGTTAAAGAAGACAAATGAATACTTATTAAATATTTTAAATGTTTACTACTTTTTTAAGTAAGAGAGGTCGATTTTCTTAAATAATTCGTAAAAAAAATGTCCCATGATTGAAATAATATAATAGAAAAGAATTAAAACATTTAACTTCTTAAAACTGTTTACGACTGTCACATTTTGTTGCGTCTCTATACGCCTAAAGCAAATCTTATTTCAAAATACGTACAAATATCTTTAAGATATTATTTGGGAGAAGTTCTTCGTTTTTTCTTGTTTCTCTTACTTTTGTTATTGTTTTGTGGATCTATGAGGTTATTTAAATACTTACAGACGGTTTCTTAAAAAAATACAAAAAACTCTTATTGTCATAAACAGATTCAAATATTACAATCCTCTGTATGAAATTAAATTCAAAAATGTTTATTCAATTTTAAGAAAATAACTAAACCGTACTTCATGAAATAAGCTTTTTAAATTTTTTTAACCATCTTTTTACAAAACAAATAAGATTTGCTTATATTTTATTGGGGAGGTGTTTCAATAAAAAACTGAACCGGAATGTAAAAAGCTAGAATCAAACTCTTGAAATATACTAAAAAGAGCGTAAGCCATTGTCAATTACCTACCTATGTAAGTGAAAAAAAATCACATGTTTGACTTTTGACTTTTATATTAGTTTTGTTGTATAAGTAATACTAAAATTAAATTTTCTGAAACAATGGTTTGAAATGTAAAATATTTTATTAACTTAAGCAGCGCAATCTCGAAACAAAATATTTCAATCCAATTTGTGGATATAATTCACGAGGAATATTCTTTGAAATAACTTTTTTTTTTAATTGAATTGTTCATTTTTTAAGTAATTGAATTCCCAACTTATCACTCAAAGCTTTCTAACCAATTTTATGATTATTTCTCAATCCTTCAAATATAAAAAAAAATGCATTACAGTGGACTTTTTTCAAAGAAAACATAATTATAATATAATAATGTGGCTAACTTATAATGATTTAGTTTCAGAAAAATGAAACTTTGAAAAGTAGCATTTTTTCTCCTTTATTTTATTTTACTTTTTTTTTGTTCTTTTAATAATCTTGGTATTTGAATCGCGGTTTTTAAATGCAAACATATATTTTTTATTTTAACCCTCGTTGATAACAAATATTTGTAAAAGAACTACTAGCAAAAAATTAATGCTTTAAAATTTATTTATTTTCAGCAAACTAATTTTTTTAAGTCACTAATCTTTTTTAAGCATTTATAAATTTTTCTTGCTAGATATTTGTAACTATTTTTTAACACTTATGTCAATTAACTTACTGCTAATACACTCCTATTTTACTTTTTTCTCATCTAAAAATTTATCTTAACATCAGTTCTTGTGATGAGATAAACTACTAAAAACATGTTTTGCTTAATTGACTGAGTAAATTAGCAGATTTATATAAGCTTTTCTCTCTACTTACAAGCGATACCAATACATCTGACCTCAAATCAAAGTTAATTATTAGTACCGAATTTACATTAATGTGAAAGTATTGGAAAACATAAAGCTCTTTTAAAAGTCTCGATAAATCCCAGGACGAAATATTTTTTAAAATAATTTTAAAATATTTTTTTATCAAAATAATTTTTCTATAGTTCTGAAAGTAAAAGTAAAAAATAAAATATTGGGTATAACTTATAAGAACCCTATTTATATATTCTCAGTTAACATTATGTTCATTTTATGCAAAGTTTATCTTAAATTGTGTAGTAAGAATTTCCTACAAAATTTTTAAAGAAAATACATAAAAAGTCGTCAGTTTTCGATTGACAATAATAGCAATAAATAAACCACAGACTTTTCATTCGCCCATTTTAAAGCAAATTCTTACAACACATTTTGTACTACACTGTTGTACTACACTGTTGTACATTTTGTACAACACTTTGTATGAAATGAACATAATTTCTAGAAAATTAGCTGAGATATCAATTTGATTCTCATTAGTTGCGTCGAATTTCTTTTTTAAAGAACTATATTTTTTAAAGAACTATATAGAGAAATATTTGATTTCTTAAAAATATTCTTAAATGATTTTTTTAATTATATTTTGAATTAAACTGTGATAAGTTTGATATGCATATTTATTTAAAAATCGGCGTTTAACATTAGATTTTTGATAAGAAATGGTAAAGTGTTTCTGTAAGCCGATCAGTGATATTTGTAATTTTTTTTTACATTATAAAATAAACTGAAGCAAGTTTAATATATGAATTTGTCTTAAAATCTATGTTCACCTACAGATTGTCGAGAACTGCGCAAATGCTACTGTAAGTCAAAGAAGGAAATCAGTGTTGTTGTTTTTTTTTAATTATGTTTTTTTTTAGTTTTAGTCAGTTTTTTCTAATTTTCACAGTTTTGAACCCATTGAGAAGGGAAAAGATATAAATTCAAAGTTAAGATGTAAGTTCATGATTTTCATACTTCTTTATAATGATGAAGGGCAGTTTTTTCTACCAACCGTTACAAGATTACGAATGCTTACTACTTTTTCAGTACACCTCGATGACCATATAACTTGAAAAATTGATAATTACTGGACTAACATCCTCGATTTCTCCTCTCGTGACGTTAGACAAGGGTGGACATCTTCATTTCTTGAAACTTTAAGAATAAATTGAATTCAAAATTTTGAATTAACGACATGCTGAATCGAAAAAAAATTATACATAGAAATAACCAAAATTTAAAATTATTCAAAAAAATTATTTAACTATTAATAAAGGATAAACATTATAATGCTAGACATTCGTAGCTCTCAGGTGCGTTATTAAAAGACTATTCAAACTTTGAGATGGGAGTAATTTAGTTATCTGTATTTACTCAAAACGCAATACTTTAAAATTCTTTGTTATTTTAAGAAACATTGCATAAAAAAGTGTTCTTTAAACTCAATTTCATCAATTAAACTATGTTTTATATAAAAAAAATGAGAGAACTAAATTTCTTATATAGCTGGTGCTTAAAACTTTCTCTTTACATAAATGATATTACGTTTATATAGACACTGATAAAAAATATGAAATATCTTGAATAAATAAAAAAATACTATTCGAAGTTTCCATTTAAAATCGAGAGAGCATTTTTTCTTGACTATTTTCTAGGTGAAATTCTTATCCTTTTACTACGATAGTTAATTGTATAAAAATAAACTCATATCAAGTTATTTTTATTTCAATCTATCATATATTTTGAAATATCTGTAAGAATTTCCTTAGTACATTATTATTAAACACTCTTTTGCCTAAACTATTTTCATAAAAATTAAGAAAAAATAAACATTTTTGAATTAAACATTTATGAATAAAAAAAGAACATTTGAAATTTATAGAACATTAGACATCATCATACGTAGGTTATTATTAGTTAGTTATGATTATTATTAGTTAGTTATAGTTATTATTAGTATATGTTATTAGTAGTATATGTTATTATTAGTATAGTATGGTTATGATTATTATTATGGTAATTAGTTAGTATAGATTATAATATTAAACATATGTAGATTTGGCATCATTAAGTGCTAAAAAATTATAGCTATAATGAACGCAAGCAATAAATTCTTATTACAAAATGTTCTAAAATATTAAAAAATATTTCGTAAAATCATACATTTTATAAAATTCCTTTAGATAAAGTATTTCTTTGGTTTAAACAAATATGATGAGTTTATAAGATGTTTACAAAACTGTGCTCAATCGATCAATAATATACCCGAACTGAATTATCGAGACATTTGCCACATTTAAACTCGAAAGGCGCAGAAAAAAACTTTTCTAAATAAAAGTTTTATATTGACTTGGATTGAACTACAAGGTTATTGCATATCTTATCATTAAGTTAGCATTTAAAGAGGCTATCATGAATGTAAAATCTATTAGGATTTATGTCACTTAAGGTAATAACATCCGCTAATTATAATATTTAATGTATTTTAGAGGAAATCAAGCGTATTTAGCTGTAGTCAAACTTCATTTACTTGATAATAAGACTCGGTGTATTAACAAACGGTATTAATGATTCCCAACAGAAATACATTAATCGAGGAATAACAAACGAAATTACCCTATACTATCTTAGTTCCAAGCAGTTTAACATATTAATATTAAGTAATGCATATGTGTAGGTTTTACTAATGAAACAATAATTTTTAAATTATTTACATATACTCCTAGAAAAAATATTTGGTTCATTAACTATGCTATCTCAAATGAAAGTAGAATTACCTCCCTTAACTAAAAAAGATACTATAAAAAAGATACTAGAAATATCTTTCTATACCAAAGAAGATTTTAGAATATATTTTATTTAAAGTCATGCAAAATGCTAACCTACGAACGAAAAAAAATTAAAGCTTTTCTCTTTTTGTGAATAAGTGATTTTAAAAATGCTCTGTTTGTGACGTTAAGGCTAATCTTTCTTGAAGAAATGTATGTTTTTCTTGAGAGTATGGAGTACATTTTAAGGGGAACTTTTATTTACTTTGTTTTCTCTTATTATTATAAATTATATTGTTATTATTAATTTTATTTCACACTCTTATTTTTCTTCATGACAGCATTTCTTCGTCAAGTTTCCCTTTAATCACAGCTAATCATCATGAACGTATCTTCTTCATGATCATTATTAGTACTGTTATTATGTAAAACATTCTCGCAAAAGCTGATCATGAGCCAAAGGGGCCTTGAAGATAAAGGCTCCACAATTTCGTGACCAATGTGATGGGGACAATATAGACAGCATTGCGCACCGGCTGCTTTTACTTCTAAAACAATCTGGTACATATCAACCTTAAAACTTGAGAGGCTTCTAACCACTTCCGGGGAAAAAAACTCAGTACTTCAAAACGATAATTTGGTGTGTTATTATTATTTTATAACCGGAGTTCAACAGCTGACTCAGTTTTGAGTTTATGACTCAAGCTGAGTTAGTCATGTTAGTCTCGGTATCCTGGTGAATTTGAATCGAACACAACAGGCAGGCAAACTCCCGTATCAAGCATTGGGAAAAATTAGCCTTCATGGGAGACCTTTTTTTTTGGAACTAGCCCTCATTTGCGTTACATAAGGAGGAAAATCACAAAAACATCCCATGGGTAGACCAACAGCAAGGTTATTCTAATCCTCGATTCCAGGATATTTTATATAAGCACTGTGGTCATTGCAAGCTGGCAGCAGAATTCATATCAACAACTCACCGCTGGTATACAAACCTGAGTCACCTCTTTGGGCATCGAACGTTCTATTCCTTGAGCCTCTTATATTATTATACTAATATTATTATTATCATTATTATCATTATTATTGTTATGCAAGATATAAAGCATAAAAATATTATGATATTGTTAAAAGTTCTCACTGCACGAAACTCCAGGTATCTAACACGTCAAAAGAGTAAATAACAAAATTGATTTCAAAATATTTTGTTTCAATTTTTTACGGTTTAAAGTATGAAGTATTTATTTAAATGATTTAAATGCATTACTGTCATTTTAATCACATAACTTTAAAAAGAGTGTGGTTAGTCTAAGCTATCAGAGAACCATATCTAATTAAATTATTTAAGGACATTGTCTCTTCAATACTGTGTCCAATAAAGACTATTAAATATGTTCAAGTTACATAGTACTGTAACTAAATTTTAAAATTTTTAGTTTTTTTTTTTTAAACTAAGCACTTTTTGTTTCATTTTTTTATTAAAAAAATAACTTATTTCCTTAAAGCAACAGGCTTTTTTTACTGTTTCTCATTCCAGAATTTTAAGATATCAAGGAAACTATTTATATCTTTAGTGTACCGTGGTGAAAAGCTGGAAAACTTATTATGCTGTCAAAGTTTGCCACTTTCTATTTTAAAGCGTGAAGTTGATGTTGAAGGTGTATAAGAAAATTTAGAAAGGATAATGAGGTTTTTTTGTTAGCCGTAAAAAAGGCTGTAATTGCCTTTAAAGGATAAGCTCTTAAGTATAAATTTGACGTCATTTTTTAGAAGAAAAAAATTTTTACTTTATTTTTATATCGTAGTTTTTAATGTTCCTATAAAATTTTTATTCGACAAAAACTATGCATTTTTTTAAAAAAATTATCTTACTATTTTCAGTAATTAAATTGCTCTTAAATATCACTTACTTTATGTAGCAGCTTGGTACAAAACTGAACAACTGTTATAAACGTTTATGAGTAAGAAAATAAAGCAAATATCAAGACTCACACGCCATTTGATAAACTTAAAAATATTTACTTCAAAATGTCTTTTTTTTCTAAATAATACAAAAATATTCTATAACTTTATATTTGCTTTAGAAGCTTTATCTTTTATAAGGTTCAGTAACTTTATATTTGATTTTTATTTGCTTTCGAAAAAAATTTTGTTTTGCAACGAAAAACAGTAGTGATTGCAAAGAACTCATGATAGCTTTTTAGCGTGTAAGTGATTCCCAGTAGTATAAACAGATGTGAAAGATAATACTTTAAACACATGCCTTTTACTGTGTGCAATAAAAAATAGTTTATAGAAGCACAGTCTTGAATAATTTTAATGTTTAAATAATTGGAAATGATATATTTGCAATGTAAGAATTATTAGAATCTTATTAATATGATAATTTAAATTTTATTAATATGATTATTATTATTGTGATAACTTGATTATTATTAACAAAGATTGGTGATTAAAATGGACATTCAATTCTCTTAGAATTTTCATTTTAAAGAGACGGAAGAAAACATTTTTAAAAATTAAGTGGTTGAATTTAAATATTGAAAACTTATATAATCGAATAATTTGATTACTTTCTGCAAGCAGTAAGCATGCAATCATACAGGTTTACACATCAAATTACGATCTTTTTGGTATCAGCATAAAGAAAATATATATAAATTGAAATTAAAAGTTCCACATCGCTTTTAAAATAAATTTGATTTCTATTACTACTATTTTAAAAAAATAAATCAACAAACGAATTTTTAGATTCTTCAGGTGATTTAAGATTATACATATAAGTCACAATTTTGGTTCACTAAAAAAAATGTGATCGAAACTACCAAAACATAGTAAGATTTACCGTGTTTCTGGCCCTATAGAATAAAGTGAATGAAGCAACCCCGACTGTAACATCGGATTGCTCGGATCTAAAAGCACAGATGCAAAGATGTGCTGTCAACAGGGTTCCAAACAATAACTGACGATTATTCCGCAATATAAATTTACAGATGTTACATGTTCAATAGTGCAGGATAACAAAATCTGGAACATAATATATGAACATGAACTGTAAATGAAGGTGTCTAAATTTAAAATGATGTGTATCCTTTACTAAGTGGTTAAAGAGTTCTAAAGCAGCAAGAAAACAGATGTTAAGATGATTATCTGCTACAATGCACAGAAAATGTAATTAAGAAAATTCTCAATGTAAATAAACAGATATAAATATGCTAGCTTCTCCGATACGTAGCAGGGGGCCAACAAGATCCCTCTGTATGACAAAAAAAGCGCCGAAGGTTTTTGAACCGACGCATGCGCACATCTTTCATCCATCTCAGCGTCTCTAAACTTGTTTAACAAGAAATTTTTCGTCATCTTTAAAGTGACTGTTTAAAGTGAGATCTTTAAGTGACCGATATCTATTTAAATTATATACCTATGTTGAAATAATAAATTATATTTATTTTTTAATGATTTCGTCACAAGTAAATATTTTCCTTGTTTAATAAGTAATCCTTTTTCAAAGCCATATAAGTCTGTAAAGAACAAAAGCAGACAAGTTTTGAGTCACTTTTCATTAGCTGTTTACATGAGTGGGGAGAGACAAGGAAAAAGTTGTTTGTTGGGAGAGGAGGGGAATGGGGTTACTTACGGGGTAAGGACGGAGGGACCCTCTGTTAGGAGGCAGGTTGTTTTCCTAGCAATACTTCCACACCTTGATGGAGGTAACCGTTGCCTCCGGAACAGGTTTACATGGGGGCCTATGAGAGCTGGTCTTTGGTACCAAGCTGCAACTGAAGAATGTTCCATATTATAAATTTACAGGTTTAAAGGTATGCAGTGAAAGTCGGTATAAAGGAGTCAGATAAGACGACTTTGAAAGAGTACTGTCACTGATAAATGTTTCACAGAAGTGAAGATGAATTAAATTATATTAAAGAAATTTTTTACTAGTTCAAGGAGTAGTAAATTAATCCCTAATGAATAATGTCTTTGTAAGGAGTTGCGTTGAGTTTCAAAATATAGAAAATATGCACTAATGTAAATGTTTAAGCGAGATGATAAATCTTACAGTATATCCACTTTAGTATCAGATTCAGTTAAAAGGTAGGCTTCAATTCAATAAAAGTTTCAGTAAAGTAATATCAGGCAGTACACAAGTAGGAATAATAATATTCTTTTCCATGTCCACCCCAGCAATGCGTTTTAAGACAATATCAAAACTAAATTCTTTACTATTAAAATTTGAATAACAAATACGCTTTTTCGCACTCTTACTCATAAAAGTATGCGTTTTTAAACATTTTTAAGCTAAATTCTACACTGAAAAAAAAAATTCGATTCAAATAACGCTAACAATTACCAGCATTCAGGGTGCCGGTACTTTTTACCGTAAAATCTATTTTGTTACAGAACAAAAATTCGAATGTAATGTAGTTTTTACAGTAATGATAACTCTGAAATCACTGAATCACCCTTATTTAATAAATATTACTGTAAAACTTTATATATAATTTAAATATTTCAAATATTTTAAATATTTTATGTATCTTAATTTAAATATTTTATATATTAAATACTTTACGTTATAATGTATTTTATAAATGATACAACCAAAGTGCCGATACTTTAAACCGTAATTTGAACCACAATTTTTTGCTGTGTAAAATAATATTAAAATTTGCTACAAAAATAAAAATATTATGTTTTTCCGTATCCCTAACAGAAAGCATACATTTTGAAATCATTTTTAAACTAAATATTATAGTATTATTAAAACTTGATGCCCAAATATTCTGCTTTTCCATTTTCCATAATCTTAACAGAAAACAAAATTTCCTATGATCATGTCTCCGGAGATGAATTGTCTCTAAAGGCAACTTTAAACAATATTTTGACTTAATTTGTTCGAGAATTCTCAAATTACCTCTTTAAGTGTTAGAAATGAATAAAAAATATTTTGACTCCATAAATGCCATTCATTAAAATTAAGTGAAATACTAAGCTTAAGATAATTAGCGATAATTAGCTTAAAGGTTTTATAAGAAAAATTTAAATTTCAGCGCAAATAGCTCAGATTTTTGAGAATATATAATATTTTATATTTTTGGGAACTCAAAGAAATTATTTTGGTATGGTTTTAATAAAGTAAACAATTATTTTTAAAAATAATTCAACTAAAAACAAAACAAGCTGCTTTTATGATCAGGAACACATTTCAAAAAACATCATGAGTGCTTAGTTAGTTTTATATTTTCGATGAATGCCGAACTTCATTAATATGAATTTAAACACTAAATTTAATTTAATACAAAATTCTATTTTGCAGATACTAATATATTTTTTTTTCTATTAAGTAAAATTTTCTTAAACTCCCTTTCAAATTTCTAAAAAAGGTATTTGCTCAAAATAATGTTTTTCAAACACGCAAAACTCGTTATTTATATATTTTTTAACTCATTTGAATAAAATTCAATAAGGATACATTTTACAAACAAAGTTTTCACTGAAAATAACACTGTTTGGAATGCGTCAATATTATTTAATTAGTTAAATAAAAAAATTTCGCTTATATAGAGAAAGACAATGCTGGTAAAACAGTACTATATGGTGATGACATTTCTGATTTTAAAAAGAATAACTCCGGTTAATAAAACCGAAGTATACGGTGTTTAAACCACTCATCTGGTAATGTTTTCGTTCTTATGATAATGGTTAAAATTATGGTTTTCAAAATTCTTATTACCGCATATTCTTACTACCACTCTGTGTATGAACTAAAATTGTTATATAAGTTTTATAGTTATCATTAAATGAATCAAAAACACTATTAGTGCTCCAGTTTGAATTTTTGCTAGTAATTCATTTAAATCTGTTATCAAATGAATAAAAAATTTGAAAATCATTGAGTTTTCAAAGACTCGAAGACTCAATGATTTTTAATTTTTTTCTTAAATATTTTATTGAATTAGTAATAAACTTACTAATTCAATAAAATATCGCTTAAAATTTGAAAAATCTTTTATTCCTCGTCCCGTCGATAAACTTTTTGATATAATTTTTATTCACAGTAGTCATAATTCTAATAACTAAGAATATATTTTCAAATTAATGGTTTTTCAAATTAATCGACTATACATTGAGAATAGTACTGATTTTTTTAAAAATTTCACATTTGTATTTTTTCTTAGCGTTGTTTAATAGGCAAAATTTTATGAGCAATAAGAAATTTAGGTGCTAGAATGGGTTCATTTTTATTAATTTTTTAAACTTCAGAATAAATCATATTAAAAATTATACATAAATTATGAACCGAATCAAACCTGATCTGATTTTTGAATACAAAAAAATCTAAACATACTTATATACATAATATATAAATATTTTAAACATCTTAAAAACAATACTCACTTCCTAATTAAAAAGTTTCCGAATAAAGTTTTTCAAAATGCTTCCTAAAAACATAAATTTTCATTTACAAAGAAAAATATTGAAACATTTTATGATAAGTAGCTATATTTTAACGTGAATGAAAAACAAGTAAACTCAATTTTCACATTATCTAAATTTGTAAGCGTTGCAATACAAATTTAGCACAAAGCATATAATCAATTGAACATCATAGATTTAACTAAAATAGTATAAAAAATAAATAATTCCAAAAACCTAAAGTGGTAAAACATTACTTGATTGAAAACTTCATTTGATTCCAAAATATAGACTTGTCAGTCGTGGAAAAAAATTAAAAGTAATTTCAATTATAAAACATAAAGTTGCTAACGAAAAATGGAAAAATAAAGGTTAGAAACAAATCTAAAAAACTCACATAACCGGGAAAAATTTAAAAAAAAAAAACAGGAAAAGATAACCCTAAATGGCTCAGAGGAGCAACAAAATATGGTAAAATGCATTTCTATGTGGTATGGAGAGGTGGTGAACAACTAATGTCGTTGGCAAAGGAATCAGCATTCCCTAGTCAACGTTTAACATTTTGTTTTTCTTTTAATCAAAATTCGAAATTTTTCTCATTAGTTATAATATATTTATAATATCTTTTGGGAAAGCATACAAATCAAGAATAGAAGTGTAATGTTACCTTTTAAACAATTTTATTTAAAAAAAATTACTTATTTATAAATAACATAATTGAACTGTTTAGGAAGAGCCATAAGCTTCTAGGTCATTGACCTTATCAAATTTATGAGAGTGAACTTCTTAATCTTAATTTATGATGACATAAAATATCTATTTAACAATATATTTTATTTTTTCTTGAATAATTCAAAGGCAACATGAAACAGCTATGTTGATTTTCAAAGAATTTTATTTTAGAAAATTGCGTACACATAAGGAACTTAACTAGCAGTTTATGAAAGGCCATAAGCTTTTGAGTCAATTTCTTTACATCAATTTTACGAGATGCATCTTATTAATAATTAATTAATAACATAAAAAAATACTTTAACAATATCTTTAGTTTTATTTTTTTGAAAGAAATATAAAAATAACAGAATTTATGATCTATTTTAAATAGTTTTATTTATGAAAAAAACCAAACTGAATGGTTTATGCAAGATATTTTTATTTTTATTTTTTGTCTTAGCAATTTACTAGATTCTATAATACGCTCTCTCTTAATTATAAAAGATTACTTTTTTACAAATCTAGCCTTTGAAATCCTGCATTTTGTATTAAATTAAATAATTATCTCCATAAATTACACCCACCTTTTTTTTAATCTCTTATTCCACACTCAAATTCATAGAATTTCACAGTTTCAATATCGATCTTCTAAATCGATCAATTTAAAGAATAACTTTTATTTTTCTTGTGAAAAGCTTTTCTTTTGTTTAGTTACTCAAATCACCTGCAACTGTCCTTTGTTTAAATATATTGTTTAGTTGTTTAAGTATATTGTCTTCTCGTAATCAAACATAAATTTTTCAGTTGTTTGACATTCTTAACAGCTTTATAATTAATTAATTCCAAAAAACTTTTCTAATTTAATCGAGTAAGACAACCTATTAATTCTATTTTCTGAAATTTAGCGAACAAATAATTTGGTTAAAAAGGTAATGGGAGTCTTCTTTTTCATGATTTGATTGTTTAATATTTTTAATTTTAATTTAAAAAATGTATTGCAAAATTTTTTGCCAGTTTCATAAATTATTTATGGATTACACTTTATGACTTACACTTTCAAAAATAGAATACAACTTGATGATTGAGGGATTCAATTTCGTTACTTTGACAACATCACGAAATCGTGTGTTTTTCGACAAAGCACAAAGTCTCACTATTTGACAAAACTGCTTTCTCATCTCTGAGAATGTTGGATTCTCTTCAACAATTTTTACTTGTTTTTGACGGAGCAAGATTTATATAACAGAGTACTCAGTTGTCACAATCAAAGCAAGGATACAAAATCACGCAATTTTCGACAAAACACGAACTCTCAATATTTGACGCAATTGCTTTCTCATCTCTGAGAATTTTCGATGTTCTTCAACGATTTTTATTGACTCTTGACGACGCAATATGACGGAGTGGTAGAGAGGTTAGTACGTTCGCTTTAAAAGGAGATTTTCCGAGTTGGAAACCACTCGTTCAATTAGTTTAGGTTAATCGAATATATATATATATATATATATATATATATATATATATATATATATATATATATATATATATATATATATATATATATATATATATATATATATAACCTTTATAACAAAGAAAGTTTCGTGGACTTTGGGAATCCATTTTTAGAATGCATAATTTATTTGTTTATTTTTTAAATAAAATTATATTAAATTGAAATAATTAAAGTTTGGATAAATATACTGAATAGCTTAGATGTTAACATTTTTTAAATAAAGTTTTTTCATTTATAAAATTAATTAAATAATTTGCTTAAATAGTTTTCTCAAACGAAGAAAACGAAATTATTTTTCCAATTTAAATAATATATTATTAATTAAATACCTAAAAGATTTATATATTTTTTTCCATGCTTTTCTTAGGATAAATTAATACGGAGGCATACAATTCTAGACTCAATAAATGTTAATTTTCTATTTTTTTTATTCCTGACATTCATATTTGCTGGTAGGTTTTAATTTGCTAAATTCCTACAACTTTTCTGGACCAAAACTGAAAATAATGGTTGGAAAAAGTTTTATTGGATCACATAAGCATTATTTTTTTTACTTATGTGCATTCATATTATAAGATTAGTTTTAATGCTATATTTATTCATCTTAAAATATTCTAACTTATAGTTTATCAAATTCTTTTTGATGATTAAAGTTTCTTAATTTTATCTAAGGCAAAAATATAATTTTTCTTCGATTTATTATTTTTCAAGTCTTATAATTTTAAATGTTAAGCAAATAATTGTACAAAGTATTCTGCATATTTTTTTCGAAAAAAGAAGAAAATAGATTGAGAAATAGAAAGAGGGAACCTTAAAACTATACTTAAACAGATTATTTTTTACGAGTTTCTACTTTTTATTTAAACTAATTACATTTATTTTAATTTAAATAAATAATTATTAATAATAATCTTAGTAAAAATATGCATTAAAATATTCAATTATTGCTTAATTAATTCTTAATTTATTTATTTAAGTGCTTTATAAACACATATGAAAACCTCAAGCAAAATCTATGATCAAAAAAACTTAAAAACTTCGTTATATTTTTTTATCCATCATTGTTTTTCTGTTGATGAAATTTTATTTATCCAATAAAAGACTTTAATCTTCCACTCCACATTAAATCCACTCAAATTTTTCTTATTTAAATCATATTTTTTAAGATTAAATGAAATATACAAATCTAAATTTTTTAATTAAATTTGCGTTGAATTGAATTAGCATTTGTGTTTGCTGAAAAGATACTTCTCTAATGCTTTTGAATAATGTTCAGTTACTTTGTTTAGTTTAAATTTGGAATGTATTATTTTTCTATGTTCTTGTTGGAAGCAGCCGAGAAATTGAAAACCAATAAAATTATTTTAAAGAAATTCAAAACTTTTGAAGTTACAAATCAAATCAAATTTTATTCGCTCTGATTTAATTCTTTTCATATTCTTTATGTATTGTGTTTTTAATCTAAAATTCAAACATTTTATACATTTTTTTCTTGAAGATATTTTTCCCTTAAACAAATAAAATCCCTAAAAGTCGCTGAGAAATTCAAAAAAAAATAAATAATGATTTTCTTGTTCGTGAAACTGATAGTCACAAAAGCCACAAATACCGAAAAATTTTAAAATAAATTAAACTACACTGTAAAAAAGTTCTGAATCAAATTGAGGTAAAAAGTAGCGGCACTTGTTATCGGAAAATTCATTTTTACCGAAACAAAACAAAATGTGTTATATCGAAATTTTTACTTAATTAATTACCACAACACCACTGAAATAATTTAATTAAAAAAATTTAATTAAAAATAATTAAAAAATAATACTTTAAAAATTGAATGTTATGCTAAAAAGGATTTTACAGATAATGCACCCAAAATGCTTGTACTTTATATCGGAATTTGATCCGGAATTTTGCACAGTGTAGCTAAATACTCGTTCTACGTACGTCATGAAAAAAAAGTAAACAATCAATAAAGTAGAACTAAACAAATAATTCGAAAATATTCCAATATTTTTTTATTTAATATCATTTATTTCCCCTTCCCGGTTGCTTTTTAAAGATTAACTGTATTTGATATTAATTACCATGATGTTGTTGCTTGTACCCAACTCGTGATAGTCAAACTTTACCACAATCAAGCGATTATCTTAACCCTTTCTAGATACTGGGAAAAATTTCTATTCATAGTGTCTATATTAAAATTGCACAGGATTAGTGCAATTTTAATGGGTGTACAATATACTAATTTCACTTTGTATTTGTTTAGCGCAATTAATACCTATTAAAACTAAATCAATAAATATTATATCAGTTGTCTTACAAAAATCATCTACGTGAATCATTCGAGATTTTTTTACGTTTCTCCTAAACGAAGTACCATTTCTCCATTAATTTTGCTTTTAGTATTACATATGTTTTTTGGTTCAATTAGTACCTACTATCAAAATATTTTAAATAATTTAGTTTTATAGAAAGACATTTTAAAATCATAACACTGAAAAAATAAACACGTGGTTTAAGATACTAATTAATACTATACTACCACGTTCATGTTGATTATTGATTTATATATCAATAGCGGGTTTGACCAATGAGAAAATTCCTTTTTTTTTCTAACGTATCTCTCCAATGATGCAATTGACAATTTTGAATGATTGTTTTGGATGAAGGTTGAAATTGTCCCTTGCTGCTGCTTTCTAAATTTCACAGTAACTCCGAAAAAAACGGCAGAAATAGCACCGGAATTAATAACTTCAGAATAAACGGTTATGTAGTTGCAAATGAGAAACACTGACAAATATTTCTTTTTATTAATATAGATTATTATTTTATTATTATAGATTATTATTTTATTATTATAGATTATTATTTTATTAAAAGGAAATTTAAATATATGGTTTGTAGAGTTCTGCTAAATAAATCAAGTATTAATTCATAAGAAGTTTCAAACTGATCAAACACGTCGACAGATGGCACTGCTGACTCAAAAACCTGCGGTATAAAATCTATTTTTTTTTTTTTTTTTTTTTTTTTTTTTGCATTTGGAATGAATTATTTTCATAGTTACTGTCAACTATACTTTCAGACTACATATTGTTGCTGCAAATGATGATTATTTAGAAAATACTATCTTTTTCTACTTTTTAATTCTCAGCGCTACCTATTTATAAAATTTGTAAACAGTTTCGACTCTTGGAAAGTATAAAATTCTTGGTTTTACAAAAAAAAAGAAAAAAAAATATTAATTAATTAATTAATTAAAAAAACACGAAAATGGTATAATTTTACTTTTTTAATTTCTTGTTAACTGATTTTTTAAAATCACTTATTTTTGGTGCACCACCGTTTTTTCTTTTGTTTCTTTTTTTTTTCTTTTTTTTGCAAGCATGTTTAGTATTTTTTTAACTAAGTTTTATTGAGCTTCAAAATAGCAAGTTAAAATTCGAGCACAGATTTTTTTTTTTTTTTTTTATATTTTATATTCAGATGTAAAAATAGTTAAAATGGGGATAATAAAATCAGGCTGCAAATCTGTTTTACTACATTTAGGTAAAAGGAGCATTTATTGTATCATGCGGCCTCTGTTTTACAACATTCAACCTTTTCACCAGGCGTTTTGCTCATATAACCTTTTCTTGTAATTACCAGCCAGGGATTTAAAAAAAGTTATATTTAAAACTATAGGAACTATGTAAGAAATAGCAGGAAATATAATTTGGTTTCAAAATATATATTTTGCTTTTTTCCGAGAGTCCTGAAAAAGATATAAAAAAATATTAAAAATTTAAACAAGAAAACAAGAAAAAATTTTAAAATTATAAATTGGTGTGTAAAATATTTATAAATTATAAATGTCTAATTTACTGATAATTGAAATTTCAAACTTTATAAAAAATTTTCGTCCCATTATTAATATACTTAATTCCATAGAATGTAATTAAACAATTATATAAAAAAGATCTTTGAATATAATTTGGGGATTTCATAGCAGAAAATGAACTTACTTTAATAATTCAAAAAGTCTTTAAGACTGGAATTTAATTTTGATTAGTTAAGACAAAATGAACTACAAAGGTGCGAAAATATGAATAATGAAATACAAAGACACGACAAAGATATAACAAAAAAATATAAATAACTTAAAATCCATTACATAAAACCTTAACTCAACGTGTGATAAGCAATTCATTTAAATCTTAAAATTTTTTTTTCGTTATTATTAAAACTGATTTTTTTAGCATAGTCTTGTAAAATTTACTATTATCTCACAACTTATTCATTTAAATCTTGAAACAGATAAATGTAAAACTTACAATAAAGTCCTTTAAATCTTACCGACTCTTTTGTATCGTACGGATTCCCATAAATCTTATAGTGCTTTTAAAATTTTACTGACTTTTTATAAACTTATTAAGTCCTTTATATTTTGCTGATTTCTTAAAAATCAGTAATTCCTTTAAATTTTGATATGATGCTACGAATTCTGTTTCAGCTTAATTTGAGTTTAACTGATTTACTTAAATCTTGATAAAATCTCAGAAATAAAAACTCTCACTTTTGACGATTCAGCAATCCATGAGTTGTATTTCGTTAATTGTGAGAATCATTCCGTCACGAAATCATGTGATTTGTGACAAAACTCGAATTCGCAAATATATGAGGAAAATTCTTCCTCAACTCGAAACATTATTGTAGAGCATTAAGGAATATAGTTAACTAGAATAGTGACCGTAGAATGATCAATAAAAAAAAATGGGGGTGAATTTTATTAATCGACCTTTATGGTGGTCAAGGAGTTGGCCTCGTACTAGAAAGATACGAGGCTCAAGTCTTGCTTCAGACATGGATGTAATTTATTTCTCTGTTCAATCTGCCCCTGTTGTATTCTGCCACTTATACGGCGCCCACGTGAAAGTGATTATTAGAAAAGTAAGATACATTAGACACTACAATAATTTTGTTTATTGCTTTTTTTTTTTTTTTTTTTTTTTTGAAAAAATTAGAATAACAAATTATTTCTTTAATTTTAACGAAATTCGTTTTTTCGAGGAGGTCATAATAATTATTTCGGCACTAACGAGAGTTTTGCTCGGAGCATATACCAGGAAAAGGCATCGTAAAAAACGAAGAAAGTTTCGTAATATTTTAGAATATATTTTCTTTACAACGTACGTTACATTACTTTAAATGTTCAACTTATGTAAACTATCCACATTCATGAAGATTGTGAAATCTGTTTAACTTTCTAGGATTCAGAAGAATTCATAGTGCGAAAAAGACCCACAGTTCTGCTGAACAGATTATTGTACGCTCTGCAGAATGTTATACAGCCAGATGAAGTAGTCACCAAACAGCACCAAGAACTGGAAAGAAGAAACTATCCTAAACAGTACTGGAGATGCTATTTTAATGCTGTTAGTTGTTTCAAACGGAAAAGACAGGTACTCATCATTTAGATTATTTTTTATAGAGTTTTGGTACATCAGCAAAAGAAAAACATCGTGAATAAGATTTTTGAGAAAATGTTACGAATTTCTCAAATAAGTTTCAATATTCATGACTTGAAAGAGATGTTTTAAAATATATTATTTAATTAATAGAAGCCTTCAATTCACCATCACCTTTTAATATAATAGATATTTATTATGCATGCAATGCCCATTGTTGATAAAGGAATCCCCATGGAGATTAAGATTCTCAATTTCGTGACCATCAGCATGATTGTGGCAATGTGTACAGCATTGCTCATAGGCCTTTATTATTTCTCAAAAAAGCTGGTACCCATCGATATGAAGCATGGTGGTCTTCAAGCCACCACTGTTCCACTGTATATCGAACTGCAGTTCTTCACAATGGCAGTTCAGCATTTGAACCACTGAGCACTGCACAAATTTACAAGTTGTCAAAAATAAGTTATAGTTCTATGTATTGAACCACTTGTAGTTATATTTATATATATTTCTTTTCTTACAATATATTTTTTTTTCGAAATTTTGTAATAATTACTAATTAGCAGGGCTCGAAAAACCGCCCGTCCTCGGCGGTCAAATATTCCCCGCGGACAACGAATTTCTCGTATCCGACGTCTGCGCGGACGGCCATTTTCCCGTTAAAGTTACATTTTCAATTTTTGTTATCTTACAAGAGTCTACCGCCTCACTTCTATAATGACCCTCTAATCTAGAAATACAGCAACATACTGCGCTTGGTGGAATTGATGTTTTCTCTGTCTGGGAGTACTGCAGCGGTTGAAAGGAGCTTTTTAGTAATGAACTTACAAACACATTACGTACAAACACATTACAAACACATTACGTGAACAAAAAAACACATTACGTACTGGTCTTAACAAGAAGCGTCAAACGCAATTATGAACATCTACCTAAATGGAAAACCCCTTTCAGATTTCTGAGCACAAACCTCTGTAAATCATTAGATTGATTGTGGAACTGGCAAACGTCATATTTGATTCATTTAAAAAACGCTCGGATAAATTGACATTCCAGATAACTTGACCTTTGTCATTTAAATTATTTCATATAAGAAATAAATTATTTCATAAAATAAATACTAGATTACTATTAGTAGCCTAGTATTTCTTTTATTATTGTATAATGTAATCCTAGTATTTATAATCCTAGTAACTACTAATTCATTGTGCAATTTATATGATAAATGTTTGTAATAAATAAGAGAAAATCTTATTTTTATTTATTTAGAAGTGACGGGTTAGTTTCAGAGGAGGACGGGTACATTGTTGGACAAGCCGTCCTCAGGGACGGTTAAAATTTCCGCGTTTTTTCGAGCCCTGCTAATTAGTATAAAATTTTGAAAAGAAAAATCAGTCTAAAAATATTTCACATTTAACAAATTTAAAATTTGTTTTATATTATATCTTTAGACTTAACCAGTGTTATTTTTAGAAAATTAGTAAAAATCAATATTGATCACTCCACATTTATTTATTGGACCAAAAAATTTAGTTTTTCAAATAAAAATCTAGCTATTAAATGAAAAGATATTTATGACTAACCCTCATCTTTTGCAGTGCAAATAAACAAATGAATGATTGTGAAAATGATAATAATTAATGATTGTTAAGTTTATTGATTTCTGCTATTAATCATTGTATAATTTTTATGAAATCTATGACGTACATTTTGAAAAAATAGAGTCATATAAAATTTTTAAAATCTCCTATTGAATAAAGAAGCAAAACAACTATCTAACAAAAAGGAAAATCTCTATTTGCCGCTATTTCATCAGTTGAAATATCTGAAAAATGTTATGATAATTGCAAATTTCACTTACTTCACTAAATTAAACTAACTTCAAAATTTCACTAAATTAAACTGACTTCAAAATTTCACTAAACTAAACTAACTTCACTTAATTTAACTTAAAAGCTTAATTGATTTTCCGTTTGCACCAAAGAATTTCATTTATTTAAAGTGTTTTATGTTCTTTTACTCTAACATATTTTAAAGTCCAACAATATTTTCGTTATTTCTTGCATCACTCGCCACTTATTCTTAAATTAAAGTTTCTTTATATTAATATAATTAAATATTTCACAACAAATAATTTTAATTAATATTCAGTCTTCCCTGGATAATTCTTTATAAATAAAAAAAAAACAAGAGCTCTTATTTCTGACTAATAATGATAAGACACCGTTAAGAGGATTAATGTTTCTATTTTTGAATAAATTCGTTTCGTAATCGTATTTATTGAAAAACTAATCTAGATATAAAATACAAAAATCCTATTTACAGATTGTGAAACTTTTCAACTGCTAAATACTTAAAGAAGTTCGTTTAGTGATACAGACTTCAGTAATCTCGAAGTCTCTAAAGAAACGCCAAATATTTAGAATTTTATTTGTAAAAAAATATCAGATTGCACTAAATACCATGGGAGCGTTTTTTTTTTTTTTCAGGAAACAGTGTAAAAAATTTCGGATCAAATTACGGTAAAAAATACTCGAACCATGAGTGTTGCAACCGCAAAATCCATTTTTAGCGTAAAATTTTATACCATAATTTTTACATTATTATTTATTTAAATGCAATGATTCAGTGATTTTACTGTAAATATTACTGTAAATATTACTGTATAAAATTTACGGTATAGACGATTTTTTGCTCCAAAACATTTTACTGTAATTTAATCTGAAATTTCTACATAGCATTATTTCTAGAAAAATATGACTACTTCAAGTTTGAAAGAAAGAAACGTATTTTTTCGCAATTCACGCTTTTCAAAAATTAACACGAAAAAGTAATTACTAAAATGAAAAAAATCTAATTTGCATACCGATAACATTGTATTAAAAATATCGGGATTTTTAGAATTTTTGATTCCAGAAAAGATACGGACCTAAATGTTCTCGAAGTCTCTAACATAACGTCAAATATTTGGAGTTAAATATAGATATAAATATTTGGAGAAAATTAAAAAATATCAAACTACACTAAATACCATGAAGAAAAATTTTCCGACCACACTGTAAACAACTTAGGATCAAATTACTATATTAAGTATTGAAACCCTGAGTACAGAATGCGTAAAACCGCAAGCCTCATAAAAGCAAAACCGTATAAAAGCAATATTTTATACTTGTTTATTTAATTACAGTGATTCAGTGAATTTACAGGAAATATTATTTTACAAAAAGTACGGTATAGCGTATTTTTGTTCCATAATACTTTATCGTAATTAGTTTCAGTGTATTAATACGAAAAAAATAAAACTTCTGCAATTGTAAGAGAAAAATCGTATTTTTGCACAATTCACGCAATTGTACGATTCTTAAAAATTAGCACGAAACAGTGATTACTCAAATACGTGATTCTAATTAGCGTGCCGATAATTTCGAAGTAAAAATATCAGGGTTTCGTTCTCAGGCTATGTGTGCATAGTAAAAAATATTTAATTAAAATATTGACTATAAACATGTTTGAAATATTTGTTATAAATATATAAAAAAACATTTAGTTTTAAAACTTAGAATGGATTCAGTTTTGATTGTATTTATTCAGATTTTAACACAACAATTATTCTTTTAAATTTTAACTTTCTTTAAACAAACATTTAATGTTACAAACAAATATTGTCTTTAAGCAAACATTTGATGTAACAAACAAACATTGTCTTTAAACAAACATTTGATTGAAAAAACATTTGATTGAAAAAACATTTGATATTTGATCTTAACAATTTAAATACCGACTAGAAGAATTTAAATATTCAATAATAATGTCTTCTTATTCCTTTTTTCCTGCTTTACAGCTCTTAGTGGGTAGGACTCTTTATGCAATAGAGTTTTACGTAACTCTCTCCCCTGATTTCTTTTTCCAGTTTATATTTTCATTTTTATCATGTTTTCATCAAGATAATTTAACCATCTTTTCTTTGGTCTTCCTTTTTATAATAGCAAATATTATTATAACTTTTTTCATAATTTTCTTTGTCATGTCTGTTTTATTTTTCATTATTTTGACACATCTTATCCACCACATTGTTTTAGCTTTGATCAGATTTATAATGTTTTTCAGATGTATGCTGAAAATTGTATATCGAATATGTCATTGTATATTTATAAAAAGAATGGATTATGAAACTTCATTAATTCACTGGTAAATTACTATTTTTCAATTCTGAGTCATCTTAAAAAATCTTAAATTATTTCAGGTAAACGAGAAATATAAAACTTCCAGGTGTTTTTAAATTATACCTCTACTTCACTGTAAAAAAATTCCATATTAATTTACGATAAGAAGCACCGCCACGGAGGGTACTTGTACTTTTCACCGTAAAATCCAGTTTTACCAAAATGTATTGCTGAGCAAAAAAAATCTTTACCTGAGTCACTTTAATTAAATAAATATTCCTGTTAAAATTACGATAACATTGGTTTTACGGATGATGCATCTAAAAAAAAACGTTATTTTATGCCATAAATTAATACGAAATTTTATAGACTTTTTTACACAGTAATTTAATACAGAATTTCATAGTAATTTAATAGAAATATAGTAATAGTTTTAGCAGTGTTCCTATATTCTGAAATCTCATGTAATCAGAACTTCAATAAGTTAAACAACACTTTATGAAAACTATTTAACACAACTTAAGATAAAATAACGCCAGTTAATTTTTAATGGTATTATGATTAAAATATTATTATTTTACTTTTTATATATATTCCAGTTTGCAAAAATGATTAATAGGATGGATAATTCTAGAAATAAAGTTCCGTGGTAAACCGTTTTATAAAACTATTAACCAAAAATTTATATTAAATAAATATTAATGGTTAATAAATAATTAATCAAAATCGAGTATCAGAAATAATTAATCAAGTTTTTCATTAAATATTTCATGACCAGAAGCTTTGAAATTTTCTAGCTCTTTTCAATACAAAATGCAATTCCTCAAAACCTGCTTTTGTAAGCGCTATTTTGTATGAATAGAGCAAACTTTCTGGGTTTCAATTTTCGTAAGGAGTATACTTGAAGTTCAATTACCTTGTCAGTAAATGTTGTTCATAACTAGCTGGGAAACTATCTTTAATGTCTCAAGAACGTTAAAAGAAATATAGCAAGGATTCGTAAAGTACCGAAATATTGTTTAGTTTGTTAACTTGTTTATATTGTTAGCAAAATATTGTTTAACCTCCATTTGTTTTACTTGTTATTAAAGTAAGAATTAAGATTATTAAACAAAAGTTTTAAATATAGCTATCGACCATAAATACATTTAAAAAAATTATTATCTTTTCTGTTTGGTAAGTAATCTTTGAGCATATTGAATTGAATTTTTTAAATGGGCATAGAATTAATTTTAAAATTTAAGGACTTATAATATTTCCATACTCTGCCGGGCTTGTTGGTATATAAAATACATGTCCGAAGGAAACTTTTACACGTCCATATATCTTTTCGAAAATATATATATATGTATTTTTAAATAACGGCAAGCACTGAACTTTCGTTCTTTGCCACAGAAGATGCCGGAAGTGTTGCTCATTTATCGTGTCGCTCATCATTTATCGCTCATTACCTGTGAACCACGGCGGCGAGCAACGTTACCCACGCCACACTGCCACAAATACCCGTTCATAGGGTGGGCCACATTCAATCATTCACACATCAGAAGACAACACAGAGAATAACATCCATGCCCAGAGCGGGATTCGAACCCACGACCATTGGCTTCGCAGTCAGACACACTAACCACTCGGCCACCTGACCGGCTTCGAAAATACATGAATGATTTCCTTTTAACTCTGTCGTATCATGAAAAGGTCTAACAAAGTATCATGACTAACTACCAGATTACCACATTTACTACCAAAATGCAGGCAGCCTTATACCATATTTTACTGTCAATTTTGCCTCAAGTCTTTCCCACAGCACTTTGGTAAAAATTATCGTTGTTTTTTTTTTTTTTTTTTTTTTTTGTGTTTCTATAAAGCTAGAAACATGGTAAATTTTACTGCATTTTAGTAGTTTTTGACCACATTTTTTTCTCAGTGTAAATAACGTCAAGTAAGCATGCTAGTTTTATAAATACCTTGATTAAGTACTCAATTTTAAAGTTGATTTAAAATGTTATTAAATTGTGTTAATATTGCAATGATAAGAATACAGTAAGACGTAATTATTATCACTACCTATTTCAGTAACATCATTTAGATTTAAAGTTATATTTAAATGCATGGCTAATAATATGGAAAACACAAATTGTTTTATTTACTGACAATATATTACATATTTAGCAAATTGATAGATATTTAATTAAACGAATTTCCTAAAATTTTTATACATCAAAGTTTGTTTTATTATAAATTTAGATGTTATTATCACTAACAATTAAAATTTGCTAAAATAAAACCAAAATGTGAGTACAAGTAAAGTATGAGAAGATTTATAAAACTTGAAAATATTGAAGCTTTCTTTTGTTTAAAATGGGAATAAATATATAAATTCGTTTTCGCAAATGTAAACTTAGACTAATTTTGATCAGGGCAAGCCTTTAAAGAAATATTTCTTTAGTTTACAATATACAATGCTTTGAAAAAAATTTTCTTTTCAAATTAAGTTGTTTAATCTCCTTTAAAAATGTCAAATTAAGTCATTAAATATGCAAACACAAGCTTTTAATTTAAAAACCTTTTGGGTGTAACAATAGAACCATTTTATAATTGAAACGAAAATCTCACACTTGAAATTAAACTCTATAGATGTATCTTTTATTTCAAAAATTTTGATATTTAACATATCAACATTTCTATGTTCTGATTCAAAGCTTTTAATTAAATTTAATTAGATATCTAGAATTCAAAGATACAAATAATCCCAGAATAATCATAACTAGCAGCGATACATTCAAAATACACAAACTAATTGTATTAGTAAAATAAATTTCGACACTTTCTGTAATATCAGTTAAAGCTACTTATTATATTTCAATATTTATCTAATTTTAACTAATTTATTTATCTAATTTTAATATTTATTAAATATTTAACACTTATAGAAGCTGTAATTTAGCATTTTCTTTTTTTTCAATTTTACGACCCTATTTGGACTGTTTTGATCACACTGTTTTATTAATATTCATTTCATGAAAAATTTAAATGATTTGTAGTTTTTAATTTTGTTAAGATGATATTCTTAAAGCAATTTCCAAAAGGGAGAAAAATATTATGGTATGATTTCTATTCTGTATTTTAAAGACATTTCTAGTAAAAAGATAAAATTTGTAATTTTGGAAGCAGAAATCGAAATATATACGGTATTTACCAAATTTAAAAACAATATTTATAGTTAATTTTACCAAAGTTATTACCAAAAGTGTTTTAGTAAAAATTACCGAGCTTTTTGTTGTTCCCATAGAATCAAATACATGGTAAACTTTATCTATTTCTGGTAGTTTTCACCATTTTTTTTTCCTCAGTGAAGTATATACGCCACTCTTTAACTTTTTGGAGTTTCTTCTGGTTGAAAAAGTTTCTCTAACTACACTTTTAAATGTAGAAATAAAGTACTGTGCAAATTTACCTTAAAAAAAGTGTAAACTGAAACATATTTTACATACTTATTTCACATTTATTGAACTTATGTAACTGAATTTAAACATAAGTTGAACTAAAGTATCGTATTATCTAACTTAAGAAAAACGATTATCTGCTTTACATTAGTACCTTATTAAGGTATTAAAAGATGGTACTATGCTCTAACATTCTGCTTACAAAATACAAAATATTCATATACAAAATATCAGATACAAAATTTCTAACAGTGTGCATATTCTCGCTGTTGTAAATAACACAGGACTGCAACGCTTTTTGCCTGTTTGGTGCCGGTTATTTTGAAACTGAATTCAAAGATCTTTCAATTATAAATTTTTGTAGAATCGGATGTAAAACAAACTTTCTATTTATTTATTTTTTAAAAGTCTTCGTTAAAAAGCAATTTTTTGCAACACAAAGGGAACCGATTAGCTAGCAAGGGCCTTGGGATATCGCTCCATAAAGACAATTTAGCCACAGAAAAAGAGAAAAAAAAACATTGCGTCTTGAGAACAGGGTTCTGCTGTGCAATTATAAAAACAACGCAAGTCCTCCACGACAGATTTCGTTAAAAATTTATTAGTAACTATTTTCTTTCTATTGTTAACGCTATGAACGCTTAAATAAAATTTCAAAAATCTTAAGAAAATATTTTTGAAGCTAAAGTGCAAAAGTCCAAGAGGCACTTTTTAATCACCATGTATGTTATCATGGATACGAATGCTTATTGCCTAAAATAAATTAGTTTCTTTACTTCTTTTAACTTTTGATCACACTCAAAGCAATGTTTTTATAGCTCACAGTATCTTATAGTCATCATTATCTTAGGCTATAAATTTACAGAACTTAACACAAACTATTTGTAAAAATTGCCGTGTTAAATTATACAAAACCTGTTTTTAGAGTATTTGTGAAGAACAACAGTTCACAGTTCAAACATTTAGATTCTATATGGAGAAAAAATTCTCTAAAAGATATCGCACTGTGTGATGATGATATTTCTGGTAATAAAAAGAAAAATATACGGTAATAAATATACGTCCTTTCATTTGGTAATTTTTCATATGGTAACAGTTTACTGGAAATTCTAGTTTTCAATATAATAGTTCTTATTATCACATATTTAGTAAAAAATACAAAACTTAGAAGAAATTTTAACCGAATAAATGGTTTTTATGCCAATATCTAAGGTATCATGATAAAATCCCCAAATTTTTCCGTATTCACCAAATTTTATCAGACATCATAAAGCCATATTTTATTATTATTATTACCAAATTCATAACCAAAGCACTTTAGTGAAAATTACGATCTTTATGATGTTCCCCTAGAGAATGAAACACCATTCTTTTTTTCTCTTCTATTACCCCCTAACTATCTCAACTTTCCTTCATAAAACATGAACAATCAATTTCTTAAACTTTCTTATGTTTCTTTTTTCCTATTCTTGTCTTATGTTTACAATGAGACGCCACAGCAATGAACCATACTTACAGTAATGAACACTGCCGTTTACTTAAGTCAATAGGTTTTGAAATTACTTATAATTCAAAATAATATTTTTCAAATTGTTTTTAATCATTAAAGCTATTTTTACTTCTTAAAAAAGAATTTTGTTTTCATCATTAACCTGCATTTTGGATTTTCTCATCAAAAATAATGACATTTAAGTATAAATTTAAAAAGACAGCAAAAAGTTAATTTCACTCTTCATGTGTGAGACAAAACTGTGGAATCACCCTAAACCACTTTTGTACCCATAGCCTTTACCATTAATATTTAATTATTCAACGTTATTTGGGAAACCACCAAACACAATAGTGATCTAACACACCGTACGAGTATTACACTAACTGTGTAAATAGTAGAAAGCATAAGAGATAAGAAAATTCTTTTATAATGTATATTAAGTTCTAATTCCCGTTTCTTGTTATAACTATAGTACCAAGAACTTCATCATATTTTATTCAACCCAAATCATATTTTATTACTGAATATCACTGAAATAGAAGATTCCGATGACTTTCTATTTAAAAAGATTATTTCCATATTTACATATTTAAATAATCATTAGATTATCCATGGTATTTAAGGGAGATGCATTTTCTTGATAATAAATAATCTAATACCACAAATTTAGGTTTATTTAATCTAATTTGAGACTATAACGAATTCCCCGCCCTGCATAATCTTTCTTTAAGAAATTTTCTTGAAAGAAGGTTTTGTTTTAGATAACTATTCTTAGTTACAGTACATCTAGATAAATATGTTTATGTTTACTATCGCTGGAAAGAGTTTGTTGAGAGAATAATTCGCTGTTTCATAATTTACTGTTGTTAATCATATATGAAAGAAACGTAATGTATTCCAGAAATATTAGCTTCCATTGCTTTTGCAATTGTTTTAAAACAAAAGAATAGGAAAATCGTCAAACTTCAAATTATATTTTTTTTTTTTTTAAAAATTGAGGGGAATATATTGGCATATATTGGTGAGTGGTAAAGTATTTTATAATAAAACATTAAAAACATGGACTACACTGTTAAAATTTTCTTTCTAAAATTATGGTATATTAACTGGCAGTCGTCTGTCCATCCGATTAACCGTAAAGTTTACGGTAAAGAACATTTTTTTTCCTTTATGGTTTTGAAACCATTTGCAAAAAGTATGGTTATAAAACCATAAATACTAAACTATATGGTTTCATTTAAGCATTTACAACTAGCATTTTTCGAAAACTTAAAAAAAAAGAAGAAAAAAATATTTAACTAGACATAAGAGCTCAACTTTTCGTAAGGTAATGGGCATTGGAGAGTGCCGGACACTGGAAATTTTTCATGTGTTGAAAAGAATATAGGAAATATTGTGGTGTCAACACTAGGACTCGAACTTCAGTTCTGCCGGTTATGATATTGGCAGATAAGCCCTCTTGGCTATGATATGTACGCAGTTGCAAAGAACTAAGTAGCTTCATTAGGTGGTCGTAGTTGGTGCGATAAAATTCTGGTTGTTTAACCGTATTAGGTGAAAGCAGTGAATAAACAGTTTTTCTCAAACTTAACAGTTTGATTACCATTTTATTTATGGTTAATTGACTGTTTTGATTAAATATGGTAAAATAACCATTTAATAATTTGTTATTTAACCATTTTTTTGAGAAATTTCTAACAGTGTACGAAGTCAAACGCGGTCAACTAGGAATCGTATTTGCTCTCACGTTTTGAATAATATTTGCGAATTTTTGTGTCAATTATTGTATCTTTCATTTCTTCACACTTAAATACTAATTTGCAACACCAAATGTTTATTATTTTAAGTTTTTTTTTCTTAAGAATTTGTATAATATGTATTATGAGCATTCATTAGGAAGCACATTTAATAGTTGTAAGATTTGTAATATTAAATACATATGTGTAAATTATTTATTTCAAATTGTGGATTACTTTTTGGATTTAGATTACTTTTTACTGCATTTTATTTTTCTACTATTGGGAGAATCAAGACATCTATAACTTTCGTAATAAATTAAGTATATAAAATCATAGAATATCACGAATTCTATATCTAATTATATATAGAAGAATACAAAACATGGAAGATTATAGAATATTCCGGAATCATATCACTCTTTAATGGGGATGATGTTCACATCACTGCTGTAAAAGTAATTCAGTAAAATATTGCTTTTAAAAAAACACTGCTAGTAATGAAATGAAGCATAATATAAAAACGTAGAAAAATATTAAAAAGGTCATGTGGTATAGCACGGTTAGGGTATAGTTAAATTTAGCAGGTTATAGTATGGTTCATGGTTATTATGGTTCATTATATTTTATAACTTAGTTATGATAGGGTTAAATGGTATAGTATGATTTTAATATGGCTAAATTTATCGTCTTTTTGGCTCTAAAGGAACAAATAAAGCACGGTAATTTCTACCGGAGCGTTTTTGGTAAAGAATTTTGACAATCACCCCGGTTCTTAGTGAATGTCAGCTTCAAGATCAAATAATTGAGTAAACTTTCTAGTTAAATAATAGAAATCAGTGTTTAACAATTTATAACGATAACATTATAGGGTATAACTGTTCAAAATGTAAACGGTTTTTAATTTTCTTGAAAATTTTGTTTTCAAACAATTTTTATATGAATGTTCCGATCCATGTATAACAACATAATCACTTTCTCGTATTCTTTGTTTTATTAATTTTTATTTTTATTTTATTTTATTTTATTTTATTTTATTTTATTTTATTTTATTTTATTTTATTTTATTTTATTTTATTTTATTTTATTTTATTTTATTTTATTTTATTTTATTTTATTTTATTTTATTTTATTTTATTTTATTTTATTTATTTATTTATCTATTTATTTATTAATTTATCTATTTATTTATTTATTTATCTATTTTTTTAT
This sequence comes from Parasteatoda lunata, assembly GCA_949128135.1. Taxonomy (NCBI): domain Eukaryota; kingdom Metazoa; phylum Arthropoda; class Arachnida; order Araneae; family Theridiidae; genus Parasteatoda; species Parasteatoda lunata. Next base: position 42,337,600 of record OX421975.1, on the reverse strand, counting down.
TTTATTTTATTTTATTTTATTTTTTTCTATTTTATTTTATTTTATTTATTTTACGAAAATGAAAATCTTGAGAGGAAATGTTTTTGACAACAATAGATAAACTATCGTTATTTAAGGCAAAATATGCGTGGAAAAATTCATGAAAAAGCAATTAAAATTACAATAACTTTAAAAAAATTAAATTTCAAAAATAAAAAAAAATTTAAGTTTTTATTTATTATTACTTTTTCTGCACGTCAAATTTTAATTCCATAGTTACATTTCAGCAAGCAGTAAATCAGCCAACGTGGTTTATTTTTCTACAGGTTCAACAGTTTTTTTACAAGTTTAACATCATTCAAGAATTAATGATTGAATCTTAAATTTTATTGCATCGAACTCCCTGTAGTACAATTTCCGTCAGACTTCTGTAATTTTAAGTTTCAAAGTCTCATAGATTTTGCGCAGCCAAACAAAATGATACGTAAATAAAAAAAAGTGGAAAAATACAAATAACTCAAATGACTCAAAACTTTTAAATAAATTAAAACTCTGGGGTTAGTTCACAAAAAGTCATTTCAGCCTGTAGAATTTCTTCTCAGTTATTGCATTTTTGTAACCTGTCGAGCCTTCCACGCGTTATTTATTTAATAACAGCTTACAATTTTCGAAATAATTATCAAATTATTTTTTTATTTAATTGTATTTCTTTTGCATTTTCTTTACACACCTTCGTAATTTCAAGTTTTTAAGTCGCTTTTTCAGTTCACTCTAAGACAAAATGTAAAGTTAAGTCAAACTTCTAAAAAAGCTGTTGCGGCTCTAACGATTTTTTAATATAGAGAGATCCAGTCATTGCATATTTATTGTGACATATTTCCATAGAGGCATCGATAATCACAAGTCATAAATTCAGAAGGCTAATTGAACCAAAAAAATTACGTAAATAGTCAAGATCTATTTCTTTATTTGAAAACAAAGAATGCGAGAAACTCACTGCTATTTGGAATGACACGTGGAACCAAGGATTGAAACTTCCATTTGTAACTGTACTTCCCTTTATTTACAACCGGTATAAATAACTGATATTGATTGAATGGGGAAAAGAGCAAATGCATTTGGCTGACGAAACAACTATAGATTGGAACAATTACATGAGTGAAATGTGCACAAAAAGTCAACAACATTGTTCTCCAAAAGAAAAGAAGAAAAAATAGGAGAACCGGGCAAAATCCTGAAAATCGAAGTCTTTTTTTTTTTCAATTCAAAAACTCATACAGGTTGGGAACTTCAAAGCAGTGGATGTTTGGCAAAGAAAAAAACGAATATGTCATCGTTAAAGAATAAAAGTTCCGAATAGAACTGCAGCCACAATTATGGAAAAAATTGTTTCACGCAATGGCTTTTAAGGACAAATTAACTGCACTATTCGTATACAGACAAAAAATATACACATAAACATACGCAGAGTAGTTTTTACTTATGGTAATTTCAGTTTTTAGTTTTTATTTCCATAGAACATTACAACATTATTTTTAACACACGCATCATACAAAAAGCTGCCACACAAAATAATTTTGGGATCAATAAAAACATTTGCAATTATTTTTCTACAACACATTCCATGTCCAGTTTTAGTTTTGAACTAAATATCTCTTTGTCCAATTTTTTTTATAGAAACTAAATCTTGTTTCTGTAATTCACCTTACATTTATTAAACTTATTTGGTCCTAAAATTTAAAAACAGATATCAGCTATATGTTAGACTATGTTTAATATTTATCAAACCTTCATCGACTTTTCTTTTATGAAATGGAATTTGGTATCTATATGTTTAATTCGTTTATTCACAACGCCGCTTTCTTTTTTACCAAACTCACTGCATTTTGGTTTTCTGTATTTACATCAACTTATTGAACCACCACAGAAAATAGTTACACCCTATACTACGAGTTTCAGGTTCTCCTGCATAGCTAGAATGACAATAAGCAATCGTGACCATCTTTTAAACCATTCTTTAATCATATTTCCATTTGAGGAATTTTTAACGTGCGTGTCACTGTTTACTGCAATATTTATATCATGTCTTTTTCTTGATGAAAGATATAAAGGATTTAATTTTTTTTTTTCTCTGTTAAGGAAATTCCTTCTTTCAAGGTATTCTAATTTATTACTTTGTACTATCATCGGAATTTTGGTTGTTTTTGCATCTTGCCTTCTAAATTCTTCTAAAATTTTAATTTAATAAGAAAAATGTCCCATATTTCTGTTCATAAACTTAACTGATAAACGAGCTTAGAATTTCCTAGTCTCCTTAATTCTGTAATGCCATTTATTGCTCAGAATTTTCTTTTCTTTCGCTTCTTCTTTCTCCCATACCTTCCATCTTTTATTCCTTTTCTAAGATTCCGATTCGTCTTCAATAACTTTCTTCAGTTTCCGCTATCAGGTTCATTTATATCGTCTTGATATGCCAATAGAACATTATATTTTAAACATTCTGGTTGCTTTCTTAATCTTTTTCCTCTTCCTAATTCTTGAGAATTATAATTTTTTCTTGAAGTTTCTGAGTTTTCAACGCATTCGTCTTCAGTTTCGTCTGCACTTGGTGGAATTTGATTCAATAAATATGCTGCAGTCGATGAAATTTCACCTTTAATTTCTTCTTTGAGTTCAGAATCAAATAATAATACACTTTTCTTAGCCAGAAGACTACGATTTTAGCACTCAGCCTTTTTATTTAATTGTCAAGAATGAGATGGTGTAATGTAGAACATTTCCCCGTGATAAGTTCCCGTTTTTAATTTCTTTTTTTAAATGTATTCTCCTCCTTTATCACAGAGAATTTTTTTTGAAACACTTTACAGTCATTTTGACTACACATCCTTAACAGGAACACTGACTTGAAAATAGACATATAGTTTGTTTTTCTTTTACACTACCTTCACATGGATAAGAAATATTTCTAATTTCGTCCATTTTTAAATTTATCCCGGTTGAAGATCTTACTAAATTCTTCAAACTCTTAGTTATTAAATACCAAAGTTTTCTATACTAAAAATTTGCATTATTTTCTTCACTGGTGACTAATGCATCGTTTATTTAGATTGACTTCATACAGTCCAGAATTATTCTATTTACGTTTTAAAATAACGTTTACTTCTTTAGGAATTTTACCATTATCTTTTACAAATTTTACTATGTCATCTTTAATCTGTTATGGCACTCATCAGCAGTAAATTTTTATTCAAATCTGAAATATATCGTATTTACTTTAAACGCATTGCATAAACAAACAGTTGATGAAATGGTTATATCTAAGTTCTTATCTATTCGAGAACAATATAAGAATTTCTGAAGCACATGAGAATCTACTAGAAAAAATATATATATTTAGCTAATTCAAAAGCATAGTTATTGAATGAAGAACAAGCTATACAACTGGTGGAAAATGAGGAAGTGTTTGCTTTTAAAACGCAAACTAGGAGATATTTTAAATATAATTTGGCTGATCATTTATATAAATCATGCAAATTTTTAAAAAAATAAACTCGTTTAGTAAAAGAAATGTGTAAATTCGTCACATTTAGAGAAAGGTTTCAAGAGTTCAACAGATAAATGCAAATATGTAAGAAGAATCATATTTTTTGTTATCATAATAAGAAACAAAACCAAGCTACTTTGTTTTTTAATTTGAAATAAATGTTCTGATTTTTCAAGCACCTTTGATTCAGGTTCTTCTTCTCATATGGTCAACAATTATATTGCTTTTAAAGAACCTAAAAACTATCTCGAAAAAAATTGGTTTAACGAAGAAATATGAAAGTATGAAAGCTAAATGTAAAGGAACTATTAAGTCTGAAGTTATGCATTTAAAAAATGTGTTGTTTATTCGTACTAAAACCACTGCATCAAACAAAAAAATATATATGGAAAATCGATCGACAATTTCGGATTCCTGGATAGGATACAAAACAGATGAGTTAGTAACAGCAGGATTTGAACATTTTGAGGTTTATCACCCTTATAACTTTGCTGATGCCATAATTGGGTTCTTGCAACTCGAAAAGAAGTGAAGTCATTATGCCAAAACATGTGATTTCAGTCAGATTTAAATGGATACCTTTAAGGAACGTCCCACGTGTACGTCGAATCTGATTGGCTTCTAAATTCGACAAATGCCAAAGTTTATCTGGGATGAAGTTATTTGCAGGTATCCAACTGACACACATACATAAAAGTCAAACAATCTATGGAACAAAAAGCATAGTGGAACAACACGAAAACAATTGAATTCTCATCTTAGCGTATTTTGATGATATCGTATTCACTAAAAGGAGAAATTGTTTATATTTTGAAAGGCTTAAAAGATTTTTCGCCATCAAAATGAATTTAGAGTGAAATTCATTCCTTCCTATAAGACAGTAGAAAAGTATATTCCAGAAATTTTTCATTATTTTCCGTATTGTCTATGAAAAGAATTTAAAATGATTCAAGCTTAATTATTTTCTTATTTTTGCATATGATAAGTTAGGATATTATTTTTCGCATTTCCTTACAATAAATTTCCTTGTGAAAGCTGAAGTCACCGAAATGAATTTTGTTCTGTATAGGGGAAAATAGTTGACGGGATATTATGAAAGTTCCATAAAAAGTAGAAACGTTGGATCTTTTTTATAACCCATGATATGGTGTCTACCGAGAAAAAAAATAATTCTATATTCTGAATGTTTCCATTTAAGTATTTCTTTGATTGCCGCTGTTAATGGATAAATTTTGCTTAAAAAATGACCAGTATTGGTTATATTTTTATTACTTAAGACTTAAGACAGACATGTTGTTTTAATACAGATTGCAACACTAAATAGTTACACATTGTTTTAACAAAAACAAACGCTTTAGAAAAAAGGTAACAGATTTTGAAATGCAACCACCAAAAAAAAAAATTTTTTTTTAAATTTCGAATTCAGCTCATTTGTTGAATGCATTTAAATACTTATTTTGATACACTTTTAAATTCACATTTTAAAATCAACGCACCTAAGATTATAAAAAAAAAAACATAAAATATCTTAAAACTGTGTGCTATATCTAAACATATTCGTAAATAATAGCACACAGAAATAAAATTTAATAAAAAGAAACTTTCTTTTTCAAAAAAAAACTACTATCAGAATAACTTTTAAAAAATATAAAGATCTCAAATTAATTCTATATTAAGTTTCTCGTAAAATGACAAAATTTATATTTCTATACTGAAAAATAATTCTAGGTAAAATAAATTTTTAAAGTAAAAGAAAGTCTAAAAGCTTAAAATATTTTTTCTAGCCTGGCTAAATATGACTTGCTTGGAAATAAAGAATATATTCGTAGAATTATTTTTATAAAAGGGCTCTAATGATACGACTCAGATTTATTAATAATAATTATCTCTAAACGAGAGAAAATGATATTAATTTTCAAAATGCTGTAAATATTTCATAAACGTGTCACAACATGTACCTCGCAATGAATGAAGATTGCCGAAGTGTTTATATCACTAAGTGATATTGCATAGAATTGTCAACAATGAACAAAACGTTTCATACTTACGTATTCATTATTTTCGTTAATGTTATTCCATGGAACTTATAATACATCGGATAGTGATAATTAAAGAAAATATACATCGCTTAAAATTAAATTCATATTTTTTTTAAAAAAATTATATTAAGACTAAATATTTAAATAAAACAAAAGCACAATCGCATGCAAATTTTAGAATTAAGAAAATGGAATTTTAATTTTTTAAAAAAAGATTCTGATCTATTTGAACATTCAGTCTTATATATAGTAATTTGTGAAAACAAACAAATTTACATATGTTCCTAAATTATAAATTAAATTCAGTTATGAAATATTTTTAGTATGTTGAAAAATGATTAAATAAAAGCTAAAAATTTTCTGCATTTTCTAGTTACCATAATAACTTATAGATTGTTCAGATAACTCATTTTGTTTGATGATTTCTTTCTAATGAACTATTATTTTCGTTAAAAGTTTAAAAAAATATATATATATATATATTTATGAGATATGGTTGTATTTTAAAGTTTTCATGATTTTAGTTCAGTAACGAGATCTATTATAATACGTTTACATGTTTTCGGATAACATCTGTGATATTTAAAATAATGTTAATTTAATCAAATATTTTATTTCATTTTTATAATTAAATGTCGTTTTTAAATATAAATGACTTCAAAATTTTTAAAAATCCAGAAAGCTTAAAATGGAAGTTTTTATTAGTGCAATGAACTTTACTGTCAATAATAATAAAAAAAGCATTGAGAATATTTTTGAATACATTTTAATATGTACACTTTTATGTCTATGTTAACGTTTTTATTTTTATTAGTTTTTTTTACATTATAAAATGCATGCATTTAAATAAATAGTAAATAATAAATCAAAAAATGTTCATTGTAAAATACAGGTTTATAAACAAAAGGATTTGATGTAAAATGTCTTACAAACTATAAATTTAGCTTCGTTTTTCTCACGTATAGTTAAACAAAACAACATTTCAAAAATTAAATTGATATCAAAAAGCATAATTGAATCACTGTAAAAAAAGTGCCATTGTTTTTTTTTTAATCATATATCATATATAAATCATATATAAAACGTTATTTAATAAAAATTTTACATTTATGACAAAAGTTTTCTTTTTCGAATTACACTTGAAAATTATGAGGCAGAAGTCGAATAAAAAAGTTAAAAATAAATTTAAAAAAATATTTTAGCACTTGCTTTCTTATGCGTACATTAATGTTTGTTTTGTTTTTAAATTATTTCCTACTTAGTTTATTTTCGCAAGTGCTATAAGAAATATAAAAGATTATTTTGTAAGAATTTAAATGTAAAATGGAAAAGTTCTTTTAAAGTAGATTTAAGTCGTTTAATAAAAAAATAATAAAAAAGTAGAAAAAAAAACTCTTTCTCAAAAAAAATCTCATGATTAATCTTGAAATAAAGCGTCATTTAATGTGTTAATTTAATCAATATTTTAAAGATGATTCTTTGTTACTTCAAATAAACACTTGTCATTTGAAAAATTTATTCATTATTTCCTCGTATTCCTATTCGGCTTCAAAAATAAAGTTTTAACTGCTATAGCAGAATCTAATAAATTGAAGCAAAAGACTAAATAATTATAAGGTTGTGACTGGGAAGCAAAGGTGGCTTGTGCGCAATACTGATCACATTGCCAGAATCATATCGTCAATCATGCATTTGTGAAATAATAACTTCGTAACCCTCCATGCCCACAGCGTGCTGTAGTAGGAATGCTTTACTATTTATACAATTATAAACCCATCTTTTTCAATGATCATGATACCGATTTAAATGAGAGACGTGGTGCATGGTGGATAGAGCGTTAGCCTCCCAATGACGTGACCCATGTTCTAATCGCAGCGATGGCTGGTTGATACGAACTCTACTCCCAGCTCGCACCAAAATAGAGTGCTGACATAAATATTCTCAGTCAGTAGTAGAAGAATCATGGGTTAGAATCTCCTTGATGTCGAGTTAACCACGTGAAGTCTTTGTGTTTCACATCATATAAAGCAAATGCCAGATAGTTTCCAGCATTTGCAGCAAAGAAGTCCTCCATAAAGGCTAGTTTGTTCTATAGCTTGATCCAGGAGTTCCCTTGTCTTCTGGAATCAAAATTACAAAGCTACGGCGTTAAACATTGATAGTTATAAATTTAAAATCGGATCGTCTATTATACGTGGTTAGAATAAAGAATTAAAAATATGAATACATGGAGGGGAAATAAAATTATAAACTCTTAGTCAACATTTTAAACCTTTAAATATTACAGTAGTGATCTGATAGACTATATCACTCTATAGTAGTTGTATGACTTTGCGAGTTCAGGGCGATGCTGTTTTAAATATATTTTTCATTTTTGTGACTTAAAAAATTTATGTAGTATAGTAAGCAAATTCATTTTATCTCCCTTATATAGAGGAAAATAGATAATAGCTAGTAAAGAACTGACTATCTGAAAAAATTTCTAAGCTTGAATAAGAGAAAAAGCTTGCAAGCGTAAAAAATTCAGAAAATAATAATTCTTTTTATACTAATAATAAGTTAAAACTGTATGATGTAAGTAATAATATTTAAGTCAATAATTTTGAAACACCAATAGATTCTAACTATATATGTTGGTGCTAAAAATAGAGAAAATTTCGGCTTTGGTCAATTAATTCAGATCTACAGGACAGATTCAAATAAAATTAGGTGTCCACATGTTCTGAAATATTACCATTTGACAGTTAAACTACACACGCATGATGACAATACGCAATAATCTCAGTCGAAAAACATAACAAATGGTTATAGAATCGAAAGAAAAAGAGTTAATAGAGAGTATTAACGCCTGTTTAAGACTTCGTATTCGTGTTACTTCTAGTTTCATGTTAAAATAAGGTAGCTTAGGTATCTTAGGATAAATGAAGTCAGAAACAACTATACTCCTGAAAAAGTGATGAAAAGTCTTAAAAGCTCTATTTTATACCTCTCACCAAAGTGCCTTTCTGGAGGACACAAATGGTGTGTACGGTTATCCAAATTTTGCATGTACATACTGCAATAAAAAAAAATCGATTTATTGTTTAAATCCATATCAAGCTCGATGGGACGACGGTTTTCTGAATAATATGGACATTCATTTAATAGTTTAAATAGATATTTCCTGATCAGTAAACTTAGTAAAAAAAGCTGGTAATGGTCTTGAGATAGTGATTGCATCTCCCAATTCCCCACCAGTAACAGACCAAGGCTTGAAAACAGTGATATTGAATAAGTGGTGCATATCACCCTAGGTGCTCTAAACTTCAACTTTGGAGGGGGGGAAAAGAACATGAATCTAAAATATGCCCCATTTTTTTTACAAAAATATTTTTTTTTTTCCTTCTCATTATTGAAAAGAATTATAATATTCTTTAAAAACAACGATGATAGCTTTTAGAAGAAAAAATAATTATTTTTTGCGCATTAAAAGCGATCTTAAGCTACTGTAATATTTTCCTAAAGGTAACGATGTATGAATAACCAACTTCCGGCACAATAATACCCTTTAGGTACAAAAAATCACCTTACAAGAAATTACTTGTGACATTATATGAGAAACTGCGTTTTCTACTCAATTAAAGTGCCGGAACACTTCTTACACTTTTCTAAGATAAGACATTATATTGGTTTATTCTAAACCCTAAGCTTTTAATGTCAATAAAATGATCTGTGCTAAAAACATCAACAAAATAAACAAATCACTTGTCATTTTTGTTTATATGACAACATACTTAACAAAAACTTTGCTTTTAATTTTTGTTTTTTATTCGCAAAAGAATTAAAGCAGTTGCTCAGAGTAGCAATTCAACTTATTAGGTCGTTTTTTTAAATTAAAAAAAAAATATATGAGAAAAAATGAAGTTAAAACTAATATTTTTTTGAGTAACAGCTTTAAGAAAAAATGTGATCTTTGACTTTAAAACTAACTTGGTTGTTAGTTTAGTTTACTTTTTAACTTTACTGTTTAACCTCCTAGGGTTAGCCTGACGGCAAGGAACCTCTAACCCATGATCCATATACCACTAAGAATATTTTACGTCAGCACTGTGGTCGGTGCATGCCGGATGCGGAATCAACCAGCCATCGCTGGGATTCGAACCCGGTTCACCTCATTGGAAGGCAAACGCTGTATAACCAGAGCCATCACGACTCTACTTTGGTTGTTGTAAGAAACGGGCAGGGGGTGGAGCCTCCTAGTGCTTTAAAAATAATATTTTCTCTTAAAGAGAACAGTATTTTGGTACTTGACAGCCTTGATTTTGTTACAAAATTTGAGTACTACAGGGTTTTACGTTCCACTTTCACGAATTTCGCGAGAGGTTTTCGTGAATATACATAGACTTTCGTTAAAATGCCCACTTAGTTAATAATTATATTTTTTAATAATTATTAATTAGTATCAGTTAAATGTTTCACAGATTTTATATTAAATTATAAAAAATAGTTATTGAATCTTTACCTTCTAAAAATTTAGTGCACTGAGAAAAAAAACTACAGTTAAAACTATCAAAATATGGTAAAACATACCATGTTTCTTACTCCATCGAAACACAAATTCGGCAACTTTTACTGAAATGCTTTCGTAATAATTTTGGAAATATTAGCAATAAAATATGGTTTTATAACGTGTGATAAAATCTGGTAAATGTGGTAAAATTAAGTAATTTTATCATGATACCTTAATGCATGATATAAAAACCATTTATTCGGTTAAATCCACTTTTCAGTTTTGTATTTTTTACTAAATGTATGGTAGTAAGAGCTGTAATTTTGAAATCCAGAATTACCGGTATATGAACGGAAAACCAAATGATTAGTTAAAATGCAGTATATTTTGATTTTATTAACCAGAATTATGTTGTTGTTTTTTTAACAGAAATAATGTTCCATATATTACGGTAATTTCAGCAGAATTTTTTTTTCTGTCTGAGGTAAATGGACGTAATTTGGTAAAATTAGTCTCTAATATATGACTGAAACTATGAAACTTAAAAAATTACTATAAAAACATTAAAAATTCTATACAATAAATACATATATATAATAATTTTTTTATTCTCGTGAAGAGGAAATACTTAAGGGGTTATTGAACAAATTCGATTTAAAAATCTTGTTTAATTAAGGTAAGCTATTAATAATTATCATGATGCAAGTAGATATATTGCTCTGAGACATGATGATAGTAAACTAAATTAAAAAATCTAAACTTAATTAAGATGTTTCTTTCTTTATTTTTTGCTGGGCATAATAATAATATAAAAATGATGAATAAAAAAATATATTTTTGTTATTATTAACTAACAACAATTCAAATTATATAAATTTTTTTCGACTTTTAAACGATACTATTATTTTCTGAACACACATTATTTTGAGATTTTCATTACGTAAATATCAGTAAAAGCAGCTAAAAATTAATCGAAAAATGTTTTTTACTGTAAAATCTATTTTTACCGGAACGTGTTAAGGAACAAAAAATCTCATGTACCATAATTTTTACAGAAATAATTACCGTAAAATCACTGAATCGCTCTAATTAAATAAATATTACAGCGAAGATTACGATATAATATTTTACGGTAAAAATGCATTTTACGGGATTTTATGGATGAGGCACCCAAAAGGCCGGTACTATGTACCGTAATTGGAAACGCCAATAAAAATTTATGCTCTTTGCAAAAGTCTTGAAATAAAGAAGACTTATGAAGAAATGTATTATGCATTCTCTAATTAGCCTAAAAGTAAGTGGACTTAATGCAATAATATGGATTAGAAAATACTATAGGTTTTTTTCCTATTATAAAGCAATAGCGACGTTTAGCAATGTGCCTGGATATTTTAATCCGCTAAAAAGATAAAGTATGAATGCTTACCGTGTTTAAGATTATACCTAATACTCCAAAATTTATTTATGACATCTTGATTGAATTTTGTTTTAAGTTCAAAGTTTCGTGCTACTATAGGTTTATAGAAAATACTATAGGTTTTTTTCCTATTATAAAGCAATAGCGACGTTTAGCAATGTGCCTGGATATTTTAATCCGCTAAAAAGATAAAGTATGAATGCTTACCGTGTTTAAGATTATACCTAATACTCCAAAATTTATTTATGACATCTTGATTGAATTTTGTTTTAAGTTCAAAGTTTCGTGATTAAATATAGCCAAACGTTTTATGGTGTTATTTATTCTAAACAGATGGAAAAACTAGTTTTTTTATAATATTCTTGATTATTCCATTCTAGAGTTAAACTTTAAAAGCTAGCAAATAATTATTGTGTATTTAATTTAAGAATATGATTTGAAATGTATTTATTCTAATGCATAATTTACAATAGTTTTTTTTATCATTTTTATTCAAAGTTTAAAAATTTACTTATCATTTTCTAATAAAAAATTACAATTTCATAATTTCATGAATAAAAAGAAAAAATTTCATTTGTTAATTCAATTTTGATAATGCTGAATAAATTTATTGCCAATTCCTCCCCCCCCATCGTATTATTTTACAAATTTAAAACAAAATAAAAAAGACTGTGGCTAATCCATTTCTAATACAATAACATTCCATATATAATCCAATAACATTAAGGCATTAAATTTAATTTAACGATTCGATATTATATGCCAAAATACTAAAAGAGCAATTCGTAAGTAAACGTGATCTTAAATATAATTTTTTGATTGTTTTCTTTTTAATATTTTCTTTCCTTTTTTAATTCTATTTCTTATCGTTTTCTTTTCTTTTAACGATGTTTAATAAAGTTATTATTAATTCAAAACTTTTGTTCTTATGGGCATAAAATAAAATTGGAGAATTAATCAAATGAAAAAATAAATTAATTCTCTTAAGTAAAAAATAATCCTATTTTCTTTCAAAAAAGTATTGTAAAAATAATTAGAACAGCACGTTAAAGAAATGATGAAACCAAAGAAAGGATGAGATACAAACATAAAAAGCTTTTAAGAAAAGTTTTCTTATAAATTTACTGAAGGGAAAGGAAATAATAAGGAAGAATTTTGATGAACTGAAGTGGAAAAGAAATATGCTTATTGAAGCTAAATTTTTATAATACTTGTTTTCATAATAATCTGAAATCAAATCTCTTTCGAAAGAATTGTCTAGAATATTAGTTATTGGACATATATTTTGAATTTCACAAAACACTTTATTTTAGTAATTTTTACAAACTTCTATTACTCTATAAATATAACGTTTATTCTATTTATAAATCTTGTTCAAGTTTTGCTTAAAAAATGAATTAATATCTTATAAAAGAACTTCCTTGTGGCTATAGGTTTTTTGAGATTTTAAGGAGTTTTTTGAGATCACGTTTTTTTCTGTATTTCTGACGTTATTAAAACTATCTACGTCAATAATTTCAATGCCATTCAAAGCTACCATTCCTTATTCGTTCTTTTATTAGATTTTCTAACTTGCTTTTAACTCTTATGTTATTAACGTGATAATGGGACTCATTTGTATTTTATAATTATGTTTAATTTTTTGTGAAAATTCTTTTGGTTGCTTTGAAAAGATACAACAGTTTTTTTAAATGTTTTTTAAACGTATGAGTAATTTAAACAGTTTTCAAACTTATCCAAATCAAGCTTCAATTTTATTTTGGGAAAATAAAATCTCTAACTAGTTATTAAAACAAAAAAAATGAAATTAAATAGTTTTATTTCACACAATTTCAAATGGCATAAGAATTTTATTTAAAAAAAAATAATAAAAGGCTCTTAAAGTGAACAGAAATTTTTTATAAATTGATTGAAACTTAAGCATTAAAATAAAAAATATTATTTTAAGATTTGAGAAATGGAAAATTTGAAAAAAGTGAAAATCACACACACATTTGACATTTTATTAAAAATGATAAAATATTAGTATTTTTTTTAATTAAATTTTTTTAGGAATGTTTTACCAATAATCGTATATAATGCTTCAAAAATGTAAATTACAGTTAATACTGATACTTTTAGAATTAAAATCGTTGACTTACTCACTCATCAGTTTTTAAAATTTATTTTTAAACTAATAGTCATTTTTAAACAGAGGGTTGGAGAAGAAAATTAAACTCTTAAGTCCACTTAACTAATTACATACTTAGTAAAATCTTTGATTTGCCATTTCTGAAACAAAATAATTAAACAAATCCAATTTTGTGAAAAAAAAAATATTAAAAATTCATAATATCCATTCATATTATTCATAAAGCGTTTGAAATTTTATGGGAAATGAGAAAATTTAATATTTTTTAAACATTTTAAAGGAAGATTTGACCAATTATCGCCATTAAAAATGTTATGAAAAATGTATGTGTCTTTGTTTTAAGCTTTGACAATTTTTAAACTTAACAATTTTTAAATAGCGTTGTTTTATCTAAAAACCAATTCAAATTTTAAAAAAGTTGATAACATCTTTAAATTTAATCGATATTGTAAAAATATTTAGAAACAAGCTAAGATACAATCGTTTCTGAAACATTTTAAATCTAAAATTTATATCATATGAACCTAGAAAAATAATCTTTTAGACTTTAACATGCATATATACTTTTCCAAAAACTTAAGTAAATTGCTCACATTTAGAATTAAAGGATTAAATATATAAACTATTTAGTAATTAAAATGTTGTGAAGATGTTAATGTCAAACATCAGAATTATAATATAGAATTATAATATATTTAGAATTTTAAAATAAAGTTCTTGTGTGAAGTAGATGACTTCATGTCCTGTACTGAAATAGTAGTCATGTTTACATTCAAATGTGCTAATTGAAAAATTATATTTATGGAATTCTTGAGAAATCCCTTAAATAAATTGGATTAGAAAATGTAGATGAAAAAATAAAAAAGTAATCCTAATTTCAACTTCAACTTTGATTGTTAAAGATAATCCATCTTTAGTTTGAAATAGAAATTCGATCTTTAAATTAAATTAACTGAGAAAAATTAACAGAAAATTTAAATTAAATTGACTTTAAATTAAATTAACTAACCCATAATTCGACAACTTCGCAAATGGCCAAGAACTTATAAAATAAAACGCAAATGTTAGATTCTTTGTATTCCATACAATGAATCAACAAAACCAGTTAAATTATAACAAATCATTTTGCCTGAAACGCTTGAGTTCATCTTATTTAAGTAGTACTCTTTAAATTATAAGAAGAATTAGGATGATATAAGACTTAAAGACAAAAGATAAGTTCCTTGGATTGACATACTTTTTTTCTTCAGTTGATGAATTTAATTTTAGAATTTTAAAATATATGAGAGCTAAATGATAAATATTATTGCATCGGTTTGTACTGAAAAAATAATGCAGGAATGTAATGTTCTGGGAACATAATTCGCAACTTATTACCAAATGTTCACCAACAAAATTTTTATCAAAAAAAAAAAAAAAAAAAAAAAAGAGAGAGAGAGAGAGAGAAAACCTCTTTAAGGAATCAGAATTTTTCCTGCTAAAAGTCAATAATCTTGCTGGAATCAACATAGCATCTTTCTGAATAATTAACAAACTTTCTTTGAAAAAAAAGAAAAAAAAAAGAAAGGAAAATAAAAAAAATAAAAAAATAAAAAAAAGAGAGAGAGAGAGAGAGAGAGACATTTTTAGAATAAATCATAAACTTTCTTCAGTTGTGACTCACTTGGGTTTTATCATGTCACAATCAATCATTAAACGTGACTTAGTTTATTTTGTGACATCACCTTGCGTGAGAAATGAATAGTATTAAAGCGTATAATTCAGTGAGTCGAATGGTTATGAGCAGAAGCATAATATTTCATTTATGTCTACTTGAAGGATTTGAGTGTTCCAGATTCACTTGTGTATAGCCAGCGTTGGAAATCGAACTTCCAATCAGCCCACAGCTGATATATATATATATATATATATATATATATATATATATATATATATATATATATATA
Source organism: Parasteatoda lunata (assembly GCA_949128135.1). NCBI lineage: Eukaryota > Metazoa > Arthropoda > Arachnida > Araneae > Theridiidae > Parasteatoda > Parasteatoda lunata. The sequence continues at coordinate 42,322,055 of OX421975.1, read as the reverse complement.
TATATATATATATATATATATATATATATATATATATATATATATATATATATATATATATATATATATATACACTGAGAGGCCAAATTATTATGACCACCCCTTCAGTACGCTGTTGGGCCACCTTTTACGCGTATTACTGCCTTAATTCGTCTGAGCATGGATTCTATGAGATGTTGGTAGGTGGTAGAAGGTATGCCAGACCATGCTCGCTGAACTGCACTTGCCAATTCCTGCAAATTCGATGGTACTGGATCCATCTGTCTGAGCGCCCGTTCAATTTCATCCCACAAATTCTCAATTGGATTGAGATCTGGCGATTGTACTGGCCAACGAAGCAAGTTAAATTCTCCGTCATGCTCTTCGAACCATCTGAAGACAATGCCAGCTTTATGATAAGGAGCGTTGTCCTGCTGGAAGTATCGCTCCCCGCCAGAGTACACCATTGACATAAACGGATGTACTTGATCTGCGATGATACTTAAATTCCCTTGGGCATTAAGGCGTTGTGATACAGGAATTAAAGTATACCCATACAATACCAAGAGAACATTCCCCATACCATAGCGTTGCCACCACCAGCTTGAAGTGTCATGGCAACGCAGTTGGGGTCCATGCTTTCGTGCTGTTTTCTCCATATTCTCATCCTGCCATCTGCGCGATGCATTTGAAATCGTGATTCATCGGACCACATGACCCTTTTCCAGTCATCTACTGTCCAATTTTTGTGCTCCTTTGCAAATTGGAGACGTCTGCGCTTATTTAAAGCAGACAGTAGAGGCTTACAAACAGGTGGTCTGCTTCCATACCCTATACGGCGCAATGTGCGTCGAACAGTCCGTTCAGAGACGTTCACGGTTGCTCCTTGATTAAGATCACTTGCAATTTGTCACACTGTTGCTCTCCTGTTGCGCTGCACAACCCTGGCCAGCCTTCTCTCTGATCGAGCATTCAGTACCCTGTGACGACCACTAGTCTGACGTTGAGACCCGGTTTTTTGCTTGATTGTCCATTCTTTGTACACATTAACAACTGCTGCTCTAGAACACTTCACAAGTGCAACGGTTTTGCTGATACTCGTTCCGACATATCTCGCACCTACAACCATTCCACGTTGAAATTCAGTTAAATCACTTTTCTTTCCCATATCTAAGCAAGCAACACGGTATAACTGATGACTCACTTGTCCAGCGTTCCCGTGTTATAGTTATCTTGCCCTCTAGCGGCAGCGCTGTGACGCAATAACTCATTTGCATAAAACTCTGAAGTGGTCATAATAATTTGGCCACTCAGTGTATATATATAAGTTTAAAATTAAGACAAAACAAAGGTAAATTACAGACAAATGAAAAAAGGAGGGGGGGAATAATAAAAATGACAAACAACTGGGGAAAGAAAAAGAATTATTTAATTTTTTTTTTCTTTTTTTTTTCTTTTTTTTTTAAATTAATTAATTCTTTTTCTTTCCCCAGTTGTTTGTCATTTTTATTATTTCCCCCCTCCTTTTTTCATTTGTCTGTAATTTACCTTTGTTTTGTCTTCATTTTAAACTTATCTTATGAGTTCTATTTACTTGCAGCTTATGCGCAATAAATGATACTTAATGTTTTTCCTAATTTTTTTCTGTTTTTTTTGTATTAATTTATTTTGCTATATATATATATATATATATATATATATATATATATATATATATATATATATATATATATATATATATATCATCAGTGAGACCCGCTTTAATTGGACTGAACCACTCTTTATTTAGGAATTCTGAAAGGTAATTGATTGAAAAAAATTCGTTTGCGTAATCGAAACACGAACCCAAGTCCACAGAAAAATTAAAGGTGTAACGATTTTTTACTTATTTTTATTTCTATATAGTCCACAGTGTACAAGTAATTCAAAAAATAATTCTGCAATTTAGTCTATTACTTTGATGTCCAACGTTCACAAAATAAACATTATCAGTTAAATGTTAAATCATCTTTCAACAAGACTTTACTAGAATAAAATTTATTTTAAAATTCCTATTTTTTATTATGTAATAACTGAACAAAATAGTATTCCTTGTTACATAATTTAAAAAATAATGATTTTTGAATGGTGTTAAAAGTGGTTTAAAATGTATGTTTTGATAAAATTTATTACGATTTAATTCAGTAGTTTTCAGAAAGATCTGAAAGTATTTTGTTACAGTCCTTTATAATAATTTTTTATTGATTTATCGATACTGAAGTCTATAAAAAAAAAATGCGTTTAAATTTGAATTAACATAGATTTTACAATAGTACTGCATTTTGTAAAATCATGGATATATCTTTTCAGGCATTTGGTATATTTTAAAATATTTACAAGAAATAATTTTTGTATCACCTTAACTTTTTAAATTTTTACTTAATTGACTTAAAAAAATTTAATTTTTCAATTTATTTCTGGTTTACAATGATATAGTAATGATAAGGTTAACCAGTATTATTGTCACAGTATTCTCAATTTTCTTCATGCATAATTGTAATTGAAAAAGAGCAAACGATTTCAATTCAAAAAGATGTGACAATTTCGTCTCAGAACTTATAATGAAGTGCTAAAACAATTTACCCTATTTATCAAATAATCCGGAGAAAAAAAAATCTCTGAGCGAATGTATTTTTTAAGCTAATTTTATACAATACAAGCTGCTGAAACTAAAAGAATATATATATATAATGAAGAAATTATTCTTTTAAAAGCATTATAGAGAGTAAAAAAATACAACGTTAATAAGCGAAGAAAGAAAGAAATAACAATGCCAAAACTTCACCGACTACATTTTAGCACTAAATTTTTTTTTTTAAATTATTATATATTAATACTGAATAATTCTATAAAATCATTACTTTATGGTTAAGTTGTATTCTTATTCGTTTACAATTACTTGTAAAATTGCTTTGAAAACGTAAATTTGGATTTTAAAATGAATAAAATGGAATAATCAGGATTAATATGATGTTTTAAAAAAAAAGATGAACATTCTGAAATTTTTTTTATTTAAGTGAGGAAACAATTTTAATTCCAAAAAGTGATAAATTATCTTACCTTTGGAGTCAAGTCAACTTTTAACATTTTTTTCTGCTCAACCAAATGCAGCATAGTAAACTAGCGCAACACGCTATATTTTCGCTGACTTTAAAATTCCGCATCCATTTTTTCCCACGGAAATAACAAGCAAAAATGGAACATAGGAAAATTCCTTCTTGATTCACCCTCCAGTCACGTGGTTTCATTCTGAGAGCAAAAATTATATTAATGTGCGCGCTCTACTACATTTTACCTTTATGATCCTGGTACGTAAAAGTCTGATAATTAAATCAAAAGTTATTCAGGGTGTTCTGTTTTTTATGTTGCACACTGTACCTTTCTGCAATCTGAGTTGCACATTTGTGAAGAATGCTAGTCAATACTACAAAAAAAAAATCATTTGTTTTTAAAAAAGCTTTGTGAACAAATAACATATTAATTAATTTAATTAATTAATTAATTTTTTCCTGTAAATAAGATTCGAAAAGTAACCAGCAGAGATTTTTTTGTTTTTGTTTTGTTTTTTAAACCTTCCTAACTGTAAAATATAAATCTACATAAATAAAAAATTTGTTGATCTCTTTGTTAACTTGCAATGAATATTGATACATTTAAATTATAGATAAATTAAATTAATTAAACTAATTTTGACATCATTTTTTTGCTCTTTCAGATTCCCGAAAACCTGCTAAAAAGTCACTGAAGGAGTTGTCGACTGTTATTTAGACTGGATCAAAATTTATTTTGCCTATCTCTATTTATTATAAATCTAAGTAAGATTTGTGCATAATATAGCATTTGTAGTAATGTTATATTATGTAAATAACTTTTGATAAAATTTCATGAAAGGGCCCACACATGTGATCCGTTTGTTTCATACAAAATGCTTTAAATTAATGCATGAGATTTAAGCCTAAGTTAAGGAGTTTTTAAATTATTTGATAATATATTGGTTAAATGATTGTTCCTTAAATAAACTGATTGTTCCATGCTATAAATTACACAAAATTTCTACCTCCACATAGCACATCTAAAACAAATATGGCAATGCATTTTTTTCTTTTTATCGATTTCTGTTTCCAAATATTTTTTGTTAGCATAATTTTCAGATAACAGTATTTGTTACTCAAAACAAACAATGCTTCTTGTTTTATTCGAAAAAAAATTTAAAATAAGAAAATGATTTTGAATAAGTTTTATTTATATAATCATTAATAGAACAGTGTTATTTTTCTTGTTTCAAAGTAGTACTTTTATATGTATATTGAAATACCATGGAGGAAATAATTCTTTTAGGGTTGAAAAAAATTTTGTTACAGTAATAGGTTGCAAATTATACCACTTATTATAAGCCATTTTTTTACTCAAAACAAAGGATCTCTGATTCTATTTGCAGTAAATTGAACCATTTATGTAATCGTTTAAAAAGAGCTATTTTTCTCTTACCCCAAAGAATCTCTTTTTCAAAAAATAATTCATCTTAAAAAATCTCATTTCGAATTTTAAAAAAAAATCTACGGCAATAGTGTAGAAATTAGATACTTGCGAGTGGATTCAATATGTATATCGATCCTGATTGGCTAATGAAAAGTGGCATCTGTTTCTTCCTGTGGGCGATTTCAAGTAAGCTTAGCCCGCCACATATGAATTCTCTTACGTAACAAATTCTATTTTCTTTAACATCAGGAAAAACTTTTTTTACTTATCACTAAGACAAGCACGAAGCCTTGTGGAACATAAATAAACTAACTATGTAACGAAGTTGCCAGATAAATATAATCACGATTACAATAAAATACACAAATAATAAATTTAGGCTTAATAAAATATATAGAATAGAAAGAATTATGTCTTAACACATTCGATATACGATACAGTGTTGTATTTAATTAACTTCACGTTAGTTAACATTCTAACTTAAGTGGAGAAACTTAGCTCGACCTTAAGCAGCAATGTCCTGAATATTAACACGCCATCATGTTTATAAGCAACCAGCAAGCACTGAGTTCATAGATCGGGTGTCTCTGTATCAGCCATCTTCTTCTTGAATAGCAAGTTATTAATTGCGTACTTGCAACTAGAGAAAAAGGCGAGCACTGATACACAGACATGCTACCTGCGACCTCAGCGGCAGCTGATCGTTTATAAACAAGATGGCGTGTTAAAGTCAATGTATCTCCACATAAGTTAGAGTGTTAATTAACGAAGTTAATAAAATACAGTGCCGTATCGCACGTAAAATGTGTCAGAATTCTTTCTCGTCTACGTCTTTTACTTAACTTAGATTTATTATTTGTTTATGTATTTTATTGTAACAGTGACATATTTTTGCTTTGTGTACCTGGTAACTTCGATCATAATTAGTTTGTTATGTTCCACATGGGCTCATGCCTGTCTTTGTGTTAAATAAGACATTTATAATGAAAGATTTGAAATCTTTGTGAAAGAATAAAGAATGTGCCACTTAAGATAATTGATACTTGGCAAGCTTGACTATTTTTACATAGAATGGAAAGAACAGTTGATAACCTAAACAAATGCCACCTTTCAACATTGTATCAGAATCGAAATATCCTCACTACATCACTTGCAGGTATTCCGTTGTTCAATTTGTTATGAAGTTTGTTACACAAAACTAACAATAAGTCGTATTTTATTTAAAGGAGAAAACAGTTTCGAAAATGTGTCATTTATTCATATAATCGTTAAAAAAATAGCATTTTTTCAAAGGATTAATCTTATTTTTATATAAGAGGTGGCATTAAAAAAAAAGACTTTCCACGCTCAAATTATTTTACTGTATGGGGTTGTACAGTTAAAAATATAAAAAAATTTCTAGACGAAAAAAAAAAAAAAAACGATGTTTTGTTCCATAAACAAAATTGGAAAATAGAAAACGCTATCGAAAATGCTCAATTTATATAATTATTCATAGCATAATATCATTATAATTATTTTTTACTACAAAGAATTAACTTTTCAATGAAATAAGACTTACCATATCATTTCAAAAATACGTCATTTGTATGATATTTCAAAAATTATGTTCTTTTTCTTACTTCAAAGAATTGCCTTTCAAATTAAATAAGATATGCAGTATCGAAACATTTTTCGGGTAACAAACTTATTTACAGCAACTGTTTGAAAAGTGTACAAAATTTAAAAGTCATTTTTAACAAATTTATATAAAAAAAAAATACGAATGCATAGTTACCATAAGATCAAACATAGAAGAAAAACAAGAATAGGTTTATCCAAGTCGTATGGCGTGAAGACGAACATTTCATAAGTTGTATGAAATATATCTTAAAACTAATACTTCATAGTCTTATAAAAATCTAGTCATAAGGTACGGAGTATTTTAATTAATATTTACTTTTGTACCCTATGGATTATTTTCTCCATGACAAAAACAATCAGTTATAGTCCATGTTTTTTATTCAGCTTCCATTTTTTTCTCTGACAAATTTTCTTTTTATATGCAACTTTCTAATAAACCTTTTTTTTAAAAAACTACTTTTTCGTTTTCTTTTTTAAAACTATCTGCAGATTTTACAAAGTAAAATTGTGCAAAAGTTTATCATTTTCTCACAATTTGCCAATAACGATGTCGAGACCGTAAGCAAACAATCAACATAAATTTAAACAAATATATATCTATTTAGATGTATAATCAATTATGTTGAAATCAAATGCTCAAAAATTAATAAATTTATTCAGAAACGTAATTTAAGTTTGAAGCTATAAAATAATTTTATTTAATTTCATTTTTATTTCAAATTACATCATTATTTGAAAACTAATTGAAACTTATAATAATTAATAAATGATAATGTATGAATGGGTCCGCCCTATAAGAGGGTGTGACATACGGTGTGGCAGAAGTCGAATTCTTGGCCATAGATGGCGCCATTGGGAAAGAAGAACAATCGCACCCCCTCTGCCTAAACAGGCATACGTCAACAACAACAATAATAAATGATAGGAATATTAATATCGATTTCTCAAAAAACAAAACAAAAAAAATTGCGTGGTGGGTCCTAATTATGTGTTATTTAAAATCTTAATGTTTGAAAGAATAATTTTAGAGTTTTTAAGTACATGTGTCGAATGATGTGATAAATGATTATAAATTACGTTTTTCGTTTTCATTTTGTAATTTTTCGTTTCACTATTTTGTAATTATCATGATATTAAACCATTTTTGTTATTCGTGTATTTGTATTGTATTTGTCACAAATTGATGAATCCTTTGTAATTTCATTCAAAAATAAAGCTTTCGTGGTCTCTTATTCAATTATTAAAAAATGCTCTTTTTACAGTTTTAGATAAACGAAATTCTTACAAATGAAATACAATTGCAAATATGCAGCGAGTTCTGCAGTGAACACACTTAATGCAGCCATGCATGCCTATCTCAAATCCTAAAAATATAGAAAAAGAAGTTTCGAGTTATACAACCTCAGAAATATAACTCTCACTTTTGACGATTCAGCGATCCTTCAGCAGCATTTCGTTAATCTTGAATCATTTCGTCACAAAATCATGTGACGAAATCATTCAATTCACGAAAGGCGAACTTTTAAATATATGACGAAAATATTTCCTTCAACTCGAAACCTCATCATAAGTGCCTTGCGGGAAAATGATGAAACTATAGAATAAGGTTATGTAGGTACTTTATTTACGTCACACTAGAGCTTACACAATGGGCTATTACGACGGTCTGGGAATCATCCCTGAGAATGATCCGAAGACATGTCTTCACAATTTTGATCCTCTACAGAGGGGATGGCTTATTATCCCGATGACCTGCACGTGAAGTCAAGCACTTTACGGTAGATTTTAACGAGGACCGTAGACTGATCAAAGTGGTCACCCACTTACTGACCGCAGCTAGTGGTGCTTGACTACGGTGTTCTACTGGAAACCGTGTATTTACGATCAGTCCACTGCGGGACCAAAACTAGAATAAAGACTAGACGATATAAAATAAAGTGCTGACTTAAACCGACCGTTCAGCATGCCGGTCAAGGTGTTGGCCTCCTACGAGTAAGATCCGGAATTCGAATCCCGCTTCGGACATGGGTGTAATTTATATCTCTGCTATATCTGTTTTTGTTGTACTAATGTCGGTCAGGCACTGCGAAAACCTTCAACGGTTGCGGATGAGGCAACTTCAAGTGGAACCACGAAAGAAGGAATTCTCAAGCATCTCTTCCAAGCATTCCTTTGAACCGGACGGAGAATGAAAGTTTCCATTGTCTTTTATTGTTATTTCAATCATAGGATCAGTCAATTGTGCGGGCACTTTATTAATTTCGATAAAAACATTCAACAAGATGACATACCCTAGACACAGATGAAATGCTGATAATCAGGTTCTCTTAAACGGCACCATTTTATATAATGGCAAGATGGTGAGGTTGGAGGTGTAGATTTTATAATTGAAGTAGATAGCATGATATTTACCAGAATAAAACTTTTATTCCGCAGTAGTTTGTAAAGCTTGAGATACAAAATTAAAATAATATTTTATCCAAATGGCTTTATAAGAGAAATAATAAATTTCGCATAATAATTTCAATAAGGACTAACCATGGGAGATAAAATGACCTCTGCCTAGTCAAAAGTCATATTAAAAGTGGTATTTAATCAACACTTAGTCATATATTAGAGATACATTATTGGCACATTATAGAAATAAAGACACTGCGAAAAAAGAAGCCAATTCATCCAACCTCACGATATCGCAGTCTAATATTTAAATATTAATTCGCCTACAGCTTAAACACCAAAAAGACCGTGGGAAATTAATCTATAGTAACCCTGTAACTGATACATTTTTGTGGTTAGAAAAATAAAGTATCTTAAGGAATAAAGAGTTAGAAACTGATTTTTGTTGTTCGATTAAGTCGAGACAGTGAATTAATGAGTTGTACATTTGTATCGAATTAAAAGTTAGCCGTTACATTAATTGTTAAGAGAAAAGAAGAGAAATAAATATTTATATTTGCTTTTTATAAAGTGAAATAAAACTAAATAATTGGTTTAAGTTAATTAAAATTATATTAATAATGACTTTTTCGTGCTCTCTAACGAATTCCGGAAGCACAAATGAAGGTTTATAATTGCTATGGGGACATACCTTAAATAAGCTAATTTTGCTATGAAATGAGACGCAAGAGCAAACGACCTCTGGACAGAGAATACTTTTTTTCAACAGTTTCGTATACTTGACCCTCAAAATAGTCACAATCTAAGAAATATCGCCAGTTGTACCTGATTGAACTACAGTATTTGCCAGATGACGGTTCCTATCTTCCAGATCTTGAGGAATGTTCTGTAGATTCATCATTAAGAACCGTGCAGGGGTTACATAATATAATAGAAACGCTTCTATAGTGGCACATTTTTGGATATATCTCAAAAAATACTTAGAAAAGCATGTGATAAATTTGGAAACGTTTAGATCAAGCGATTTTTCATGCCTTTTAATGAGATTTAAGTTAAGGCGTCTAGAGATTTGAGGGACCAACAATGAATTACGAACGAAAAACAGTGTTTTTGAACACCCTATGCTAAAAAATGTAGCAATAAAATTGTTACCAGTAGAAATTATTTTGGTTATTATATGCAATAATTGGACAAAATTTCGTAAACTTAGCCTAAATATTTATGGAAATACTGCCATTTTTATAAAAAAAAACTCTTTTTTTTTTTTTTTTTTTTTTTTTTTTTTTTTTTGGTCTTACGTTTTTGTGCTATAACTTTAAAAAAAACTCAATAAAATTAAACAAAATTTTTTTAAGAAATTTTAAATTAAATGCAATATTATTGCTTTAAAATTTGTTTAAAACTGTACAAATGTTATAAATATTTAAAATAGTTCTCTTATACCGCGCATGCGAGAAAAAAATTTAAATTTGTTTTTTCTGAATTTTGAAGTGAATCGTATTTGGCAACTAATAAAAAAAGTCCGATTTAAATATTTTAAAAACTTAAAAAAGTTTCAAGAAATTTTCGAAGCAGTTTTCGAACTTTTTAAAAGAAAGCTCAAATTGATAAGGTTTATTAAAAATGAAACTGGCATTGTTGGGGATCATTCCCTATAAAAATATATTTTCGTTCCTTATGCCACCATATTTCGATGTATGAACGTTTATTGTAAGGTATTATGATTTATTATTTATTTTTGTCTTATAATACAAAATAATATTTGTAGAAAAGTCCTTATCTTTTTGAGTTTCTTTTCAAAAGTACAAAAATTACTTTAGAAAATTGCTTGAAACTTATAAAATTTTTAAGATATTCAAATCGGATTTTTCTCATGAGTTGTCAAATATGATTCACTACAAATGTATGGAGAAAAAAAAAGGTTACAATTTTCCCGACATACGCAGTATAAGAAATACTTTGATTACTTATATATTGCACAGTTTTCAACGAATTTTTTTCAAATTTTAAAGCAATAATTTTGTAATCAATTTTAAATTGCTCAAAAAATTTTGTTTGGTTTTATTGAATATTTTTAAAATTATAGCAAAAAAACTTTAAGCAAAAAAAAATTTTTATAATAATAGTTTTTTTTTAATAAAAATGTCCCTATCTCTGTGGCGTAACTACCACTACGAAAATTAAACATCAGTTCACTGGTATATAAGACATGCTAACTTGAATCAATCATGAGGTACCTTTTGATAAATAAAGGTTGGCATAGTCGATAACTCCGCCCCCCCACATTGGTGACCTCCGAACGTGATGATCATGCAGTAGTAACGGCTTGCTATTTGTGACTGCATTATCCACCTCCACACGCTGTTGCTACTCAGTCTCGTCTCGATTAAACACAATGACGTCTGCGCCTACATAATGGCAACACAGGAGCGACTGCTATTGTGAAGTTAATACACCTCTCACATTCAGCACTCAAGCACACAAACGGTGACTCTCTCTCCCTGTCTGTCACAGGTACAGCAACTAGTAGTATCTGTTCATTGAATTCTATCCCTGATAAAATTCTGGTGGGGGAGTATTGTGGCGTAACTACCACTACGAAAATTAAACATCAATTCACTGGTATATATGACATGCTAACGTGAATCAATCATGAGGTACCTTTTGATAGATAAAGGTTGGCATAGTCGATAATTCCGCCCCCACATCTCCATAAATATTTAAGCTAGTTTCACGAAATTTTGTGCAAACATTGCACATACTAACTTATAATAATTATTACAATTTTAAAATTTTTGACGTAGACCAGCGATTCTCAACCCGTGGGGCGCGCCCCCCTAGGGGGTCGCGAGCACACTAGAGGGGTGGCGCGAGAATATTCAACAGAAAATATTATTTAAAAGAATTGATTAACTGGATGAAAGGAAAGCGTACATACATATAGAAAACAAAATACATATCGACATATTTAATAACTTATTAAAGTGAAACAACTTAAAAAATGAAAACTTAAGGTGGGGAACCAAGGGTGGCTTGGGTTTGAGGATTTTTCCTAACTTTCTGATTAAGTCTGTGTAGCTGAATTTTTTTCTGTTACATCTTACACCTATCTCTAATATATACCACGTATACTTTTAATTGTAAAATAAAATTTCATTTATTTTATAGTACAATTTCAAAATTGTAGGTTTCCCACAGGTTCCAAAGGTGAGCCATATATTGAAATCACTTTTTCACCTACTCAAATTATCTTTAAAAACACACTTGCACTGGCAAACGTCTTTTAAAAAGGCATTTTAAGTATCTTGCTGGTAGGAACAAATTTCCCGACTTTAAAAAAGATATTTGTTTTTAGAGTGTATGATTTGTTTATTGATTTTACATTGATAGTTCTTGTGTGAAGTCACTAGCGATTCTTTTGAGTTAACTCATTAGAATTAATCAAGAATTACTGAGTTAATTTTTTCAAAAGGATTAACTAACAAGTAAGAGTTAAATAACCATACTAGAGTTAACTAACCTAACCCATAACTAGTATAAAAATACCCAAGAAAATACCAGGCACACCAGAACAAGAAAATACCAGAATCACAAGAAAATACCAGAATCGACCACAAAAACACTCATAACTACCACAAAAATAAAAAAAATAACTGAAAAATTACTTTATGCAAACAAAACAAAAAACTTGAAACAAAATATCGCAAACTCTACTAAAGTGCAGAGAACGTCAAAATACTATAAAAATTTAAAAAATACCAAAGTTCCACATTTGCTTAAAATGAAATAAATCAATTGGCCTTCAATTCAATCATTCCTTTTTGAGAAATAATATGCTACGTAATGATTTATAATTAACTCTTTCATAGATTTCACGTTTGTTTCCGAAGGTGGCCCACGTGTCCCCAAGGTGGCACCGATGTCTCTCTCACCATTTGCACGACTTAAAACTATTAATCTGATAGATTAATTCGAATTAAAGTAATGTAGTTAAAGAAAAAGCAATAAGCTTTCAGAAAACATATCATAACTCAAAGTTCTAAGAATTTAAACACATATAAATTGCAATATCTTCTCACCCGGAAATTAGAACGACAACTGCAAAAAATTAAATCACTTCATACAATGGAGACCATTCAAGGAAATATCTTCCAATTCAGCCTCGTGCACCTCAGATACAAGATTTACAATGCAGCAGGGAGATCTTATGATTCAAAATAAATTTAATTTTACTTTGGGGGGGGGGCTACGTTAGGAGCACTGGCTACCTTTGGCTTACCCAGAGGCTTAATATTAGAAATAGCCACTCTCAGTTCTGTTTCTATATTTAGCCGTGATCTATATTTTGTCTTCAAAGAAACCACAGCAGAAAATCCAGTTTCACAAAGGTAGGATATTGAAAATGGTAATAGAATGCGAAATGCCCTTATTTTCAGTGCAGAAAAATCATCCTCCTGCCGAAAATTCAAATAGTGATTTATTATTAAATTGTATTTTGGTTTCGCTCGTAACTTGCTATCAGTTTGTCGTCAGCAGGAAAATACTTTTTAAAATTCTTTGCCAGCATGGCTAAATGATTTTCAATGGTTACAAAAACAACTTTTACATATTCTTCTTCAGCCTTATAAGTTTCAGTACAATTATCCACATTTGCAAACATTGTTAAGTTTTTTTGCATTAAATTTCTGCCCCACAATTCCAATTTTCTGCAAAAAGCATTAACTTTAAAACTCGTATCCAACATATGTGTATTTGCTCCTTGGAGTCGAAGATTCAAGTTATTTAATTTATCGAATATGACGACCAAGTAGTTCAATTTCATCACAAGTAAACAATAGTGAAAATTCTCGGTTTCCGGTCTGTTATCTTCTAAGAAAATGACGATTTCTTCTCTTAATTCATAAACACGCTGCAAAAATTTCTCCCGTGATAAACATCTTGTCTCGCATTTAAATAGTAACTCTGAATGTACTGAATCCATGTCATTACAAAGAGCGGAAAAGATTATCGATCTCAGGGTTCTTATTTTTATATAATTTGCAATGGTTACAACCGTAGTTAACACAATATTTAAACCAGGACGCATTTCTTTCGCTTGTATATTTTCGAACCTTCCGGATATTGAACGAGCACCATCGGTGCATATTCCGATGCAATTTTAGCATTCTATGCTTGCCTCATTCATAACATCATTTAAAATAGCAAATAATGCTAGCACTGTTGTTTTGAGTTCCATTAGTTTGCAGAAAAGTAGTTCTACTACTGACATATTATCACAAAATCAAACATAGGCAATTAAATGAGCATCTTTATTAATATCTGTTGCGTCATCAAACTGTATTGAAAACATTTTGTCACGTAACATTGAGAAAAGCTGGCACTACATTTTCAGCTGTATCACCAATTCGACGAGCAACAGTATCATTTGAAAGAGGTATGGACTGTAATTGTTTTGAAAAATTAACTCCAAACATAGCTTCTACAATCTCAATGGCTGCTGGTTTTTACTTCACTTTTCTTTTGGCAGTTAGTTAAAAATAATTTAAAGACAGAATTCAAAATACTCAATATGCATTATTGTTGTATACATTTTACTGTAAGTGGGGGACGCGATGAGAATTATGATTGAAAACTGGGCCGCGAATACTGAAAGGTTGAGAAACGCTGACGTAGACTGTTCAAAAACACTATTTTCCGTTTGTAATTTATTGTCGGATCCTAAAACACATAAAAGCTTTAAACTTCATTGGTAAATGTGAGAAATCGCATAATCTAAACATTTCTGAAGTTATAAAATGACTAAGTATTTCTAGAGAAACAAGAAAAAATGTATTAGCATAGAAGTGTTTCCTTTATTTTGTCCACAACCTGTAAATTCAGAAAGAGTACGTTTTTGTGTGATTTTGACCTAATTGATAACCATAACAAGCTCGTGAAATCTTAAAAAATACACCGTAGTATAAAAGAAGCCCGAAGAAAAATTGTTTTTTTTTTTTTTCGCTATTTTTATTAAGCTGAATATATTAGAAAATAATCCCAAATATGTTGCTAGATGACAACATAATTCGGGGCAGATAGATAATTACATGTTATTTTATCATGAGATCAGAACAACATTTTAACTGAGGCTTCTACAAATACCAAGGATATCAGGTTTTTTTTTTAATGAGTTTTCTGCCGCATATACAAAGCAAAATCGCTCCATCGCTACAGTTTGTTCGTTAGCTGAATACCTAATCACTCAAGTAAATCTTTTACAGAGACAAAGAAATGCGATTTTATTGCCAGATCGTTAGAACTTGCACTCACTTAATTACCTAAAAGGGAGTGAATGTGATTGGTTCATTACTTTGAGATGGTTCGAAGATGGGAGACTAAGGAGAGTTATAAAATTGGACTTTTTTTTTTGAAAAGCTATAACAAAGTTTTAATTAAACGTTCCGTGATAGCTCGAAACATAAATTAAACGTAACTAATCCCCAATAACATATAAAATTTTAGTTTTCCCAGGCATGATTTTCCTTTATGAACAGAATAGTTTCCCCCCTCGTTTCTAGTTTACCAAAACAAACTTTAGTCAAAACTTTCAATTTTCTGGGGTCGATTCGTTGTATTTTATTTCATAACCGTCATTGAACAGCAGACCCAAATCTTTATTGTTTTGCAACAGCTTGTTCAACCTTGTAATTCTGAACCCAATTCAGAAGACAAAACTCCTGGATCAAGCATTGGGAGAAGAAGATATCTAAGATAACTGCGTGCATTACATAAAATTTTTCAGCAGTAGAACTTTTCAAAATGCTGTAATTAAAAAAAGAAAAGAGGGAGAGAGAGAAATAAATAAATATATAAGATAAATTGTAAATATACACTTTAAAAAGGGGTTTCTAAAAAATGAATCAAAATAGCTCCTAAAACAAACATAATCGAATTTGAAAACTCCTTGCATTTATTATTGAGTATAGAGACATGCAAAATTGAAACAACATACAATCATTTTTGAGCAAAATGCGCAATGATCTCAAAGATGATGTGGAGGGAGAAATGCGTAAAAGAGAGATGTGTGTTGGCTACCAGCTGGATTTGAAGCAAGGATCTCTGCATTTGTAGTAGAATGCATGATCATCAAACGAAAAAATCATCAGCGTTATATAAACGCAATTACAATGATACACTAATTTCCAATTCCAACAAAAGGTGGCAATTTGGAAAATATAGTACCAAAAGCTTAGTCAAGAAATTGGTAATCTAAATGTCCTGTTTTGTTTATTTCGCTTTTTTAAAACTTTCAAGTAAATAGTCATGATGTGCCATTGTGACAGCCACTATATAAAGCTTCCAAATTCTGCCTGGACTGAGATGAGCAACTATGATACTTAAGAGCATCCTACTATGAACTCAGAAGTCCTTGGTCCGAATCCTGCCAGCAGCCAATGAACAACTCTCTCACAGATTTCTTCCTCCCCATCACTTTGCTCAAAAAGGTGTATATGCTGTTTTAATGTTTCCTGTCACTATACTCAATGATGCATGCAAAGAATTTTCAAATTCGATTATTATTTGTTTCAAAGCTATTTTGACACATTTTTGCTCGATTTTAAAAATCCATTTTTTTTTTTTTTTTTTTTGCGTGGATATTTTAAATAAAAGGTTTTCACTATTTCCTAACATAATAAATTGTTTAATTTCCATTAGATTTTATTGATATATCTTGCCTTCTCGAAAATACTGACATAATTCCTTAGTCAAAAGAGAGGTCCCCACTCCTTAAATTTTATCATGTGATTTACCATTTGCATCCAACTATCTAACAAAATTCATTCCTTTATTATAATTTGGTTGAAACATTTTTTTCATCAAGTTAAATGAACAAAATTATAAATAAAGTTTAAATAATTCACAAAGCAGAACAGTTTAAAAAGTATTTCTTAATAGAGATGCATTTGCATATTGCTAATTCTTAGGAACTCTCCGAAAATCGGATCAACAACCATAATATGAGACAAAATTTTATGCAAAATTGTAAAACTAAATTGTGTTTCAGTTCACGTTAAACCATAATATTGTGTAAAACATATTATAGAAGTGAGATAATATGATTCAACTTGAAATATTAAGATTGCAGATCTAAGAAAGATATTAAATGCTTTGAAAGTTTTAGGGTTCAACATACTTCAAAATGTTTAATGGTATAATTTTTAAAAACTATTGTTCACAAGGGACAAATGTTCCAAAATTTTTAATGGTGTATAATCACCTGATTTATTCTACATTTTGGATTTTTGTCATTAAAGTTATAATACATGCATTTGGGGTATACAACAGTTGGAATAAAAGGTTTGATTTGTGTAATTTATGATGAAACATACTAATAATAATACATTGTTTAAAGTTTGTTTACCTTTAGACAAAACTAATAGATTAACATCTTTGGGATTATGTATATTTCAATATAACTTGGGAGTTAATAATTTAATTCTGCTAATTATAGAGAAGTATTATTTGGATCTGACTTAGTAACTTAACTAATAGCTAAAACTAGTTAATGTGTGCATTTAAAATGACAAATAGAGACAAAAAAGGGGGGGAAATTTCAGATTAACTATCGATTTAAATCAAGGTAAGTTCAATTAAATCAAGGTCCATAAAAAATTAAGCATCTTTCATCACCAAAAAAGAAAATTAGTTGATCCAAACACTGCTTTTGTTGAAAAAGTCTCATTGGCATGATTGTCAAATAAATGAACAATTGTTATATGCCCCCCTCAAAAATCAGCAATCTCTAAAACCTTTATGTATAAGAAAAATTTAATGAATCACCACCACAGATTTAAATCAAGCTTATTTGAAAACTAATTAACAAATAGAAAAATACATTTTGCATATTTCACCAACCAGTTAAACAAAAATAATTCCCCAATTATTATTATTATTTTTTTTTTAAATTCATAAAACTTTTGTAATTGTGTAATTCAATTTCATTCCCTTCAAAAAACGACAACAATGAAAAGTATATTCTGAAAGTTGTGGATAAAAGATTTTAGCATACATTCTAGCACCATAAAAATCTAATTTTAGGAAAAATTCAGAAAGAAAAAAGCCACATTTGGTCTCCCAGTATATGACAAATATTTTAAAAACTTTTTTATATATATTTTATTATAAAAAATAATTTATAACAAAAAATTCCTAACCAGCTTTCTCAAGAATTATGAGGTAAAACAAGTTTGTTGAATAGCATTTATATTAAATAAATAATCCCAAGGAACTAAAGCGGTAAGTTATTACTTGATTAAAAACTTCATTCACTTCAAAAATATTACCCTGATTTGTCCCTCACAACCACAGTGATTTTTGTTGTTGTTTTTTCCTGTTTAATTTCATTCAATATCAGCTACTGAGATTTTTCTAACTTTGTTTCTCACCTGTATTATAAATTTTTCACTGGCAACATTACACTTCATATTTCAAATCACTTTTGTTTCTTCTCATTTACATCTGGCACATCTTGAAAATGGGTGCTTATTTTTGAGTGTTTGAAACATGCTGACTATTATTTCCAATCTGCATATTTTTGAAGCAAATGAAGTTTTTTAATCAAGTAATATCACACTCATGGTTTTTTCCACCAGAAAGGCACACTTTCCCACAGTGATTGTCAGGCTAATAAAAGTGTTTTCCAAATAGAATTTTAAGTTATATTTTGACAGTTAAGGATGAAAAATTTAAAAAAAAAAAATTTTATGCAAAGATCCCCATTTAATTAAGAAGTTGTTAGTTTTAAACAATTATTTATTGCTATTTATTTCTTCTTATTTTTTTAAAATAGCTCAAATTAAACTGCTACAAGAATAATTTTGATGGTTGGCAGAAAGGTTTTGCACAGATTTTAACAAAATTATAAAAATCACGCTTTTTACCATAGAATCTAAAACTTTGCACTGAGCAAACTTTACGTTTGCTCAGTGCATGATATTGACAACTAGCAATTTATAAAATTCTTCACTGATCATTACTTACCAATTATTGTTTCACAAATTTTCGTTAGGAAGCAGACATAAAAATATTGAAGTCTCTATACGCAAAAAACATGATATGTAAAATAAATTGCTCAATAAATTCAGTTTTCTTGCCCTTTTTTATTGTTTTAGGATATTATTACAAGGCACATCCAGAAAGTAAGTTTCCCGAATTTAAAAAAAAAAAGAACTCACACTTTCAGGATCATATTTATTGGCAACAAGTACAGCAATGTTTAAGCTATTTTTCAACATAGCCACCACCAGAATTGAGACACTTGCCGTATCGTGGGTACCCCTCTGTCGTAGAACACTGCCACCTCTGAATGGATTCAGCATCTGACAGACGTCTACCGTTACTGTGAAACATTGCGGAAATTGTGTCCTGCCATTCAGAACTAGAGCCGTGGAATGTTTACTGCAGGTGTTGCGCTCTTCCATGACAATGCTTGTCCACATAAGGCATGACGCACAGCAGCTGTATTGCCGGAATTTGGCTGGGAGTTGTTTAATCATCCACCCTACAGCCCTGATATTGTTCCCAGCGATTTTCAGGTTTTCTTGCACCTCAAGAAATCCCTTGACTCTCAAGAATCGGCTCTTCGTCGTTTTGGCAACGACGAAGAGCCGAAGACGTCTGCCATACATTGGTTCCATTCACAGATGGCAGAGTCCTACGACAGAGGGATAAAAAAGTTGATCCCACCATACGACAAGTGTCTCAATTCTGGTGGTGGCTATTATGAAAAATAGCTTAAACATCGGTGTACTTGTTACCAATAAATATGTTCCTGAAAGTGTGAGTTCTTTTTTTTTTTTTATAAATTAGGGAAACTTACTTTCTGGATGCATCTCGTAATAAGATGGAGAAAAAAAAACATTTCTTTATGACTTTTGATTAAATTAGACAGTGTTATACTTTTTTAAAATTTTTGACAGAATTTGCAATTACTAAATTTATGGCTGTTTTTTTTCTAATATTTTTATTAATAATATGAATTTTATTATGGTGGGAAAAATGCAAATAATCTTGTCACATAAAAATCTAATATTAATATTTAAAAATACTTGAATACCGAATAAAAATTTTTGAGTTACAGTACAAGCTGCTTCATCTGGAATTTGATAAACCGCAACAATCGAATAGCTTAAGTTTTTGGAATTCATTAAAATAAAATGAAAGTTGATGCATTCCAATACAAGATGGAATGAATAGATGAAAACTGGAGTTGCAGTTTAACATTGCGATTCCAGCTTCATTGATCATTTTTGGCAAATAGCAGTATTCAACAAAATCTTGAACTGTTGTAAAAAATTCCATTGCTAATTACTTTTAATTCAATTCATAATAATGAAATATCTCTCAGTAGTATGATATGTGTTGCATAGATAATTACAATATTTACTTGTAAGTTATCTGGCTTCATTGAACTGTTGTAAAAAGTTGTTGCAATACATTATTGAATCATACTGTAAAGAAGTCACAATAATGCAATCAATCATTAAATGCCTTCTTGTAATTTCTCATTAAAATTAAAAAGTTTCAAAATCAGATTTCATAAAAGTTTTAACCATAGTAAAAACTTCAAAAACAATTAAAATTAAAAACAGATCTTAAGAAAAGATATAATACAACAAAACTTTAAAAAAAAATTAAAAGGAGACCATTACTCAATAAAATATGTGTATTTACAACATGGCTTTTGGTTTATGTTACATTGTAACAAACAATAAATAGATTTTTATGAAGTTACATCACTCTAATTTTATATATGAAGCATAGGTAAGGTAACCAGTATGACCAGCAGTTTCAAGTGGTGGCACGGCTGACCAGTGAGTAACAGTTTCACAATCACTAGGTTCATCCTTATTAATATCAGATTTTTCAGATACTGGGTCCTCTTTGCAAATTTTCTTTTCTTGAGAATTGTCCTCAGTTAATGAAGGATCCTTTTTTGAATGCTACAAAGAAATAAAAAGTACTATGAAAAAATAATTTTGTCATAAGAACATTGTCAAACACGTTTTTATTAAACACTTTTAATTAAACACATTTTCATTTATAATAGTTCATGACCGCCATATGAAATTGAGCATCAGTTGTACACATGAAAGAATATAATATCACAGTTTTTCGTGAAAACTCTAAAAGGCTTGAACTGCCATTTGCTCATCACATTTTTTTTTCTTTTCCCAAACAAATAAAAAAAATTGATAGGTTATGTGGAATTTAAAAACTTTTTTTATACTGAATAATTAACAAATAAATATTTAACTGAACTGAATAATTAACAAATAAATGTCATTAATACACTTTGTGCAAATGATGTTTCTGTTTTTATAAATTAAAATGTGCAGGACCAAAACAAGTACCAATTAGGAAAATTTTCGTGATCTTTATTCCAAGTTCAATGATTTTCAAGGATCTTTAAGCAAACTAATTAAGATGAAATTTCTCCAACAAATTTGATATAGAGGAATGGAAATTAGGTTTATAAAAGAAGTGGTAATTAACATGTCAACTAAAAAAGACTTTTGTTAGAGACAGCATACACTCTTAAGGCATCATTTGCCTACCTACATATTTGCAAAAATCTAATGGCTGTTGCTACCCACCATTTGCCTACCTACATATTGCCAAAAAATGAATCACTATAGCCGTCATTTGTGGCAGCATGTAAAAAAACAGATCATTTTAAAAGTTGTGATGGAAGATTGTTGTAAGCCCATTTTAGCCATATCTAAATACATAAACAACCACCTTAAATCTCACACCATTAAATGAACCAAAAAACCAGTTACCCTAATGACTGCCATGCAACATGTCTACTATTTGGGACTCATCTTATGACACAAAAAAACAGAGCTTAATAAAATTAATTTAATTTTTCCATAACTTTAACTGTTATTAAAAATTTACGTCACAATTGACATCTTAATTGGTGATATGAAAAAGGAGTCATTTAGAAGATAATCTAGAAAGGTTATCGAAATGCTCATCTCAAGCAGAACTCACTTGTGAATTTCATGCTATTTTTTGTCGTAAGCAACTGTACTTATCTGCAATGGTAGAGCAACCAATAGTAATTAATTCCAGTTCACACAAAAGGGGTATCATTGTTGCTCACTCTGATATATTTACAACGTGTAAACAATTTCCATCATCATCATATATGAAAAAATAACAGAGGAAACAAAACAGTAATTTTAACAAAACATTCAAGAGAATTATTTTTATACTGGTAAAGTTTTTGAGGAGTGAAGTTCAAATCTAAGAAGTGAAAAACATGTCTAGATGCACATTGGCTAACTCTGATCGTAAGAATTAAGAACGGTAAAGCAATCTATGACCAGAAATGCTGCTATAGGTGCATCTTTATTATGGACTGACTGCTCAAGTACATTTCAACTAGTACTTTTTTTTCATCTAAATTATTTTAATTCTACGTTATAAAATTATAACATAGATAAATAACACATACAATAATATTTCCAGTCATAGGTGGCTATACAATTCTTAACTTTAATGATGTACCCAAATTTCTCTTTTCAGTTCAAATAATTAAATTTGAAACACCATCTATATATTGATTGGCTAGAAATAGGTCATGAAATAGTTGTCTATCAATGTGTCCAAGCTATATCCTTAGAATTTCCACTAAAATGCAATGTATTTGCAAGTATATACTTTGTAAATTATAAATCGATAACAAAACTCTCTACCCTTTGAGATTCTATCAGATAACTTACATAAATCATGCCTTAACCCTTTTCTTAATATATTGCAATTCTTGTCCATCTGGTTTGGACTACATAACCAATAAACAAGGATGCTCAGTTACAACACGAGAAAGTGTCGTAAATATTATGATGCATGTCCAAAAGATATTTCTATCAGAAATATAGATGGATCTCTTTTATGAAAAACATAAGCATATATTTAGGTAATTTTAGAACGAAGCAATTGAACATTTTCAAGCAAATGATTTTATGATGATATCTTACACATTTGACTAAATAATTACAAAATCGCACATATTAGTCTCTTTTTATTTGCCACACAGTTAATATTTATGTCATTTATGTTTGTCACGTATGAACAATAGCTTTTTTGACACCATAGTATGATAAAAACCAATATAATTTAATTGAACTATCCAGATTACTGTAAATAAAAAAGAATAACTTATTTATTAAAGAATAACTAATTAATTACTAACTAGAGAATTATTAAATGCAAGTAAGAAATTCTTTTCTTTTTAATTTTTAAAAGCATAATTAAAAGCACACTTTAAAGAAAATTTGTAATTATTTCAGTTTGAAAATCAATAATTCAATAAAGGAGAAATAGACAAATTTCTAATATACATACCATAAATTTTTTTAAGTATGCATGTTAATTTACAAAAATCCCAATGCAAAAAAAAAAAAAAAAAAAAAAAAAATTATAAATAAAGGCATTATTAAAACAGGCAAAATCATACTTTCTGTTATGCAGTTGAATTTTTAAGAATATTCCACAGCAACAGCCAAACCAAACAATACTTTATTTGAATGCACACAAAACCAGTAAGTTAGCATTGTTTTTGGCAATGTATATTAACATTTTAGTTGAAGTGACATAACTAAGAAATATACCAATAAAATAAAAATCAAATTGGATGCTTACTTGTTAAAAATAAAAATAGGAACATAAAGCATGACAATTATTTTGAGCTAACACTACATATGTAAATACAACACATCACATGCATTTAAATGTATTGTAATAACACAACATTTAATCAACTATAACAAAATAATCAATGTATTGCTGACAGAATTGCAGGTATAGGTAAAATATATGTTACAAGCTTGTCGTGACTTTAAAAAATGATGCACTGAAGATTGCTGCCAAATTGTTGCAAACACCAAAATAACTTCTTTAGGTTTGTAACCAAGAATTTGAGTAGGGAAAAACATAACAAATCATAACCTGCAAATGGCAAATACATACTGGGCAAATGTATGGCACTTCACATTAAAAAAATATCACAGTATAGTGTATTTCTCACATGCCATGCTCAGGTAAATTTGGAAGAGAAAGGAAAGAAACACTAACTTTTCCAAAATGTTTCTCAAAAAATGTTACTACTAAAAGATATGTTCTCTTATATTTAAAATTATTACTTCCATCAGTGGCGAAAGAAAAAGGATTAATTTCCATTTCTTTGATCAAATACATCATTTTTGTAAGCCCAGAAGAAAAGTTTTTCACCTCTGGAGAACTTGGAAAAATCACCATTAATGTTTTTGTTACATGATCTAATTCAGAAATTAAAATGCTATATTTCAATAGAAGGTTTGTCAATGACTGCTCCATCTTAATTGATTACGAGATTTATGATAATTTTAAGGCAAAATCAAATACTTTTTGATAAACTCCATGCTTCTTAGTTTTGCCATGTGCTACAATACCTTTTTTTTTCCACAATGTGAAATTGTAATATAACAATTACATTTATCGCAAGATGCAAAGGCTCCTTTAAGCCATTTCAAAATTAAACAAAATTGCTTTAGAATATTGAACCCAAGGTTTGAATTCTCTGATTTTTCAAAAAAAAATTTTACGATCTATCACACCAAATACAGCATGGGAGAAAGAGTTCCCCGATAAGGAATTTTCTGAGCGAGCTCGGAAATTTTTCCATTTTTGTAATGCAGGCAGTTGTTTAAGTGCCAACTTTTTTTAAATGTTCACTGAAAATTTCCAATGAGAAGTCATTATTCTTTAGTTAATAATAATTCTTTTATCAGTATTTTAAATAATTCTTACAGCAACTCAAACTACAGCAGAAAAATTGGCAGAATCTTAAAGAATAATAAAATTCTATTCAAGATTTTAACACAAAAAGACCATTTTTTCATTGTGATTTTTTCACATGCGAATGAGAACCAGATGGGTGGAAAACATTTATGCACAAAAAAAACTCACCAATCAGGTTCTCTTTAGCTAGATATCTGCATGCAAAAAAATTGCAGGTAGCGATTAAACAGCCTTTTTTGGACACTTTCATAATGAATGTTTTGCTTAAAATGCACTAATCAAATCATCAATTTCTAAATGCACATTTCAAACCAAATCTTATTTTGATGAAAAAATTTAAAGATGAAATTTGAAAATATTATGTTTTAAATTAGGTTTTAATTCAACGCAAAATCGTTTGTTTATAACAAAAAGATGAGGAGGGTATACCATGACTGTTCTCTAAGATTAAAATATATTAAACTTTTATGGCTGTTTTTAAATGGTAATTTCAGAATAATTTGGAATGAGCTCCAAGAGCAACAAGTCATGAAACTCACCCCAAGTAAATAGTCTCGACTAGAATGCCTCAACTATTGCATTGCGACTAAATAGAAAATCGAGAATTTGCGCTGCTGTTGGATCTTTCAGGCACTTGTTTCAACCACAGACATTTTCGCTTGATTTGGTGTACTGGTATCACACCTGGTTTCATACATGTGATCCGCTGTAAAGCTCTTGGAAAGAAATGCAGTACAAAAAGTAAAAAAGCACTGAAATACAGAAAAATCGGAATTTTTGACCTAAAATCTTATTTTTGAAACAAGACTTAAAAACTGGAACAAATAAAACTTAATCGGAATTACTGGCAGCTATGAAATAGGATTGTGGGAGTAAATATATCTCAAATGCATTTCTAAAAATGCTTAAAAGTATTTCCATAAATACTACCAAGTGCAATATTAAGAACAATAAATAAAACTTTTTCTAATAATACTTAACTTATTATAAAAACACATATTCAATTTAATACAGTAAATATTCTTAATTTTAATGATTTCACAAACTTACTTTAAAATTAAGAACAGTTTGGGTAATTTTTTTCACTTCATAAGTTCTTTGCAAGCATTCAACAGTAACTATATCTTGAAAGCCACATTTATGAAGAGCATCACAAGTACGCTGGACTTGCTCAATGCATGGTGAAAAGGTACAGATTCTACCACCTAAAAAAAAAATGTAATTAGCGAGAATAATTCAAACTGAATAAACATATAAATATTCTACACACCCAAAAATTATATATACTAAGATATTTAAGAAGAAAAAAAGTACCCACACACTTAGTAAATTGTTTTTCACTATTCTTTCATTTTTTAAAAGTTTTGAGCACTACAATTTATATATAGGTAGTATAAAATTTTGTATATAATTAGTTTACAAAGAAAACTGCATATTAGGAATAAATAAAGGACTTTATAAATATAGATTAAGTGTTTAGGTACAGAAATTGTTGCAAAGAATAAAATAGAACATAGAGCATTTGTCAAAAAGCCTGAATGAGCAAAACTGCAACAATATATACACATTACATTTAAGTTAGTCAAACCCTGCTAGAAACTAAGTCTATGAAGAAAAAAAAAATTAACACCAAGTTATTGGATCAGTGTTTACTTAGATTATACATAATTTTTAAGAAACAAAGAAATATACATTGGAATTTGTTTAGCACAAATGTCTATAACATGGAAAAAATTCCTACAATATAATACATTAATTCAAGAGTTTAATTAATTTACTGAATTGTAAACAATCAATGTAAAAAAAAATGCAGATATTTTAAAGTTTTTATTGCATTGCAATTTTCACTTCATTGAAGTTTTTATTGGATTAGTTTAAATGCTAGGGTTAGAGAAGATTTGACAATCATTTCAAAAATTTATTTCATCATTGCAAAACTTTATACAAATATGCAAGTATTTGTAAATTTCGTTTTTAGAAAGAAATAGAATTTGTGAAGAGGTCTTGAGAAAAAGAAATTTTTTTTTCAAATGTTAAGCCGAGCAACAAAATTGAGAAAAAAGAACAATATGTAGTACGTAATACAAAATAGATTCTTCCTCATTACTTATTGCCATTTGAATACATTTCTCTTTCATCTTAGTCAATTTTATTGATAGATTCATTGGAAAATAATAAATGTAATAAAAATACTTCTTTAAAAAAAAATAAAAAGAGAGAGAGAGACCAACTTGGTAAATCTTAATTAGGGTTGTTTAACAGTTTGCTTCAGAATGAAAGTAAAGTAAGAATATGATGCATTTTATTTGTTTATTTAAAAAAAAAAAAATCTTTGTGTTCCTCCTGCCTATAAAAGATATGAATTTAAAAACTTGATATAAAACATAGCTTTTTGATATATCTAGGAATTGCTCATAAATATACAATGACATACAACTTAATCATTATTCAATAATATGTATAAACATAAAAACAATTTTAGTATAGGTGAAAATTATAAATAAAATAACGAGCATGATTATTACCAAAATCAATCCTTCATACTACTTACAAACGAAAGATTCCCTAAGTCTGCATTCTTAAATTTATTTGTCTACATTTAATTAATACCAAATATAAAATTTCATTTGTCAATAATTCAACAATTAAAAAATCCTTAATAAAAAACTAATAAGCAACTGAATATTGAGAAAAGAAAAACAGATGAACAGATAAATAGAGAACACACTTGTCAAATTCTAATAAGTAGTAGGAAGAAGAAGTTAATGAACATTACAACAAAAATATCTTAATCAAACTTATTTTAGAAATTTAATTAGTGCACATTGATAGAATTATAAATGAACAATAGTCTCCCATTTACCAGATGGTTTGAATGAATCGATGATAAGGGAAATAACATCCCATGGATTTGGAAGATCCAAGAACACAGCATCTGCAACGTTTTTCAGTCCAAATCCATTAGAACACACATCTTTCATTTCAATTTTTACAATAGAACTGAAACCATGTGAATCAAACTCTTTTCGTGCAAGCTCAACTCGTTTTTCATGAAAATCAAATGTATAAACTGAACCATTTGGAGCAACTGCTCTCGCTAACGCATGGGTTAGGGACCCACTTCCAGTTCCTACAATAAATAGAATAGAATATAAGAAGATGTATCTTATAACAAGACCTATAAATAAAACAAGTTAAATTAAACTGACACTTTTATTTAAAATTTATATCCGAATTAATATTTATTTTCAATACATATTCTAAAATTTTCAGTTCAAGCATAAAAGGAATTTAGACAAGTTAGTGAGGTTTCAGATCAACAATTGCACAAATATACATTTAAAAAAAAAAAAAAAAAAGCTTCACTGTAATCCAAATATTTCAACCCAAAATCTTTGCATCAAATGACAAAAACTTATATTCTTCGTAAAATTATTTTTCTATGCTATTAATCTTTAAATAATAAGGATGATTCATTAAATGCATAGTTACTATACATATACAGGGGTCTGTCCTGGCCGAATTTACTACCGTTTAGCGGTACCTTCACAAATTCAACTTTAGGAAAAACGGCAGTTTCATAAATTCAATTTCAGGAAAAACAGTAGTTTCACAAAATACTTTTTCTTAAAATGTTATTTTTGTATCCCTCAAGAAACGATAAATCCATATTTTTGTGCTGAGTTTTTAGTATAATTTAAAATTTTTCACAAATTATGTCTAAATTTTCACAAAATAGGTACATCTCAGAAAAACCTAGACAGATCCCTGATATATTTATTTAACTGTCAACGTTGAATAAGAATTACACAAATAAGCTACAGCTAGCAGTTTGCGATTTATGGTTCAAGTCTAATACTTTTTTCCACATCATAAAAATCTACAAATTTGCAGCTGAGAAAAGTTAGTTTTTTGATAAAATGCTAAGCCCATGTCAAATATTTTAAATACTCTATAATTTTAAATTAAAGGTATTAGATGCATAGATAAATGTGGACAGAGGGCCACAAACATCAGAAAATATAATTATGAAGGCCAACTCAAGTATAAAACTATAATCTTAAAAAATGGAAGATGTGCTACAGTTTATTTTACAGTTAATTAATAATTTCACGTGCACATGCATAACTAAATTTTTCACTTGAGTGCTGAGATAATAAAAATTAAACTTAAAAAAACATTCTTACAGAGCAAATTATTACAACAGATTTAAAGGTATATTACCTATAGTGTAAAATAAATAAATAAATAAATAAAAAATAAAACAGAAACTTTAAAAAATTTTATTAACCAGAATAGTCATCTTGAACACAAGGAACAAAATTTATTACTACTGTTAAAAATAGAGCATCAGATTAATTAAGTTTTCTCACAGATCTTTTTTAACTTTGAAAATTTGTTTTGTTTAAAATTTATTTAACAAATTCATAATAAATTACATTTTACAACAAACACTAAACCCTTTGTAAGAAGCAAAACTTCTAAAATTTTAATTATTACAATCCATACACTGATTCAGAAAAGCCAAATTAAATCATGATATTTAAAAAGAATAGCTGAAATAATTCACTTTCTTTCCTATTTTTATTTAAGTTCAGAAGAAGCAAGTTAAAAAAAACTTTGGTGGCCCCTCTTAGCCCATTTGCTGTGCCACACTGAAAACTTGAAAGTAATATTTAGATTCAATGAAATCTATTTTAATAACCTGCTTGTGAAACAGTTAAAATCATGAACACAAGTTACAAGGAATTTTATAGCTCAATATATTAAGCTAAATAAGGAGATAGAGAACCCAGCTGAGTACAAATTAGCCTAAATAATGTTTCACACAATGTTTCAAGGTTGTCAAAGTGAAAATCTTGAAATTTGATCTCAAGTTCCAATTCTTATGATTAATGATAGAGTTTAATATAACAATGATTCTTATTATTGACATTACGATTTTCATTAGTGATTAGCCTCTTTATTAATGTAATTTTAAAATATTTCTATATTAGCTTAGCCATACCTTAATTTATTAATCTTTTATCATTAATAGATCGCAATAGGTAAGGGCATAAAAATAATAAAATCCGGAGAAAACTTACTTTTTTTCACAATATTAGGCATGAAAATTCATTTCTCTTTTTATTTGAATGGTTTATAAATATTAGACCGAGAAATCCCTTTAACTTGGCCCCTGATTTATCTAAAACATTAAGCAGTATGAAAGAGAAAAAAAATCACTTTTATTTGTGCACTATAACAGTACCTAGTCTAGTCTAGTAACAATTACTAGCCTGGTTCGAAGAATTTGGATCAAATGTTGATCATTTTACTTAGCAAATTGTGTTTGGGACAATAGGTTAATTACACAATGAAGGAAAATTTCTCGTTATTTGTTAAATAAACCAGAAAGAAAAGAAAAATTTTATCGATGGATAAATGAAAAATATTTCAGAATTACAATGACGGCCATCACACATATTTAACACTGTATTAGTAATTTTAAAAGAAATTTTGTTTCCATGATAAGATTTAACTTTTATGACTAATGAACATTTTATTTTTGTTCTCATAATTTAATATACTTTCTTATCTTAAAATTACAATCATTTAGATTTAATTCTTTCAGTTATTCTTTTATTATTCCCACATTAAAACAAAAAAAAAGTAGCTATATATATGTAAATTATTATTATAACTTTCAAATAATATCTAATAACCTATTGCATTATTAGAATTACAAATGCAAGAAAACAAGGCTGGCTTCTGCATTTTTAAGCATGGTAGCCCGCTATCCAAAACTGCACATAACTGATATAAGAAGGTTCTAATGAGAAGATTATCTAAACCGAACTTATGCCAAAATGGTCACCAAGTTTTTATTCATTCATAAAATGTAATTAATTTATAAAATATAAATTAAACACACTTCTTACCAGCTTCACACACAACAGATCCCGGTTTCAAATCTAATTGCATAATTATGAAACTAATATCTGCAGCATATAAAATTTGTGTTCTATGTGGTAAGGTAACTGTCCACAATTCAGGTGTAGGAAAAAGTGCATACACATATCCTCTAGTACATGGCACAGGACTGCCAAATTTTTTACCTATACAATCATTATGTTTTAAAGCACCGTATTTACTTTGGAAAACTTCGTCACTTTTAATTGTGAGGGGATACATATGCCGAACATCTAAATATATGATCACTAAATCTCCTTCTTCAATAACTTCTTTATATTTTAACATGTTCATTTTGTCAACACTAATTCAAAACACAGAAAACGAATTAAACTATGTTTTTCAAATAAATTACGTAGAGAAATAAGAAACTGAAGAAAAAAAATACCATTTAATGATTAAAATGCGTTAAAAATCATAAGATATGAAATCAGTACAGCGGCTGTTGAAAACGTGTTTGCAATCATAATTGATTAATTAATAGATCCAATAAAGTTTATTTTTGCTTACAGCTTTTATATAAAATAAGGAGAGAAAAAATTAGAAAAATTCACGATAAATAGAGATTAATTTTTAAACTTAAATTGAATATAAATATTCTAAACTTTTATTCAGTGTTGGCTTTAATTAAGAAATAAAGCAAAGGAAAATAAACTTAAAAATGTGTAAAAGTAGTTTAGTCATTTAAACGAGATTAGTTTTCTCGAGAATTTGGATTTTAACATTACAAAAATAAGCGCTCAAAATGGATTCAGATAAACAATCAATGAATCAAATACTGCAGTTCTGAATCTGAAAATATGCTGAAAATTAACCAAAAAGGAGATCTTGGCAAATTCGCTGATCTCAATTTTAGTTTTTTTTTAAATAATTAATTATTAGTTGGTTTAATTGTTTAAGACATAATCTTTTTATGAAAAAAATGCCAAGGATTGCATTGAATAATGGCGTTCAAGTGCCTCTATTAGGACGTATAGTATTATTTTTATTATCTTCAATTTTTTTAATGTCACATTCAATTGATGCTTAATTGAAAATTCTAAAAACTTGACTTCTAAAACAGTAGATAGCTGACTCGTTCGTTACAAAGAATTTGATTATTGCCATGTAAACACAGATTATATTTTTCATTATTTCCACTCTAAATTTCCAGCTTAAGGAATGAAATTTTTTTATTGTTATGAACAGGAACAAATATTTTATGATAAGTCGAAGTAATATTAGATATTAATTGTTTAGACGGGAAAAATCAAGTCTCATTAAAAAACTCTGATTGGAAAAGGTATAGTTTTAAATAATGATTGCTATAAAGAGCCAAAAGATTTTTCCATATTAGTGATGAGATTCGCAATTTGTTTTTACGTTTTTATTAGAAATTTTTGGGCTAAATACAATAGTAAAATTTTTTCGTGTTGTTTAAAATTGTTTTAAAGTTTTATAGATATTGAATGCTTTTTCCTTAACAAATTTATCTTATATTAGATAACTATTTTTATAGTTGGGACATTCCTCTTAAAATCTCCAGAAGTCTTAGGAGCTACTGAGGCTGCTCTTAATCTAGGATATCGTCTTATAGGTATAGTTTTCTTCTAACATTTTATTTGTTATTATTATTTCATAATTTATTTGCCTTTAAACATTTCGTGTATTTTTTTAATATTTTTTTTTACTTATTTTACTCATATGTTCCTTAATCTTATTAATCCTTTTCATCTGGTAAATTATATTTACATGTGCCCATTAGAAAGTTTAAAAAACAATTTCAAAAACCTTTATTAATGCTAAACCAATAATATTGAAAATAAAATCAGAAAAATTATTTTAAATTCAAAGTATCCTTTTCACTTTTTAATCATATGTTATCAATGCACTGCACCGATGGTGTTCCCACCTTATCGTGGTGGTGTGGTTTGTGTGTGTTGTCGATCCCGAGAGCTATGCCGGCGGTAGCTTAGCTACTGGTAGGGTCACCCAAGCCGGACAGGTCAGAGGGGAGACACCAGACCAAGAGGAACACCCTGGTCCACCAGGTTGGGGATTGGGCATGGGACTAACAACCCCATCCTGTAGAAAACAAATTGTTACGAAGTCTAAAGAAAAAAATCCACGGCTGATCTTGCGGAGACGACTTGGAAAACGCCTTTTGGAAATGAAATTTGGGACACGGAACGTTCTATCTTTATATCGAACTAAAGCATTACAAATGCTTTTGCAACAATTGGATGAATACAAGATTGATCTAACTGCAATTCAAGAGATTAGATGGACTGGAAATGGAGTGATTAATAAGAGAAACCACACGGTCTTTTTTGGCTGTCACCCTGATCATCACAGAGAAGGAACAGGGTTCATTGTTAGTAAACGTATTAAGCATCTGGTTATGAACTTCATTGCTGTTTCTCCTAGACTCTGTGTGATTAGGATCAGAGGACAGTTTTTCCACTATAGTATAATTTGTGCTCATGCACCCACTGAAGACAAGTCAGATGATGAAAAAGAAACCTTTTATGAAGAACTAGATAAGATTTTTAATGACTGTACACGGCATGATAGAAAACTAATTATTGGAGATCTTAATGCTAAGGTGGGAAAGGAATCTGAATTTCATTCAGTTATAGGTCGACACAGTCTGCATGATATTACGAATGATAATGGCTTAAAGTTAATTGATTTTGCCGCCTCCCATAATTTGATCATTAGGAGTACTTGCTTTCCCCATAAAAAGATTCACAAAGCTACTTGGAGAGCACCAGATGAATCATTTGCTAATCAGATAGATCATATACTTATTGAAGCTAGACATTATTCTAATTTATTCGACGTTCGAACTTACAGAGGTGCCAATGTTGATTCAGATCATTTTTTTGGTAATTGCATAAGTGCGAGAAAGAATATCCGTGGTAAAAAATAAAAAAGGTACAGTTCTTAAGGAGTTCAACTGTGATAAACTTAAAGTAAAGGATATAAAAACGAAATATATCAATGATGTTGAAGCTGCTCTCAGTAACATGCACTGGGATAATGATTCTGTTGAGTCAAAATTGCTACAGTTGAAGGAAAAAATTTACAATGCTGCCGACAACATTATTGGTAAGAAGGAAAAGAATGCAAATAAAGATCGGTTTGATGATGAGTGTGCTGCAGCATCCAATACTAAAAACATTTCTTATAAGAAAATGATTCAAAAGAATACAAGATTTAATGCTGATGAATATAGACGATTAAGGAGAGAGGAAAAGCGAATACACAAGAGCAAGAAAAAAGCTTTTGAAGAGGAAAACCTAAGAGATATTGAGTCCCTGAAAAAAATTAATGAAAGCCGAGCTTTCTACAGACGAACTAATAGAAGTCGAATGGACTTTAAACAAACATCTAACCTCTGCAAAAGTAAAGATGGTTTGATTCTGACAGACAAACAGGCTGTACTCAGCAGATGGAGTGAACATTTCCAAGAAATGTTCAGTAAACATGATCAATCCTATTGCTCTGGGAGCGTTTTTGAAAATCAGAATAATGAAGTTATACCTCCACCTGAACTGGGCGAGGTTGATATTGCTATAAAAAAGTTAAAAAACAACAAAGCAACTGGGCACTACAGAATAGCAGCTGAGCTGTTAAAATGTCATGGCCCAGTATTTCTAAAACTAATTTATAATCTTATTACTGATATTTGGTATGCTGAAATTTTACCTTCTGACTGGAACACTGCCATTATTTGCCCAATATATAAAAAAGGTGATACCATGGTTTGTTCTAACTACAGAGGTATAAGTTTGTTATGTACTACCTATAAAATCTTGTCAAACATTTTATTTGAGAGACTTATGCAATATATAGATCCTCAAATTGGAAACTACCAATGTGGTTTTCGCAAGGGAAAATCTACTAAAGATCAAATATTTGCACTTAGACAAATTTTAGAAAAGACCAAGGAATTTGGTATTACCACACATCATCTCTTTATTGATTTCAAAGAAGCCTTTGACAGTATTAATAGAAATCGCTTGTATGAAGCCCTGGTTTAGTTTCAAGTACCACCAAAACTAATTAGACTTGTAGAGGCAAGCATGTCAAACACCGTATGCAGAGTCAAACTTTTGGGATCTTTATCTGAAGAAATTAAAGTAAATAATGGAGTCAGACAGGGAGACTCCTTATCCTGTCTTCTTTTTAATGTTGCTCTAGAGAGAGTTATAAGAGATGCTGAAATCAATATCAGAGGCAACATATTTTCAAAATCTATTCAAATTTTGGCGTATGCGGATGATTTGGACATCATTGCAAGAACTGTTCCTGCATTAAAAGAAGCTTTCCTTTCTTTGGAGCTTGCTGCTAGGGATATGGGACTAATCATTAATACCGATAATACCAAATACATGCCTGTACTTGCTAAATTAAATTCTAGTGAATCCTATCTGGAGATTGGTTCCCACAGGTTTCAGACTGTTCAGAATTTTACTTACCTTGGTACAATAGTTACTGCCGACAATAACATAGACAATGATATTCGGAGTCGTCTAATTTGTTCAAATAAAGCTTTTTATGGTTTAAAACGTTTTTTCAAATCCTCTCTTTTATCAAAAAATACAAAATTTTTACTCTATAAAACATTAATTAGGCCAATACTTTCCTATGGCTCTGAGACCTGGAACCTAACTCAAGCTGGTGAAAATAAAATTGCCATTTTTGAGAGAAAAGTTTTGCGGGCCATCCTTGGTGGGATAAAAATAAATAATTCCTGGAGAAGACGATATAACACTGAACTGTATAAAATCTACAGAGAGCCAGATATTGTGAAATTCATAAAAATAAATCGAATGAACTGGGCAGCTCACATTTTCAGAAGAAATGATGATTCAAATTTAAAGAAAATCCTATTACACAAACCCCTAACGAACAGGAAAAGAAGTAGACCCAGGCTAAGGTGGCTGGATTTAGTTGAGACTGATTTCCTTACTCTAAAGGAGAAAAACTGTCGAACAAGTGTCAAAAGTAGAAAGAAGTGGATTCGAATTCAATGAAAGGCACTGGCCCACCCTGGGCTGTCTAGCCAGATATGATGATGTTATCAATGCAATGTGTATTTAAAAATTTAATATTTATGTATATTATAACTAGCAAGGAATCTTTTCTGAGTGCCTTTGGAGAGATATTTAAGCTTGGCCTCATATTTGAACACAATGGAATGGGATATCGCCACATACTTAAGATTTTTTTCTTTCTTTTTCTGCATATATTTTTGCCTATGGTACCGATTATAATATTAAAATATTTATAGGTTATGTTGTTTTTGCTTTAAACCAACTTATACTTTTTTAATTTATCTAAAAACATCCATTCTATTTCAATTTTGTTAACATAATTAAAACGTGTTTTACTTAAATAAATGCATACATATTTACTTGCTACTTGCATTTTTTATTTATTTTATTTTATTTATGTTATTAAAAAATTTTAACTATGTTACTTAAATATTTATTAATGTCGAAAAGAATGTTGTAGTATCATTTATATTTTTCTGATTTAAAAAAATCAACTGCAATTGTTTACAATGTATAGTATTTGCTTGAGCTCTTATTTGGAGTATGTTGTCACCTTTTCACTAGCAGTAGATATTTAAGAATATTCTATGTCTTGTTATGTTTATGCTATATTATATTTTTTACCTGTATGAAGACAAATGAAATGTATCAGGTTGATAAACTGAAATTTTCTACCAACACTTTCTTTGTAAACTTTTGAAACAAATTTTTAGATGTGCATGAATCTTAAAAATATAGTTGTATTTTTAGTTGCAATTTAATATTTCTCGGTACATATGAATCAATCAACATTCAAAAATATGAATCTATGTGAATTAAAGATACTCTAAATAAGATATATATTAGTACTTTCATGAATAATTTTAATTCTCTTATAGACTTATTTTTTAAATTAGCTTTTTATAATTGTTAGTTAATTAGCTTTTTATAATTATTTTATATTTGTCAGCTTTTTAAATTATTTTTTTATAATTTTTTATTTATTATAAAAAAAGAACTGTTTTAAAACTAAACAACACTATTTGATCATATTTTAAGTAATGTAATATGAGAAACTTTTCTCTTCTGTTCAAGCAAGTTTGAGGGCTTTCCACTTGAATTCTATTTCTTTTTGTTGTTTTCAATGCTACTAATTTGAATAAACTTTATTTAGAAACCTAATTCAAAGGCTTTTAAGAGATGTTTACATTCATTCAATTAAAGAAATCTTATTAATTTTCAGCTGAATTAATAGAGTATGTAAATTTTTCACATCTTTGTTTGTTTGTTAGGCCCTGAAAATCAAGGTTCTGAGAAGGCGGATATATCAGCATTAACATCACTAAGTAATCTTCAGTTAGATTTCTTAGATCTTTACCTTATTCATTTTGCCAGGCTCACCTGGAATGAAACCTGATGACCTAAAGAATGCTGAACTCAGAAAAGAAAGCTGGCTAAAATTGGAGTATGTCTATAAAGAAGGTATTCAATTGAGTTTATTTTGTTTCATAAGTCTTTGTGCATCAATTATTGGGATGCCAATGAGATCAATCATGGACAATGCTATTTCCCTGTTGTTGTTGTTTTTTTTTTTTTTTTTTTTAGTAAATTGATTTGAAAAGAGGTTTTCTGCTAATTTTTTTTTCAACTTGAGTGAAGGATAGAAACCATCAATTTCAGGCAATTATAGAAAAATTTCCTTGTTAATTTAAATATTTAAATTTAGCAGCTAAGTTACAAAAAATATTAAAAAATCAGTTATTTCGCAGATTGAAAACATTTTCTTGAATGTGAAATTGTGAGAACTATTGTAACTGTGTGCTTTTATTTTGTCCTCTTGATAATATTGACCTATTTGAAATGAGTAGAGGCCTTTGTTTATTAAAATACAAATTTTACAAAATTATTCATTTTATTGTATTTGCTTGAGACCTGGGCACTCTTGTTATCTGCAGAGTTCATCACGTATGCTGTTATTTAATAAGTCAGTGTGTTTTTGTTGAATGAAGAACAAAAGATTTTAAGTTAAAATGTTTAATAATGTTTTAAATGTTCTTGTAAAATTGATATTTCACAAGAATATATTTTATGGGAAAGGTTCTGTGTATATCAAGATAGCATTGCTCTTACATGTTATTTTAAAATTATTTTTACAGGCAAATTCAAAGCTATAGGTATTTCCAATTACACTAAATATCATATCCAGGAGTTATTACAATACTGTAGTGTTGTGCCTGCTGTTTTACAGGTACAGTTTTTAATCTTAATAAGATAAAAGTATTTAATACATTAATTTAGGGTGATTGAAATTTTTTTCTTACTTACAAATTTTTTTTTTAATAGATATTATCAAAAATAATCATGATAAAATTTAAGCACTTTATTATACTTTATGGTTTCGCCTTAAATTTACTTCAAAAGGCAGAAATTTTTATTTATATAATTTTGAATCTTTATAAAAATGTACATTTAAGAATACAGAAAAAAAATTTATTAATTTAAAGGGTGGTCTTTTTGCTTCTTATAGTTTTAAGATTCTTGAAATTAAATTTGAATACATTAAGATACTTTTTTGTTTACTTTGTGCACTATTGATTGAAATATCTTAAGCAATATTATAATAATAGAACTTTTTAATTGGATTTCAAATTATAATAGATTTAATTATTATTATTATTTTGCATATAACAAAGAGTTTATTAGTGTAAAGTTC
Source organism: Parasteatoda lunata (assembly GCA_949128135.1). Classification (NCBI taxonomy): domain Eukaryota; kingdom Metazoa; phylum Arthropoda; class Arachnida; order Araneae; family Theridiidae; genus Parasteatoda; species Parasteatoda lunata. The sequence goes on along the minus strand of OX421975.1, from coordinate 42,284,027 downwards.
AGTAGCTAGATTCTCGGGGGCATAGGGGCAAACGCAGTGGGGGCCCCTCAATCCTTGGGGCACTTTTAATATGTCATAAAATATCTTTTTAATTAGGAAATATTTTAAGGCCCTTATATTCAAGGACCCATGGCACTGTCTTATTTGCTTTAATTGTATCTATCTACCTGGTAAATTTGAATACATTTCTCTGTTTTAATGTATAAGTATGTAAGTAAATATGGTATCTTAATGATTCTTTATCTAATGTTAGTAATAAATGTTTTCTTTTTAACTAGTGTATTTTTAATAAATGAGTATCAGTTATTTGTGATTGTTTTTTATTATTATTAATTTTTTATGGTTAAATTTCCTATTTCAATTATTTTAGCATTTTTTTTGTTTAAATAATTCCTTAGATAGAAGTCCATCCATACCTAACTCAAAAGGAAATAAGAAAGTTTTGTAATGAGAAAGGGATCCATGTTCAAGCTTATTCTTTTCTTGGCTCCAGATCTGGTTGTAAGGAAGTAAGCATTTTGTACTTAATTAAAATAATGATACTTGTGATATTAACTGAAGGATGTGATATTACTCTCACAATAACTGACTCAAAATCAGGAAATGGGAGGAAAATTATAACAAAATTTATTTATTTCAAAATTGGTATCCAAAGGTAAAGTTGAGTTTAAGTGTAGTAGCATGGGACCAACTTCTATATAGAGCCAAGCTCTTACCAAAACATGCGGTTTACAAATTTGAACCCAATAATGCATATTAGCTGTCAGAATCCCTGAGCGTACAACAGTTTGAACATCATGAATTCTCTTCTACTATGGTTCTGTACAAATTAAAATAAGGAGATCTTTGTAATTTTATTTCACTCAGAGTTCAGTATTCCATAGTAAACATTCTGGTTGTCACACACATGAGATCCAACAATTAATACTTAAATACTTAAGTATCAAAACTTACTTATGAATAAAATATGACTTATTAGGTGACAACTCTGCCACCTGGCAAACCTCCATGCTATAATAAAAAATTTAAACAAAAGGTAATAAAAAAATATACAAAACTTTAATTTAGGTGGCAATGCTAGTAGAATCAAATCTTTTGAGTCTGTTGATTGAGAGAACATTACAAAGTTAAACTACTACTTTTTTTTAGGATAAAACTACTTTAAAACGAAGTGTATTTCATATTAAGTTTTTAAAAATTCTATTATGACTATTGCTACTATTCTCTTTTAAGTTCTTTTAACGGTTAAAATTTTTCATCTCAATTATATTTTCTAATTAAATTATATTTGTATGTACTTGTTTAATGTTGTGATAGAAATTTTATTATGTTGAGCTCATGTATTGTGCATACAAAATTTTTAAGTTTAATTGTTTAATATTTGTTATTGCTGTTATTATTTAATTGTTTAAAATTTGTTATTGCTGCGTAAATTATCAATTCGCTTTGCTTTTTACATAAAACAAAATACACTATATATTTTGTGTATGAAGAGAAATGTTAATTTGTATTTTATATCATTTTTATTTAGTAAAACAATTAAGGTGATAAAAGCCGTTGTATACTTAATTTAAAATAAAATGCATGCCATTAATTATATTATAGATTCACAAATTAGATTTTTTTTAAATTGCTTTAGAAGTAATATTGTTTTATATTAAAATTATATTTTGATGCATGTTTTTTGCAATACTTCAGTAATAATTGAAAGTAAGCTTATTATTTCTTATTTTAATTTGTGTAAATTGAAGTTTTAAATTTTATTAAACCTTCAAATTTTAATTTAATCCTACTCATAATTTAAAATTTTTAGTTAATAATTTTTAGTTAAATTAATACCAAAAAATAATCGGTTATGAAAAATAAATTTTATTTATGATGGGCTGTATAATAGCAACTTTTAAATACCTGTTGTGTTAATATTTTAATATTCATTCATCAATAGTTTGACAGTCCTGGATGGATCCTGCTCAAGTAGACGAGACCAGTCCTACCTACAACGTGTCACAGCCATCCAGTTTATGGCGCTTATTGAGACAAAGAATATTTTAATCTTGAGATATTATAATTTAAAAAATATCATTCTAATCTTTGTAAAAAAAAATAATTGTTTGTGCATAATTTTTTTTTTTTTTTTTTTTTTTTTACATTTTGCAGTTATTAGCACAAAACTTTAGGAGTTAAAAAAAGTGCTGCTAATGCAGCATCATGATGTTAATATTTTTTTTTTTTTTTTTTTCTTGATTCGGTAATTTTTGAGACAAAAATTATGATGTACAAAAATATTTATGTACAAAAAGAAAATTCATTAAATAGAATTTTTGCAATTTTTAGTTCAAATTTAAAATTAGTGATGTTTTACATTGAACACAAATTTGCATGATAATTTTTTCTGAATTAATTTTTTTATTTTGCAGTGTGATATGCAACATTACATTAAACATTTGTTGCAAAAAGTACTTTAAATGTAACAATCTATATGAGTAAATTGTGTTTTCTAACCTAATATATCTTATCTTGGTTAGCATTAACAAATGAGCTTTTACGTTTATTTAAGGATTCTGTTAAAGAAATTATTTCTATGGCTGTATCTATTGATACATATTAAAATTTGTTTTAAACAAATGTATAATTGTATGTAAATGTAAACCTTGTTATTATTTTAATTGTATACTAGTATAAATAACTAATTATTAATCCTTTAATCTAATTTAAAAATATTTTTTCACAAAAATACAAATATCTGACTTGATTCAAAATTTGTTAATTATTTTTTTAAAATATGTTTTATATTTTTCATTATTCAAAGAAATCCTTCTTACACTTCTACGAATTTGAAATTCAAATCCTTGACCTTATAAAAATAAATCATGCATTATCTCCTATGTTTTATTAATTAGTATTATGCTTTCTTTATAGTCAGTCTATATGAAAAACTCTCATCACAAAGTCTATGGCCGTCTCAGACCTTTCAATAAATATTTTTTATTTATCTAACAATCTGTTTTGCTTCATTCCATTGAGAATTATTGAATCAAGACAAAATGGTTGAATTTATGTTTTGTAAAACCAATATAGAAAAACCTTTATCGATTGTTATTCATGAAACCATTTGATGGATACAAGAAAACTATCATAGCAGGTCAATGTATCAAACAATGACTTGAAAATTTTTAAAAAGTAATGAGGAAGTAATTAACTTGAAAGTTAATAAATTTGAAATAAGTATAAAGAAATTTAATTAAAAAAATTACATAATTAATGCAGAAATATTTACAATGCAAAAGCAATGGAATAAGAACATTTATTTAAAATATTTGGAAATTTTGGTTTGAATTTTCTCTTTTCTTCTCAGTGCAAACTATAAATTTTCTACATTTTTAATAGTTTGGTGTTCATTTTCTGTAAATTCGTGTGAAAACAGAAAGTTATGCATTGTTTAAAATATTTTGAGGCCTTCAGCAAATATACGAAATGCATTAATTATGCATATTTAATATATGCATAATTAATTTTATGCATATTTAATATATATGCATAAAATTATAATAGCATATGACATCAAAGCTTAACCCCGTCCCGCCCCCGCAAGGGGGCATCCAGAGAAAACTGTAGACTCTAAGTGCACGCACGTGACATCTCAGTAAGAAAGAGGATTCAAAAAGGTAGGCTTGGTGGCGATTCATGGCAACACCAGAAGGCCTCAAAGAATTTAGGGAAATCTTAAAATTAGCAAACTAAAAACAGATACAATTTCAAAAAGAAGAGTTACGGCGAGGCAGCCGTAAAGAAAAATCCTCAAACAAGAGGAAACTCAAAACATGAATAGTTGGAAAATTTAACAAAATTTTGAACCATAAGTTAATCAAAAATTCGAAAATCATTTCTAAAGAACACAAATACAGTATTTGCAAAGTTTAAATAAATAAGTAAATAAATAAAAATAAAAAAATTTTAAAAAAAAATTATAAAAATACTATTAGCATACAGAAAATTTTTAACAGTGAGACACAATTAATGCATTACATGAAATATAGAGCTCGTTAATCGTACAGCCCACATTTGTTGACGCCTTCTAGTCAAGTTCCCTTGTAAGGAAAAGGCGTTCCATTATTTCAATAATTCCCTGTTTGACTTTCTTCTGCTTCCAAAATAATTTAAGTCGGATGTAATTTAAATGTTCAGGAAAAAAATTTTGTCGAAGGTCTTGAAATTTACTGCAGTTTATTAAAATATGTTCCAGATTTTCAAAAGTATTGCAGGAGTCACAGAGTGCTTCCTTGCCAAAAAATCGAGCCTGGTGCTCTCCGTGAGCCCCATGATTTGTGAGGAATTGATTAAGAAAAAAATTTGCTATTATTTTGTTAGTGTTAACTCTTGGAATTAATTGATGGGTATGTCTACCTTTTTCCTCACTGTCCTATCTTCGCTGCCATTCGTTGATCAGTAGTTTTGTTATTTCCCTTCTAGTAGTCCCTTTCGTTTGAATTTCATGAATGTCGCTATATGGTTTTTCACATGCGGATTTGGCGAGTTGGTCAGCCGCCTCGTTACCCTCATTTCCCACGTGCGCTTTTATCCAGTTAAGATGGATGTTTGGTTTGCAAATCTTTTTGATTGCATCAGTTATGTAATTAGAATTGTCAGTGTTTTCAAGGGCCTGTAGACTTGATAGTGAATCAGAAAAAAGTGTTATTGTTTCTGTTAAGTTTTGTACTAAAATCCAAGTTATTGCATATGACATAAACAAATTATCAAAACGTTGTTGAGCCTATTACTCCCATGGGCAGTTGAACACAATTGGTCAGAAAGTGTTGCAATTTTACCTCGCCTAAAAAAAGTTTTGTAGCATTTTTACATACTCTAATATTTGAGTGAAAACTATATGTATGTATATATATATATGTTTATATAATGTAATTATTTGAATCGCTGAAGGTCAAATAATCGTGATCCAGTTCTGCTGATTGGTTTGACATCTCTATATAATTGCATTGAAATTTTATACTTAAAATAATTTGTTTTTTGGGATAACGTTATGCTGAGAAGACCGCTTAAAATAGATTGTTTCTCTCTTTTTTTTTTTTAATTAGTTACTTTAAATGTTGTATGTATATATGCTTAACATTGTTTTTAGAAATAAATATGCTAGAGAACTTAAATGAGTTTATATTTTTTAATGCTTATTGTAGAGCTTTTAGTTATTCTGATTTTTTTCAAACAAATTATGACTGCTTTAAATAATTCTTCTGAAAGATATGAATAACCAGAAATTTTTTGAATCTAATTCTGTGATTTTTAGGATGAACGATGTTATGAGTGATTTTAAAGTTGTTAGAAAATCAAGCTTTTAAAATGCTTGTTTTAGTTTGTCTATTGTAATTAGTCAAAATAATTTTATAGTGTTTGAAAGTCATTTTTAATTTTCAATTTTAATGAGCTGATTAAAAATTCGAGATTGTTATAGTTTAATTTATTTATAAGTATGTATATTGTATATTTTAATGAATTGCTAAATTTTTTTCTACCAGTGTGCAATTTTATTCCCAAGTGCAAAAATTTTTTAGGATAAATAGCTTATTTGAATCATATTTTGTAAATTACTATGTAGTGCCATTGACATGCATGTTTCTTATTACAAATAAGTCGATGTAATATTTATTGTCATTTCAAATAAATAAAGCATCTGGAAATATTTTACTTGTTGTGTTTCTCTAAGCCGTTGAGATCTTATGTATGTGTAGTTTGCTCCTTTCTCCTTTTTACCCTTCTCAGCAAAAATAAATGATTTACAACCTCTCATCCTATTTGTATGCAGCATTATTCTCGTAATTTAGTTTCACTCACAAGAAATTCTTTCTTGCTAGAGGACATTTAATATTTTGGCTTAAGCGTTTCTCTTATACCTATGTAACAAATGCCTTTCAAAAAAAAAAAATTTTTTTTTGAACTGTGTAACAAAGAGTTGTGTGTGAACAAAAGTTAATTATTTTACAGTAAATATTTTTGTTCAATAATAAAACGAAAGAAATTCACTGTTGAATTATAATTTTCGACTTCCTACATAAATTATATTAAACATAAACAAAATTTGTCATACACATTAATTTGTTTTATTCAAAAAATTTAAAGTTTAGATTTCATTAGTAAATTCAAAGTTTGGTTAAGTAAGCATGTTATAACTAGTAAATTTATTTTATTTTCATATCAGGGTGAGTAGCCGAATTATTCAACAAAAAATAAGCACCTTTTAAGCACTCAAAAAATATTTTTAAGCACTTTAAAAAAATATAATTAAGCAGGATTGGAAAGTTTTTGATAATTGACAGTTTTATCTTGTTTTAACCGTCATTTCAAAAAAAAAAAAAAAACTTATGGCACTGTTTTTGACAAATGTCAAAAATCATGAAATTTTGAATCATGTAAAACGATTGGCGTTTTCATACGGTACGGATGCTAATTAATTATGAAAACGTTGAACAGAAAAATGTGAACTGTGTCTTTTTGCATAATTCGAAGCGAAAATCAACATAGTAAAGGAAAAATCTCATTTTGGAAAATTAAGCACTTTTTAAAAACACTCAATGAAAACAGCACCTTTAAGGGCTTTTAAAAAATGCTAATCGAAAATAAGCACTTTTTAAAAACGCTACGCGCCCTGCATATTTATTTATTTATTACAGTCAAAAGACATAACTTTCAAAACTTGAACATACAATTTTGCTTGAGATCATTTAGCCAGTGGCGTATCTAGGGTATGGCGAATGCCATGGGCGCATTATTTCAAAAAGGCGCAAAATCAATCAACATCAACAATTATTTTTTTAATTAAAATTTTCAAAAAAATTTTTTTTCAAGTTATGACAGAATTTTAAAAAAAACATACATTTAACCTTTCCTCGTGGGCTCGAAAAGAAGACATCGATTTCTTTTGAGGAACTTTTTTTGTAACTGGGGGAGTGATGTATTAAAGGGAACCGCTAATAATAAAAACAAAGTAGGTGATGAGCGTTAAACAATTTTAACCTCCCACTGTTTTTCATAACTTCGTTTGTAAACTCATAGACCCAAGGTTTCCAGCGTTTTTGCTTAACTCCAAAAGCGCGGGAAATCTCCTTAGGTTGTTATATTATATTCAACATTAAAAAAAAGTGGGGAAATAAGAAAAAAAAACATTCCACATACCAACTCTTTTTAAACGACTTGACGTTTGTGTGATAACAATTCATACACGTTTCTGCATTCGTTCACTAGACACTTTTTCTTTCATTATACTTTCAAGTTAAGCAACAGAGGATTCGAAATAAATGAAAAAATTTTAATGTTCATAAATACATTCACGATAAATACAAAAATAAATCAGTAATAAAAAGTAGCTTTTTCTTTTCTACTACTATATTTACGACGATTTCGGCAAAAACCAAATTTTAATTATAGTATCGTAATTTAAAGAATAATGCAGAGTTTTTAATAATTATAATTATCATTCTCTTTACTAGCTTTTCGATACATTCCAATAAAATATTTTTAATTTCAGAGAATTTCCTAAACAATTAACATTTAATGTCCATCAAAATCCTTTGACAAAAAGACTTTTAACCTTATATTTAATTTTATAACCGTCGTTGACAGCCGACCCAATTCCGAAGCCTTGTAATTTTGAACCCAATCCAGAAGACAAGGGAACTCTTGTATCGAGTAATGGGAGAAATTTGCCTTCGTGGAGGACTTTTTGGTGGAGCTAACCCGCATTTGCGTTTATTGGAGAGGAAGACCACGAGAACCTCCCACTGTTAGCCTGACGGCATGGGGACTCTAACTCATGATCCGTCTACAACTGAGAATATTTCACGTCAGCACTGCGGTCGGTGCAAGCCGGATGCGGAATTCGTATCAACTGGGATTCGAACCCGGTTCGCCTCATGGGAAGGCGAACGCTCCATCCCCTGAGCCATCGCGGCTCCCATATTTAAATTATAAGGAATTTCATTTTTTTTCTTTCTAAAATGTAGCTTCACGATACGTCAAAGCTGTAATAGAATGAATTTAAGTTATCGCTGATAAAAAAAGACAAAATGTAAGCTCATTATTCATTATAGAAAATTACAGGGAATTAAATTTTTTTTCTCTGTTTTTAGTGTATTATAAATTTCATTTTTTCTACTAAAAACGAAGAATAAAGCACAAACTTAACTTAAAATTTTTTGAGAAAAACGAAAAAAAAAAATTCTTTTTTCTAGGTATAAACGATGATAAAATAATAATGTTCATTCAAAAGGGTTATTCACGTGAAAGAGTTATAAATATTAAAGTTCCCAATCTTATTAACAAACAAGACATTATCTATAAGACTTTATTGAAACTGTAACTCAGAGTCAAACTATAATATTGCACAAGGGGAAAAAAAACACTAAAATAGCCATAAAAAACCATGGTTATATATAAAAATAAAATAATTAACTAAATAACATAATTTAGATTACAAAAGTATAGAATATGTTCTAGCTTTAAGAATGTATATTGTAGAATTGTATTGAATGTGTATTGTAGCACTATGTATGATGTTATAGCTCTTGAGTAGCAAATATATAATGTAACTCAATGCCTTTTTCCTCGGCAATACATAACGTATTTATTAAAAATGGTGTCCTTTTTCATAATAAGAACAGAAAACAAATCCTAAAAATAATATTTATTGATTTCGTTTATTTAAAATAGTTTACTTAGACATTCATTTAAATTTCAAATAATTTACTTGGAAAAAATGCTTTTCTACTTTGATTATTTGATATTATTTAAGTATAATTGAAAATGCTGTATTTTAAAATTAAATTATAGTAATATAAGCTGAATCTTTAAATTTAAAATATTTATCTATATGAAAAAATTAGTAGTACAACAACAACAGACTAAAAAAATGAAAGGCGAACGAAAGAAACTTCGGAAACTTTACTTTTTTTTACATTTCTCACCAAAAGTTGGTGAGAAATGTAAAAAAAATTTTCTCCCCGGGCAGAAAAACCAGATGGCCAGATGGTGATGACCAAAGGACAAAGAGATGTGAAAACCATGGGGTGTTCAGTCTAGCTTAGACTAATTATTCTGTAGTGAAATGCTTGTAAATCTTCAATTTTATCAGGGGTTAAAATCTCTTTGAAAAACGTTTTCCGCAACTGCTGAATAGATTTCAAATAGAACCCTTCTATAAATTAGCGTGAATCCTTTCACAACAGGACATTTTTGCAACCCATGGTGGGAATCATCTCCACTAAAGTGTGAAATGATAAAAATAGGAGGTTCCTCAGCCTCGCTCAACAAATAATTTAAACCAATGAAACAATTTAATGATGAATTCACCCCACTATTTTGAAAAATAAAAGGCAGGCGTTATAAGTAGTTAGGTACTCATACAAAAAATTCTGTTCGTTTTAGTTAATGTTTCAAAATTTAAGTCAAGAAAATCATATATTTAAAGTCTTTAGATTTTTATAATATATTTTGATGCAGCTTCTGGGCTTTTATAGTTGATTCATAGATTTAAGTGAACAACGTGTACTACAACAATTTTCTTTGATTGTAAGTAATAATTTCCTAAATATTTAAACTAATGCATTATACTTAAATTATTAGTTAGCGTTATATGCATTCGTTATATTTTCTAGAAATTATGTCAACTGCTAAGATTTCTTCGAAATATTTTATTAAGTGGTAGAGAGTTAAAAACCTAACCTTGCAAATTTTAGATAATTTTGGTAAAATTTAAAATTCTTACCACGAGATAACTGGAGTAGAATTGTGTTCACCCTTCCATAGCATCTCGGGTACAAAATTTTGTAATCTTTTCCCTATATTTCAGATTACAATTTTCTTCCTTTTTTTTTCAAAAAAAAAAAA